>VZTA01018010.1:191952-270584 GCA_013398855.1 Mohoua ochrocephala | reverse complement strand
CCTGCCCGCGGCGGCGAACAAAGAGCGGGGTCCGCGCCACCCGCGCCCCGCCGCGCCGCCGCCCCGCGTTTCCCTCATGGTTTGTGTTTTAAAAATCGGAGTTTGCGCTGCGGAGCTCCGTGAGGGGAGCGAGCTAGCTGCGAGGTGGCCGCGAGGGCTTCGGAGAGCAGCTCCTCTTCATCTGCACCTCGGGGCTCCGCGCTGCCGCCCGCGCAGCGCCCTCCGGGCAGGGAGAGCTCTCGGAGGGATGGCTTTGTGTTCTGGCTCTGGTGCCTTGCGGGGTTATTCGTTTCCAGAGGTCTGGGAGAGCCCAGCCCGCGTAGTGCCGAGTGAAGGCGCCGTGCTCGTAGCAGCACTGACCTGAGGAGATGTTTTTTTCACGTTCGGGTTCCCACCTTCGCCTAGAACTCGGCTGCAGAGGCGGCTGGTTTCCAGTCCTCGGTTGTGCGTGTATGAAACTCGATATACAATCATTAGACCTGGCTGACTTTATGGGAAGGTGAACGGGACAATCTCCGTTGTTCCCAAACATCTGTCGTGAGCGGTTTTAAGTCCAGCTCAATAAAAAACTGAGTTGCCACCTCCGAGTCTTCCAGCTCCATCTTTTCATTCATTCCTGGGCTCAGTTTGAAGCAGCCTTTGGGGGACGTGCCTTTGGTGAGCTGTTCTGGTCTCGAGGTCTGTAATTCTTGGGCTTCTCTGCTGTGAAGTCCAGGAATGCCAGGCTGGGTCAGTTTTAATGGTGTTTTGCCCAATTGGGAATGCCATTAGGAAAAACCTGGGCTCGTTTCTCATCTGTTATTATGGGGACAGCAGATGGCAGTGACAATGGTTACTCTGACCGAGGGCAGTCTTGAACCAGTAAATGTCAGTGATTACTTCTGGCTTAAAATGCAAAGCTAATTTAGATTTTTATCTAACTTCACGTTTTAATTTTGGGTTGGTAGTTAGTAAGACACTCGTAGTAGGTGTTTTAAATGAGTCCTGCTGCAACATCTGTCACAGTTATGAAACGCTCTGATAATGTGCTTGATGAATAACTTGCCCCTTGGTGTTTCTTTCACCTGTCTGGGATCTTTTGGCCCCCTTTTAGGGAGGCATCCTATCCGAGAGGATTTCGGAAGCTGACCTCACAGGCAGTGGCTCACAAGCTGCCAGCCTGCCAAAAAGGCAAGCTCTTGTTGTTCCTTTCTTTCCAGTAGCATAGCCCCTCCCTACTTTTCTCATAGTTCCAGTGCTTGTTGGTTTTCTGCCATTTTAGCGAGGTGAACTCTTTTGTGGTCTAATTTATCGGTTTCCTGCTGGAATAGTTTTGTCATTTTTCTGAGTTAAAGCACAGAGGGGGGTGAGTGCAGGGCTGGGACCCAGGGCTGTGCAAGGAGAGGGAAAAGATCAAATCGCAGATGAAGGAATGCTTTGCATCACGGTTTATTTTCAACAAGTACAAACCCTTATGTTGGCTCTGCATATCTCCTGAGAACTCCACTCTTTGAATGTCTGCTTGTGGTTTTCCTTTTCCTGTTCCTAAGCCTGCCTTGATGTCAGTAGTTTGCTGGCTGTTGGTCTTGTCTAGCTGTAGTGCTGCCTGATGCCCAGTGCTGAAGGTGAATCCTTTCCTGGGTGATATCCCAGGCATCGACAGGACATCTCAGGGCTCTTTTGGATTGAGCTTTCTCTCTGAAGGTGCCACTCTGCAGCCTTGTCCTTATTTGTCTGTCACCCCGCAAAGAGCACTGTCAGCTGGTCTTAACCCTCAACAGTTTGCCCCCAGTAACACGGATGTGATGGGCTGCGTGCTGACGTAAAAATGACTTCACAGAGTGCTACTCTGAGAAATTAGTTAAAATAGCTGACTTCTGTGCATCCCTGCTGTTTAACACTTGATATTTAGATTGTGAATAAAAGTCGTGCGTTGTAAACATTGGGTAGCATTTCAGCTGAGAGGGAAGGGGGTCGGATGTTGTCTCATATGTTTCCTTTGCGTTGGAGGTGGCAGCAGAGGAAATAAGTGACGTATTGGCTGTTGTTGGTATAACTTTTACTCTTGGCTCTAGAGCATCTGACCGCTTGTTTGGATGGTACCAGAAAAGTGACAATTACATTTTAAAATGGGTGAGGATCTAGCCTGAGTCATACAGCCCACTTAAAGCCAGTCAGGCTATAGTAAATGGAGATTTGGGGGAGTTGTTTTGTGTGTGATACTGTCAGCGAGGACAGTGTGTGGACACTGCTGCAAGTAGCAGGTAAGATTTTTAGATGCAGTTAGGCTGCAGAAGCAGCCTTTTTTTCTGTAGGTGTTTAAGGTAATCTTACTTTTCTCATAAGAAATGTTTCTCTAAAGTGGAGAAAATTTCAGTTTGAAACTGGGAGTGTTACTATTAGGATTACCCATTGATTTTTCTTAGTGTGATATGGGTAAGCTAGGACACTTCCAAATATGAATAACCAGGAGAAACTACTGGAAACAGTCAGAGAAAAGAGAAGATGTGCTTGTTTCGTTAGTCAGTGTGAATGCAATCACATGGTTTCAGTATCTGCTGATTTCTAGGTGTGGATGTCTTTAAAGTACATCCTCCCTTGCTTTCATTGGGTAGTTCTGAATCTAAAGGAACAGGAGTGTTGAGTTGGTGGTTGACTGGTACAGGAGCCCAACTTGTAAGGCAAATGTTGAAAGAAGTAGTTTAACACAAATATTCAGTAAAGAACAGTGTGACACAAAGAAAATAGTAAAAAACCCCAAAACTCCACACCCAAAACCCTACACAAATGAAAAAACCCACCCAAACCAAACCTCCAAATAGTAAATTTTAAAGTTTTGGTTTTGAGAGGTTATTTGTAGACTGTCAGTTTAAAGTATTATCAAAAGAGTTATTTAAGCACTGTGTATTTTTAGAGTTCTTGAAGAAAAAATAGTCACATCCCCAGACCGATATCAGATACTTTTTACCACTGATTTTTCCACTGAGTCAAAGAAATGTTTAATAAATGTAGTGCAGAGCCCTCTTTCCTTTTGTAGTAGAAGGATGGGAAGGATGCTCCTTGATTGGAGAAGGAAATGGTCATGGTCAGAGCTACTCAGCTTGAACATCTTTGACCATAATCTGAAAATAGAATAAACCACATTTTTTGGGTGCATTTTGCAGATGAATTAACTTCCTTCTAGTTAGAAGTATTCATGCACTGGATATATTACAGTTTTGAGTGACTTAAATTTTGTTGTCAAGATTTTAATTATTATTCACAATTCTATGTCACGATATAAAAAGAGTAGAATGGGGTAGAGTATATTTATATTTTTAAAAACTGTGTTCCAAAGTGCTTTTTTTCCTGAAAGGATTCAGGTTGCGAGCCTGTTTCTGGAAAGACTTCAGAGCTTGCATTTCACTGAACATGGGTTGCAGCCTTTAAGCCCTTTTTTTGTGGGCTGCCTGTTAAACTGATTAGCATGGTGGTTAAAGTATAAATAAACCCATGAAATATTAATATATTTGCTAGGTAACGATTTTTGCTTGATTAATGATGATTTGCATTTGAAGCATGACTGAGTTGTCGAATTTGAGGTGGGAAACATTAAAAGGGATGAAAATGATCTTAACCAGTGTGGTTCTCTTATCTGGTTTACTAGTGGAGCATAATTTTATTGTTAAAACCTACGTTACATCTGGCTAATTGGTGAGTGAATTTGATACCATAATTGTTGAGCTTTGCTTGCATTGCCCTTGTAGAGACTGTGCAATATCTAAAGCATTATATCGTTCTGTGTAATGCTGATGCATTATAGGCTAAGTATTTCTTCTGACATCAAATAGTTGTGGTTAAGCTGGGATTAGAGATCAAAGTTTTGGCCTCCTGCTACTTTCTTCATCCTGAAAGGTTCCGTTGCTTTGGTAGCACCTTTATGGCAAAGACAGTGTAATTGAGCCTGAATGCGCTGCCTTCTGGAAAGAATTGGGCTCTCTTAGTGGTGAGGATTGGATTAAGAACAAAACAAGTTATCGTGAAAGCTGTGTGTTTCAAGAATAGTATTTTTCCTGTTATTTCAGAATTGTAGTCGGTGTAAAAGGCCAGAAAATTCATTTGATGTGACTTAATGGACTAGGGAGTGTGTACCATTTCACGGGCTGGGAACTGTCATATTTCTTCCATTTAAATGTTTTATTCCTCACTCTCTATGTACCTGAGCTCCTTAAGTGATTTGATGAAATAGTGTCAGTGAAATTACTTGTTTTAAAATTACAGATGGAGAATAGAAACCAGACAGTAATGCATGCTTGGAGTCTTCATCTCTTTTGGTGATACTGTAATTGTAGGAAAAGTCGTGTGTGCTCAGTCCCTGTCCTGGTTTTCTAGTGTTTCTACCTTTTTGGTAAATGGATTGGAAATGTAAAGGCTTCCCTGAAGCTTTTTGCTTGCACTGAGGTAGATGAGCGTGGTCTGTCACAGTAGCTCATTTTATTTTATTTTATTTTTCCTCTTTTTATCTCCCTAATTTATTGAGTTAAAGGTCAAAGGTTTTGTTTTGACTCGACATACGACATTATGTCATATTTGAGCAGGTACTCCTGTTCTTCCATCTCTCTCAGCTTTCCCGTGCACAGGTGGAGGCTGGCATTTAAAGTACCCTTTTTGAGATGTCTCATTTGTGGCAGCAAATGACTGGTTCCCTGTCCAGAGCTGTAAGTAATTGAGGGCTGTGGATTAAACATAGCATGAGGGTAGTTCTTAGGAAATGCAAATGGTGAAGACGCTCTTGACAAAGCTGACCATCTCTGTCAGCACTTACAGGTTTTTCCCCCAAAATCTCCAGGCATTCTCCCTAGCCTTCAGGTGAACTGTTTTAAGTAACTGCCTGTTAAAGTTTTAAGAAACTGCCTGTTTCTTGGGTTGATAACTCCATGGTTGTGGGATGGAGGCTGTTCTGGTTCTCTAATAATTTCTATTGCAAAGGAGCAGGCGGTTAGTATTCCAGTGGTGCTCTTACAGTGCCTACAGCATTATCATCTGGTTCACATATCAACACTCAAAGGGTTGGGTTTTTTAAAGGCAATGATCAGAAATCTGAAAGATGTACCTTAAGCCTTGCCAAGGGCTTTGCTTACATTTTCCCTTCTTTCTAAGGGATATTGACCCGGTGATCGTTCAAAGTCTGAAAAGGACACTGGAGTTTAAGAACTGTTACGTTCCTGAGAAAAATAAAAGGAGAATTCTTACCAATATAGTTGGAGTTGAGCTAACTTAAAGGAAAACTGTGTTGCAATTTTAAGAGATTGAGTTAATTATTGCTCTGTAGCTGGACTCTACGAGTTGAAGCCTGTGACATATGAATTAGAAATTTTCAGATACCGTTCTGTCTTAAAACTGAATTTAATGAAGAATTTACAACAGTTTGTGGTAGATGCAAATTGAATGGTCAGGATGGTCCCTCCTGCTTCTAAAATTCATGAAATGGAAGATGGACTATCCAAATCAATGGAAGGGAATGGCTGGACCTAGGAGAAAGGCTTGAGATGATTGAGTTTTGAAAAACACATGAGCAACAGGAAGGCAAGGCTGGAACACTGAAGGTTTTTCTCCTGAGGCTTGGCTTCTTAACCGAGATTAGCTGCATTTTTGTTCTGAGGTTCTCGTTTTCCCTTGTGTTTGGATAGTGTAAGCTCAGTTTCCTCCTGGCTTTTGTAGTTAAATCTTAAAGTAAAATACTAAATATACTTTAAAAGTTTGGTTTGTTTTTAGGTTGGTTACTTTGGCATCAGCCCTTGGCTTCATCTCAGGATGTAGCAATATTTAAAAGTACTCTTTTCTTCTTGCTGAAGCCCTCTGTGAGCTGAATAGAGGGGAAGATGGTCTCTCATGCCAGGTCCTGGACTTACTGTCTTGTGAACAGAGCATTGAGCACAGGTTCTCAGTTCTCCATATCCTTAGCTGCACTTTTTCTTATCAGAGAGTGTTATTTTTGTGGGTTTTTTGGGGACGGGTTTGTTTTTCTTAATTCTGTGCTGTTCTTGGCAGGCTGGTGCTCGTGGTAGCTGATTGTCTATCAGTTTGGCCTGGGCTGTTTGGCTCAGTAAAAGAGATTATCTTACAGGTCTGCTTCCTCCAGCGAGCTGGCACTGCTGGCCTGCTGCAGCTCTGCATACCAAGGAGAAAAGGAGTGGAAGTGCAAGGGGAGAAATAAAGTTTGATGCAGGCCGTGCAGCCCGGGCTTGGCTCAGGGTGCAGTGAGAAAGCCGTGTTAGGGGGAGGTGATTTACTGAGCCAAACTGCTGAATATATTGAAAAGCAAAGACTCGGTCACTTTTTGCAGTAGAGACAGGTACAGCTAGGTTGTGTTTTGCATGCACTCTCTCCTCCCTTGTACTGGAGGAAAGGAGATCTCTCTGGTGCTGCTTTGGGTTGTCATGGTTGGAACAGAATGTTTTGAGGAGGGATTATTCTTGGCAAATAAAGTGCTGTATTTGTTTTCTGGTACAGAGATGACTAGGTGTTCTTTGTAGTGTAGCTTTCCTGCATGGATGCACCACTTTTCCAGTGGATTCTGCTTCTTTGGTCTTTGGAAAAGGCACACTTGCTTTGGAAAAAGCTTTGCAGTTATTCTTCCTAATAATATACCCCAAAGATTTAGATGAATAAAAGGTCTAGGTAATTGCCTTTTTATTTGAAATCTTGCTTTTAAATAGTTTTTTCTTTTTGATCTTCTGACTAATTCAGTTTTAAAGTCTGTGAAGTTGGTTGCTATGGCACTAAAATTTTTCAATTCTGTTAGCTTATAATTTTCTGTTATCATGGGATACCTTGATTTTCTGGATGTTCCGTTTATCAGTATCCATCACAGTGCATTAGGTGAAGAGCAGAGATCCTACTTTCCCTGGGTACCAGCTTGTGGCATAATTGCAACCTTTTTTCATCAAGATAGGAGATGAAAACCCATCCTGTTCCACTTCTGAGCAGGGGTGACATTCATAAAAACTGTCCTGGAATGCTGGTATGTGAATGTCTGCAGCTCTGAGCTGAGGAATCTCCTTCAGGAGTTAGAGGTGTCTTTTTTCTCTGTGCTGTCTTTAGGGGTTTTGTGCGTGAGTTTATTTAATGTTATTCCTTTAGATAAGTGTATCTCGTAGATCTCACAGCTTTGTGAGCTTAGATTTCCTGTGTTTGAGTGCATTTCTTGTTTGTAATGTCTACAATTTTGCCTTAAACTGAACACCTGATGCCTTTAGTAACAGTAGGCTGAAGACTGAGGGTACACATGGAATGTCCCTTTTGCCAAGTAACATCATAGGGAAAAATAACCATTGTCATGCAGGACAGGAATGACTATTTGCTGCATTTGTTATTTTTTTTGCATCTTTACCTGAAGCAATGCATTGCTGAGAAGTGCTGAGGTGGCAAAAGGTAGTTAATGTAGTAAGTTTTCATGGTTTCTCTACATACCTGAAGTATTTTACTCTTTTCCAGTTACTGGTAGAACTGTGTGCTCTTTTGTGAAAAACTTCTTTTAGTTTCCTTAGTTGATTCTCAGGAGTTTGCATTCTCTAAAAGAGACTCAAAGTGGCTATGCTGATGTAATTAAATGCTTATATGTAACAGTGTGGGTTAATACCAAATAGCTCTTACAGCCCTGTTATGCAAAATCAATCAGGCAAATGTGCTGTCTTTTGTTTAAAAAATAATGACTAGCTTAATCTGGTAGCAAGTTTGCTGTCTAGATCTTTTGAATCTTAATAGGAAGCTCACCAGCCTTCATCATGCTCAGTAGTTTGCTAATTGAGGCTTTCTTTTCTAGACTGTTCTGTTATTGCAGGGTAAAATACTTTACACCAAGTGAACTGCAAAACAAACTCAGCAGAGCTTGCATTCTTCTAAGTGTTGAAGTAATTGCCCTACAAAAAGGTTTTGATGGAATTAAACAAAAGACAACAAACCCAAACCTGCTTGGCTTGTAGACTTTCTGTGACAGTCCAGACTTGATTTGAGCTGAGTCAACTTTTGTTAGGCTGTTCTCAGCTGAGTTGAAATAAGATCTAGAAGAAGCTTGCAGTCAGTTCTTTCCTTATCAAATTGATTTTTTTGGCTTGTATCTGTCTCTGTGGCCTATCTATGTATGTCACAAAATCAGAAAAACTAACTACTTTCAAGTTAAATCACTGCAGTGCTGCAGCTGTCATAATTTGCAACAGGAATTGTTCATGAGACTGCAGTTCTTCAGCTGTGTTCGTGGTGATCTAAACAAATCAATATTAATGTGATCCTCTTGTTGTAAAATTCAGACAGGCTAGTCAAAATTGTCTCCACTTATACGAGGTCCTGATTAACTGCAGGTGCAGAGAACTGTTGACTCTGGTTTTATTTGTCAAGCATTTTGTTTTGCTATTCACTTATGGCATTGTGTTGACTGGATGCTTTTTTGGTCACAGAATTATAGAACCATAGAGTGATACGAAGGGACCTTAAAGCTTGTCTCATCCCAAGCCCCCTGCCATGGACACAGACACCCTCCACTAGATCAGGTTGCTCTAAGCTCCTGGATGATTCTAGGGATGAGGCATCCACAACTTCTCGTCAACCAAGAGCCCCAATTCCTTCCTTGACTGTTCCTTTTGAACTGCTTCTAGGAACCCACTATATTTTTGATGCTTCAACATCTGAGATGTGTGAGGGGTGAGGTGCTGGATCTCTCACCGTGGCACAGGTATTCAAATTCGTGGTGACATCTCTCTTAACTTACTGAAGCCTATAGAGCTGACTCTGCAGCGGAGGTCAAAGATTTTGTGAATGTAGTAACATTGCTTACTTTTGTAACTGGAGGCTTCCAGGCAGCGATTAGCAGCCATCTTCACTTGTTTCTGATCAGTCACGTGAAGCAGCACCAGGTTTTAAAGCCAAAAAAAGAAAAGGCTGAAGCAGTTTTTTGTGTTGTAAATCTTTCCTGTGTTTTTGAGAAACAGAGTACTGGAATGGGACTCCCATAGTGTATGCTTGTCCTGTCTCTAAGAATCACCTGGGAAGGTGTGCTTCTAGGGAACATTTCCCTCAATTGTTTCACATCTCTAAAGATGTACACTCATTTTAATGTTACTGTTAATAGCCTTAATTAGATGTATATGTCCTACTAGCTGTAGGAAGGGTGGGATTCTGTACTTCCCTCACAGAACACAAAGCTTTGCAGTGTTTCATATTCTTACTTTGTGGTCCATGCTTTAGCAGGCACCAAACATATGGTGAACCATCACTGATAATACTCTCACCTCTGACTCCAGAAATAGCAGCACTTTATAGGGCAGAGTTGCCTGGAATGATGCAGTTTGTTCCAGCTTAGGCACTCGGCAGCGTGGCTTGAGCTTGTCCACATCAAACGCCTCTCACGTGCTCTGAGGCTATGTTGGCTTCCTTTCCATGAGCAGCTCACAGGTAAGGCTTACACAAAGGGGAAAAGCATACAGCAAACCACAAACTACAGGGTTTTTGGTTTCCCTCCCCTCCTCCAGGCGTTTGTGAAGTCTTCCAGCGTCTTCTTGTATAAACCATAGTCTAAACTTGTTCTGCTAGGGAGGGTGCTGACGGAATTTAAATTCTTCTGTGTCAGCTCTTCCCAAAGTAATTTCCCCAAATACTTTCCTCCCTCGAGGCATTTCAGTGAAACCCATCATGACTTTGTGATGCTCTCCAAGATTATTTAGTAAATGTTATCCTCTAATGTCAGTTTTATTCACTGGGGTTCAGTATCTCAGACTTAGAATACTTGAAAAAGGCATTTTCTGAAAACTTTCCAAGAATGCTGGAGAGCTCAGGTAGGCTATGTGGTGCTGGCATGATGATGGGAGAAAAATTCAGCTTGAATTTCTCTGTCGTATAGTTAAGAGAGAAGATGGGAGTCAGTGCTCTAGTCACTTAACCTGCTGGGTTTTGCCTCACCACAGCTGTATTATCCAGTGTGGTGTCTGGATTGGTTTAGGGAGAGTGGAATAGGCAAAATGTTTCTATTGCTTAGAGTTGTACGTCATGAATAACTTTAAATAACATGGCAGCATATCGTTGCCATCTTAAAGTGATCATTTGTCTGTTGAGAGATGGAGTTTGATCTCTGACTGTAAACACTTCTGCTTTGCCTACTGGGATCACAGATTTGGAATTGGGATCCTGCCTAGGAGATCAAAGTTTTAGATTAAAAAAAAAAATCCCCTCTGTGAACCTAATATGAAGCTATTTAAGCAAGAATGGTAAAGAAAGGAAGATGTTAAGCGAAGGTAGCAGAGTAGCTTAGAGGCTGTTAGGCATTACAATATTGGAGAATTTGTATATCTTTGTATATCTTAAAATCTTTGTCTCGAGTTTTAAGGCAGAGTATTATTTCATACACCGTGATTGTTACGATTTTAAATTGGGCCAGAAGAGTCTTTCTGAACTGATCTTTTTTCCTCAGCAGCCATTGAAAATAAACTTGTGGAGGCTGGCTTATATTGTGATCCACTACTTTGGGAGCCAATGATGCTGAAAGTACTCCTAAATAGCCCTTTTGGGCTTTGGTACAGTTTTCTAAGTTCTTTGTATGTTGCACACATTTTGTAGCATTAAAAGCTGTAAAATATATCAAAAGATCATATTTGAAGGGTGTCTAAAATAATGCCTCAAAGCTGTCAAAACACTGCACATGAGTAAAATTTGGGCAGTGTGAGTACAGTGCTATTTGCTCCCACATTTATAGAGCTCGTGGCTTTGTTCTACCTTCTTTTGAGGTTCCATCCATTGCTAGCACTTCACGCCTGAATCCAGGCCTTCAGAAGAGCTTTCTTCTGGCGAATCTGAAGCCATATGGACAGGGAAGCTGCATGGGTTGTTAGGAGATAAGCATCTTTATTGGAGGAAGTTGGGGAAGATGGAGAATTGAACAGCACAGCCACTTCCCCATTCTTAAAGCCACCTGGAAACAAAGGGAAGGACAATGATGTCAGGGTTGTTCTCTTCTAGAAACTGCTGTGCAGAAGCTGAGAGGATCCAGTCACAGGCAGACAGTGCTCTTTGCCATTGTTTTCCAGCAGGGAGTCTTGCTTCTCATGGGATACCAGAGCAGCAGGCTTGTGTTGAGCATCTGAGCCTGTAGCCATCATTAATAGCCAAGGTGGACACTGCTCTTGTTTGATTGTTGTTTGTTTTAGTGTGGAATTTTTCATATCATTCAAATGAACAATCCAAATCTATACTCGTCAAGTCATCTCATTAGACTTTCCAGAGCAAGGTACAGGAGCAATCATTCCAGCCTGTTCTTGTGTGGAAAGTACGTATTTTCATAGAGATAGACTGTAATATTCCTGATAACACTGATAAAATCACAGAATTGGTGGTGATGGTGAATGCAGTAGTAGGAAAAAATTATTCATTTTGCAGAGAAACAAACAAGAGGCTTCGATTAGAATTTCTTGGATCCCGTGGCATATTGCTGGGATTTTGACCATGGAAGTATTTATCTTGAAGTTCCAAGGTTTTAAGCTGGGTGTGGTAACAGCAGAAAGATGTTGCCTTTCCCTGGAAGAGGTACGTGATCAGGTGAAAGTTCCAGAATGACAGTGACTTGGAGAGTATAGAAATGCTTTTTATCCTGGTGTTCCAGGCGGTGGTGGTTGTTAGCGGCCCCCTTACTAAAGCACATCTTGCACCTTGCTCTGAGGATTGCCACAGCCCTGGTGTGAGCAGGGGAACAACTTCCACGTCAGTTACCATTCCTTTGGAGTTACCTGTAGAGTCATCCCGTTTGCCTGGATGAGAAATGTGTTAGGATCCCGCGACACTTTGGGAGCTGCTGGTTCAAATAACCGTGCTTTGGTTTCCTCAGCTACAGCACTTGGCAGCAGTAGAATGGTGTGCAGGCTGAAAGCGTGGGCTGACAGTGAGTCTGTCTCCCTGCGTGAACAGAGGTGAAGTTTGGTTGAGTTTGTTTGTTGTTTTTGCTTTTCAGCATGACATGTTCCGTAACAGTTGAGCTTTGCCCCTACAGTCTTAGGAATGAGTAGCGTCTCTTCTTAATCGTGAGCAGATTGCATTGGGGTTTTTTAAGTAAATCTCTCACCTGAATGATTCTATAGCTCTTTGTTCTTTCTTGCAATAAAAGATATGAACACGTTTAACATTTAGTGGCAAGACTTGCTGTATCAAAAGATAACAGGACACTGGGCGTTGATCTGAGTTACTTGATGTTCCACATCCTTTCTTACAGTCTGTTGCTAGCTTTAATCCATGAAAAATGCTTTGTGAAAATACGGAACAATTTCTTTTGCCTGTAGCATCTCAGAGTCTTAAAAACATTGTGGGATTGAAATGGTGCTTCATCCTTCTTTTAGAGCAAATCTGCCACATGTTTTAGTCCAAAAGGAATTATAGGACTAAAAGAGTAGTAATATGCTATTTCTGTACGAAAATGCCTGAGGCTCTCATGAAACAGAAGTGTGGAGTAGGATGTTGCTGACCTGAGGAATGTATTTGTTCTTAGTTTTGATATTCACATGCCTGGTAAATATTTGGGATTTGATTGCCATAGGCATTCTTCTTTCCAGAAAACTGCAACTCCGCCTTTTAATGCGACAGAGATACCCTGGGAGTAGTTGTGGAGGAGGGAAGGGGCGCAGGCAGCTTGTCCTCGAATTCTCTAGACAATGTGTCTTGCCAAGTTTCTGGCAAATGTTTATGAAGTCGCATGTAAACTGCAACAGTTGATGGATCTACTTGGGAGCGTAAGAGCCTGAGGTACGTGTGTGATGAATACTGCTCGTGACTTTGGGAATTCTGCAGTGCTCCCTTGGCTGTAACACTGTGGATGCATTTGGGTAGTTTTATCAATGAAACTCCCTGTTGAGAAGAAAGTGCTTGCTGAGGAAAACAACAGATAAAGTTACCAAAATAACCCTTGCTCCCCGGAGAGCTGCTGGAGGAGGGAAGAGTCTTGTCAGTCACACTTGGATTTGAATAACACGACATAACATCCTATCAAACGGTTTAGGGTGAATGGAGCAGGGGGGCTGCACTTCCAGCCCCTCAGGCTCGCTTTGTGTTCAGAGCTTGGTTGCTTGTGTAGGATGCGTGGGATTGAAATGTTTAATTAAGTGTAATAGTTTTAAATCTTGGCATGTGTCAGGCTTGTCCGAGCTTAAATAAATTGAGTGCAGAACTATAAATGATGTGTATCTCTTACGCGGATGTGCCATAGTTGAATAACTGGTACCTATGTGAGCGGGGCCCAATTTTATATAAGGTGTTTGAATTTTTGCAGAATGTCCTAGTGAATCCGAATGTATTTTTTTTCTCTGAGCTATTAAACAAGTTGTGAGTAATCTGTTCTTTTTATTTCTTTAAAACAAACAAACAAAAAAAAAAAAAGACTCCCCATTTGACTTTATTTATGCTGTTTGACCATTTACTTATTTTTGAGGAATGCGTGTCCTAAATGGTGATTTTGGTGGGTGTTTCAAATAGTTTATGCTGCAAATCTGAGGCAGTACTCTGGCAGAGAGCAGAGGCAGTGGCTCTATCTACAGAATGACATGAAGGACCGTGTTGGTCCATCCAATTCAGCAGTGAGTTCTGTGGCAGGTGGGGAATATATTCTAGAGATGTGCCAACAGTTACAGCTAAATTGCCGTGTGAGGATTTGGGATTTCCCTATTCCCAGAAGGAGAAACAGCTTTAGCTAGGATATCTTTAGTAACAGCCTCTCTTTTGTTTGTTTAGGGAGTGAGCTGACCTGTCTGGTCACTCATCCAGAAATGTTTCAACATAAGTTTCTGAATGAGGTGATCGGCTCTTCTCCCAGGAGTGATTTCTCTGGATAAAATGGTGCGTGTTCGGTATAGCTTTCAAGTATTAGATGCAACTCTTTCAGCCTAAGATCTTGCTGCAGTTGTTCGGAAACAAATGAGACAAATCCGTTTGGTCACAGAGCTTTTCTCTGTTTTAATGCTCGTTTTTGAAGAAGGGATGGTGTCAAAGATGTGATTTGCTGGTTTGGGGAAGGAGTGGATAGCGCTGTGTTTCAGCTGATAGAAAATTTAGTTTGTCCTCTTCTAGTGCTGCACACCATGGCATTCAGTAATGCCAGTAACAATATGGGCCAATTGTATGTTTATTTTAGGCTTTTCCTTTCTGAACCAAGTATTTTATTTATCCTGTGTCAGGGGAAAATAATTAAAAGCTTCTAATGAACTTTTCCTGGAGGTTTTTTGTGTTTTTACTAATGCCTTGTTTGTAAGGTCATCATTCCCCGGAGGTTTGCATGCCTTGATATGCGTTTGTAGCTCCTGTCCCGCTTCTTGTGCTGTCTTTGTGATGTGTTAAAACCTCTGCAGAGTGCTTGGAGAGAGCATTCCTGGGAAAGCCACGTCTGGCTTTATTCTGTCATGCCTTGTGACACTTCTAGGAAGAGTGTTTTCGGGAGAGGCTGAAGTGTGATGGCTTGCTGGCTAAGTCAGGCTGCTTCAGGTGCTCAACTCTCTGGTGAAGAGTCTTGGAGCTGAGTGGATAGAGAAAAATCCTCTAAAAGAACAGGTTAGCACGAGCATCCATACTCCGGAGGGGAAACTGAGGCATGGTGTCGGGATTGTGCATTGCATGTTACCATCATAAATCACGGTGATGGGTAACAGTTGGAGGTCTGGGCACCTGACGGAGTGAGCATTGTTCTGACTCAGAAGCACATTAAATCCATGAGTAATAAGTTTCTAACAGTTTTGTGCTTCACTGCTGAAGGCTGCTGCTCCTGTGGCCAGGGCGGCTGAACAAAACAACAGCTTTTGTTCAGGGAAAATGGGAGGTGATTCCAGCACGCTTGGCTGGGAATGGCAGTGCTTAGGAGTAGCTTCAGGTGTTTCAGTAGTCCCTGCTCCAGATATGCTCATCCTTGGAGAGATTTGAGCACTGTCAACTCATCCAGGTAAAACCTGGGTGGCTGAGGTTGCAAGTCAAGACCTTGTGGGAGGAGCGTGGTACTAAAGTCACGGAGGAGGTGTTTCAGTTCCATGTAATGGAAATAGGGCAAAAACTTGGTGAAGCCTTGATGGGAAAAGATGTCCGTATTATAGGAAACTGGGCTTAAGGGGGTTAAAATTTGTACCTGTGGCACGTGGCTGTGTAAATTAATTCAGATTAAATATCTAGGGAAGCTAATGGAAACATGTTTTAATGAACCCTGGCTAATTACTCTATTTAAAGTTCTTGATCAATACCCAGGAGATCTCAAACTGCTTGCAGATCATTTTTTTTTTAAACAACCTGCACATATATATATATTTTAAGTCTTCTGCATAAAATCAAAACAACTGGAGTCACTTGCTTTGTAGACTTCTGGTTCACCAGGGCTTTTTAATATTTGGAAGTGGTCTGTAAATTAAAGCTGAAGACTTAAGCATTTTCAAAAGTATTAATTGTGAAGTTTTGATGGGAAGCGCAAAGGAATAAACGGGCTTAAAGGAGCAGATACTAGGACAGAACAGAGTTTCTGGAATGATCTATGGTGTAAGTGTGTGACAAGGCAGCTGGGTGTGGTTTTCTAAGAGAGGAAAGAGTTCTCGTAAATATTTGCTTGTGCAAGTGACTTATATAAAGACCACCTCTTACTCAGAACCTTTATTTTCTTCCGAATACTGTGTATGAATTTCAGTGGACTCAACATTAATATTAAATAGAAATGTCAGGCAGGCAGCCTTACCCCGAAGGCATAAACTACTGTCTTTAAATTGTTTTATATTAAGGAAGTTGGGATATGTTTAGTCTTTTCTGATTGAGCTAATTAGCAAAACTGCATTACGTGTTCACAGTTAATACATTCCTGTGTGTGCAAATGGATAATGAATGCATAACCAAGCTTAGGAAAGGTAACCCTTCAGCAAACAGCCTGTAACACTGTCTCTTTGAGACTTGTTTTCATGGATTCTCCAGGTATTCTGTGACAACTGCCAAGTCTGTCAGACAGATGGCTTTTATTCCTGTCTGTTTTCAACCCAGTGCAGCTTTTGGTCTCCCCTTGGTAGCAGCACTGATTGTATCAATGGAGAAGTGTCTTTGCACCCTGCTTTGACTGGCATGGCGAGGGACTGGCTGTGCACAGGAAGGCTTCAGCAGCTGTCAGATGCACTAAGGCTGTACTGCTTAAAGCCTTGCCCTCTTCCTGTACTTTTGTGGCAGAGGGGTACAAGAAGCAGCGTGATCCTTGGAAAAGAAAGTTTGGAGCCTAGTGGTCTCGTTAAGGGAATCCCAGGTATAGCGTTCTCTGTATTGATGAATGTCAGATCACACTAACTTAAAACCACCCACAAACTCCACATTGTAGGTCTTGATGAAGACTCTAAACTCTTGCAGGCTCCCACTGAAATGATTTAGTGGTTAATGGGCCAGCTGAACGGATTCTCTGCCCGGGAGCTTTTCAGAACTGAAACTGGCAATTAGTTTGAGGAGCTGTTCCTGAGGTATGAACAGTCTGCTCAAAAGCTTTTTAATTTTTAATAAAATTTGTTATATGGTAGAAAACTTGAGATGGAAGTTGTCACTTGCAGCCAGAGAAACCAGAGCCCAGATGGGTCTTTAACTTTGCAAGAGGGAAGTCCCTGGAGCAGGCAGTGAGCAAACAGGGGTAAGGGATAACATGGAAATCATGGGGCTTTGTGGCAGAATCCTGTTCTTCCCCTTTTTACAGAAAACCAAACACGCCCTTCTCATAAATTTGAGATCCTCCATTCTGTGCTATCTGCAAGCTGCAGTTGTGTAATGTTGTGTTAGCATAGTGTTTCCTTGAAGTTCTTGGAAAGATCACGAGATTGAGAAATAGCCAATAAACGTTGTTCTCCATATTTCTCCAGAAGAGAGTGGGAAGGTTGGAATGTTATGCTTTAGTGTCATTGTAGAGCTGGCTTTCCATGTTCTCTTATCTTCCATTTAATGTTGTTGCTTTTGTGCCCAACTCTTGTCTGCTTTGTTTCATTGCTGATACATCTCTTGTTTAAACAGGGAAAATATCCCTGTTATGTTATCAAGAGATTGCTCAAGCATGACTAAAGATAAAATTAACTAGCAAGTCAGTGCTCTGTGCTTTGAGGAGTGGCTTCAGATGATGGCTCACATTCCCATACTAAAAATGACCTAAGGCAGTGATATGAAAAGACAGGGGTGGGCATGAGATATCAGCTGGAGTGAAACCTTTCATCCAGTGGTAGATATGAAAGGACAAGATCTAACCTTAACCAGATGTCGTCTTTCTTTGTATGCAGAAGTTCCAACAATTTTTGACAACTATCACTCTTCAAGACTTTCTTTGTTCGTGCAATTCGAAGCCAGTCTGGCTTGTGGCCTTTATGGGGCCTTTACTGAAGAGCCTCAGTAAATGATTGTAATCACAGTGATTCTTTCCTGCAATCTTGTTGGTCTCGAGGAGGAAGGTGGGGATCAGATATAGACAGGGTTTCTGGCTGCTGGGATTACTGATTTTCTTTTTTTTTTTTGTTAATACCCGTTTCACCTCAATTCTCCTGGATGTTCTAAAAGCAAAGAAGCTGCTGTACAGCTGTGATCGCATCAAAGCCTTCAAGTATGCCAACAAATCTTTTGAGAACAGGCAAATCCGTTCTGTAGTTTTAATGCACTGAATTCCTAGTGTAGATCCCAAGTACTGGCTGAAGGATTTTCTCTCCATGTGATTTGGTGTCTGCTTGGATTTCCAATGGCAACAGCTGTGCTGGTGAAAAATCATGTGTCTAGTTGATGTCTTCCTAACAAACATGTAGAAAAGGCCATAGGCATTCAGACTTCCTAGGAACAAAAGTGATGAGTTAACACAGTAATAGTATTTGGTTTTCATCCTTTACTGCTTAATTTTCTGTACGTCTGTGGCTAATAATATAATAGAATGTTACATTTTCCTCAACCTCTCAGGTAGTTGAAACAAATGGTTTTTTTATTAATGGGTCATCTACTGGCAGTTGTATTCATTGATGTAAGTATTATTAAAGAGGCAACACAGCTGGTGGTCCACTGGTTGGTATATTGATGGTTGTGTTCAGATATCTGCTTAATTCAGTGTTAAGATTGGGTGTCTGGATGCGTTGCTGTATGCAGACTCCTTTGCAGGTTGTCTACAAGTAGTTCAAAAGCTGGTGCTTCTTAAAAATCAAAGAACCTTGCAGCCAGCTCAGTTGGTATAAAATTATTTTCTTGGCTCTCACAGCAGCTTTACATTCTCTTGCAAGGTTATCCTGGACCACGTTTTTCGGAGCTTTAGTTCATTCAACTAGTTTGTGTTTGCATGCAATATTTCCTTTGCTGGTTTACGAGGAGCCCCTTGTGCCACATCTTGTTGCTGTGCTTTGTTAAGCCAGTTGAGCTGCTGGCAGGACCAAGTTGTGAACTGAACTCCTGATGGAGCAGGAGGTTGCAGGGTGGACCCAAAGCTTTGATTGACTATTAACTTGAACAGCTCAGATCCTCAGACGGTGGCACTGGTGAGGGTGTTCAGGATGAACAAAGATGGGGATGTGTAAAGAATGGAGCAGGGTGGATCCCAGAGCCTGGTTTGAACTGCCACGCTTAGTGTGTCAAGGAGCTGAGCAAGGCTTCTTAGATGAGTCTTAAACACTTAGGAGTGCCTGTTAGAAGCACAGAAGTTGTACATGAATCTCAGCATCTGGAAGTCTTTATTCAAGTGCTCAGCTTATGGATATCCTGAAAATTGAAGATACGGTATAGTGTTAGAATGAGGTACAGCCTTGTAGTAGTATTGCTGTCTGTTTTGAAATAATTTGAAAGTTATTGTCTGACAACGTCAAATGATCAGTCTTGGAAGTTCTGGAGAAAATTAAATGATTTCTCAGAAGTTGAGGTGCCAGTGAGTCTAATGTATGACAAGCAGCAGCAGTAATTCAGTTTTAATAGACTTGGCAACATAACACCTCTATGACTAAGCTGAAGGGGCATTTGATTTAAGCATAATACCCTAAGTATTAGTGTATAAAAGAAGGTTCAAAGAGAGAGGATGCTACAGATTATGTTTCCAGGTAGTTAAAATGTCCATAAACACCTTTCCTTGCTGCCTCCTGTCTTCTTAATTCTGCCACTGCCAGTGAATGGGACCACTAAGCAGAACTGGATGAACGTGCAGACTCGAGAGCTGCACAGACCTAACCAGTTGCTAAGCTTTCTCTCTGGCATACTCTAACAATGCTTTTCTTTCAGGCTTATTCTGTTTAATTTTGTACTGTGGTAAAAGGAGGCTTTCTGGTTAGACTAATTTACCATTATTTTCTCTAGCATTGCTCAGACTTGCGTATTTGTTTTGCACGTCTCAAAAGATGTCTGATATTAAACCAGTTTTAGTTTTTCCAGATCTGAGATAGGCATATATTGAAATGGATGCTCAGTCAATAAAAAGGAGCACCTTGATTTACTGTGAACTTCTGGGTGGGAAAATGTCCTTAAAAGAAGGATATAGACTTTATGGAAATGCGTCGTCGTCCTTTCTAGTCAATACAGAAAGGTTGTCTGGTGCAATTTTCTGGTGACCTGTTTCTAATTAACATGCAAATTAACTGCTTGGTGCTGGAAATCAGGATTGCAAATAAGAAGTGCTAATATGCGTTAGGCTGGGAAATCCCCGGCATCTGTTAAAGCTCCGGCACTGTCTGTCTGCCTTGTGTTTGCCGCTGCCTGCAGAGCGGTTCCCTCTGGAGAAAGAGCTACTGCAACCTGCTGTCAAACGGCTCCTTTGTCTCGCTTTAAAGAGAACAGGTTTTAATTTTGTGGTGTTGATGCTTATTGCCTCACGTAGGGAGTCGTTTGAGTGCACTTACAGCCCTGGTTCACCAAAACTGGCTGTCGTGAAAACAGTCAAGATGAGCTACTTCAGATATTTCCCCTGAGGAATTGCAGTGTTTCATGAAATAACTTACTTCTTTGTACTAGTGTTACAAGTGCCAACTAAATGAAGACCATTAGCATATTTATTAGTGCTTGTCATCACTTAAAACTTGGGTTTTCATTAAAAGCAGCTGTATGATTTCATATTTAGAAAGTGACTTTGATCTAACAGGTAGAGATGATTAATTTAGTAAAGGTCCGGTCAAAAGTGGATTTGTACCTTTGTCCTTGAGGCATCTGCTTATTTTCATGCCACAAAACATCTTATTTTTCCTCTTCAGCATTTTTGTGCCAACATTACCTACTACCAGTGATCGTAACAGCTGATTTAGTAACACATTTTGGCACAAGCTGTATAAGGTACAATAAAACTCCACTTGATTTTTGCGTCGCCGCTTGTTTCTAGTGCTGGCAGTTTAAGAGAGAGAGACCTTTTGTGCGAACTGGGAAAATTTCAAGTGGAAAAAATGAAGCAAAAAAAGTGCTCAAACCCCCTTTTCTTCACCAAAATGCAGCTAAAACTTAAGCTTTGTAAGAGAATTATGTTGAAACATCAAACGGTCAACAAAATTTGATCTGTTTTCAAGGGGAGGAAAAATCACTTTTGGTTGTGTAAGTCGGTTCAAAGAGTTGATAACCAAATGTTTTGGTTGCAGATGGACTCAACTCTCGGAATTCTCCCAAAGCAGGTTATCATCCTGTCTCCTGCAAGCTGGCTCTGGCAGAAACAGTGGGAGTGTGTGTAGTCAGTCCTAATCTGCCCCGTCCTGAGTGTCACTAAACTGCACCAATAAAGGTGTCTGGAAGTGAATCTGTCTGAAATTTTTGCACTAACTAGGTTGGGGCAAATGTAGTAACAAAGTTACTTTTGTAAAAAAATTGTAGCTCAAATTAGCAGGGAGGCTGTTAGTGAGCCTAGTTAAAAAGAAGGATTTCTGAAAAAAACAGCATGAATTACTTTTTAATTCAGGGGTGTTCTTGCCTAGGCAGTACTTTTTTTCCAGAAGATGCTATAAATCTGCCTGAGAAGAATGAAAGCATTTCAGCAAACCTCCTGTCGGCACTTTGCACCATGGTGCTGCCGTGTAAAGCCTCAACACCACGCACCTTTCCTGGCTCTCCTGTCTTTACAGTGTAAAGCCTCACTCTGCTAATCCTGCTTCCACCGAAACTTTAAATAGAAGACGAGGAAGAGGGATCAAGTCTTCAGTTCGAATAATTGATGGATTAACTCCGATTTGCTTATCTCAAAGGGCAGTAAGAACTGGCTTCCAGTGGTGAGCCCCACCTGCATTAGGAGGATCTCACTTGTCCTGACAAGGTTTCCTGCTGCACAGTCATTGAAGGAGGCAGGCTTCCAGAAATGTGTGGGAAACTACCTGGGTGTTTTAGAGGGTGTCTTACTCCACAAAGTCAGCAAACTTAGTGCCAGGTCTGTGCAATTGGTTTTGTAGGGAAATTGCCTATTCCAGATGTGTCCAGATTCATGCCGAATCTCTTCCTCCAGTTCTGAAGTTGAACTGAGCGCTTGGGATAACTTGCTGAGTTAAAAATAACAGCTAGTATTTCCCCTTAGATCAGGCAAAGCATCTTACATCCACCTCCCCCTTTCCTAAAAGCAAGCCACAATTAGTCTTGGTTTCCAGAAGCGATTTTTATTTATGGAGTTGCCGAGCTCTCATTTGCCTACTCCTGGTTGCACGTTCGTCAGGTTATCCTTGTTCAGCACTTCACTAGGAATGGGAGGGCTGGGGTTGGTGAAGGACAGATCACTGGAAAGCATGAGAGAAAAACATGTTTTGATCATACTTTATCTTCCCAGTTTTGCACTTGTTGCAAGAACAAGTGGAGTAGCTTGGTTTTCTGTCGGCCGTTGTCCTCTTGTGCAATAACAACTGGCTACTTGAGGAAGAAGGACCATAGTTTCTGAAACAGGGTAGCATTGGTTGTACCCAAGAGAAGCAGCTTTGCAAGTTGCAATGGGCCGAAGCCTTGGATGTCTTAAATTACTTGCAAATGTGTGAATCTGTGGGAAACTACAGATCTGGTGCTTGTGGTAACAAGCCTGGGAGCTTAGTCAGAGCGGAACAGCCTTTCTGGCAGTGGTTTAAGTTGGATTTGGTGTAGGGGCTCCCTTGTGGTTATTGCATGTTTCTGACAACTTGGTGGTTGCCTGCAAAATGTTGCATTTGCGAGTCTTGTGCTCTAAAATGTAATGACAAATATAACTGATGAGGAACAAACCAGCTTTTTTGCCATGCAGTACTTTTAGCACAGGAAGGTGTGTGCAGTACAGTGAAGACTTCAGAGTAAGTCCTCATATTAATCTACAATTCATTCTCATTTCTCATCCAATTTGCCTGAAGAATTGGCAGTCACTCTGGCACACTGGGCCTTCTTATTTATAAAAATTGCTCTGTTAAGAGTCAGCCAAGCTGTTCTGTCAGCCCGCAAGTGTAACTTCCTCGCAGGTTTGTGGCCTTTGGTTTCTTAGGGTGAGAGCTGCTCCCAGGATTTGAGATTAATAATACAGAGATTTTTCTTGCTAGATTCTGGGCTGCTTTCAGGTTGAGCTGGGCCTGGGGATTGTTTTTGAGGGAGCAGGTTCACGATGGCTCAAGGCTGATCCAAGTTAATACTGCACTTACTCTGTGTCATCCTTTCCCCCAGCGGCACTGACCCTGGAGGCTGTTGTGTGTGGCATCATCTCGGTGGAAAGTAGGAAACCAGCAGAGAACTGCTTACAGAAGTTCGTAAGGAGAAACAAGGAGAGTGTTTTGGGGGTTTTTTTGATCCTCCCTGGTCAACTGATGAATGTTATAATTCACCAACTCTTCATTTGTTTCCTGAGTTCTGACGGACTTTGCTTAAGTACGTGTAAAGCACCAGAGACCTTTTGCTTTGTTAGACAGATGCAGTGGAAGACTCTGTATCACTGCACAGGGATAGATGGACATTTAATTGTATTGCACCTCTGTGCACTGTGAACCTTCTGTGGCTCCTTGCCAAAAATGGGTGACAGTGGAATGTCAGTGCTTCAGCATCTTGAGAGGGGTGAAGATGATGGGCTTGTCAAGCACTCTGCTGAGCAGTTGTACCACCTTAGTTGTGTAATACTCTGAGCGTTTTATTTTGAATTTAATTGTTTTGAGGTTTGTCTTGAAAAAAAAAGATAATTTCTTGTGCTTAAATAGATGAAAATTAAAGTTATTTCACGGTATTCTCTTCATGACCTCAGTGTGTAGGCTGGTTTGGTAATTTCCTAGGTTATCCATTATAAAAACATCCTTGTTAATCTGGTTGCCTCAGGTAATCTGGTAGATGCTACGTGATAGTCAGAAATGTAAACCTGAATCTCCTAAATTCAATTTTGCAGGCTTCAGGAAGCCTGAGAATGTTACTTTTGGAATGCCTAGGTTGTGATTAAATGAAAATTGTCTGATCATGGCAGTTCTTAATTTGCTCTAAGGCTTTTCTGTCCTTGCTTCTGGTTTTGGAGGACAAAGAGGATGGAGGTAATGTATTGCTATGTGCTCTAGTCTGGGCAAAGAGCACTGAACCACGGGTGTTGATGCCAAGCCTGGCACTCACCATGAGCTGCATAGTTAAAAATGTAGCCGATAAAAATGCATACAAAGGAAAAGAAAAATCTTTAAATGACCTTTAGGAGCCCAAACTATTCTACGATTCTATGATCTTGCTCTCACTATCCAAGTCATGTCTCTTCCTTATTGTGCCATCTGAGTTCAAATGTAGTTTGGAGAAGATTTTGTGTGATAACTTTCTAATTATTGGGGGGTTGGAAAACCCCTAAGGATTGTCTCTGAATGCTGAATAGCTGCTGGAGAAGATTTTGATCTTGAATTTCTTCTCCATCTGCTCTTGTTTTTTCAGATGCTTCAAACTCCTGTTGTGTCACATTGGGACTCTTACCCAAGTGATTCCATTGGACCGTTGAATGCTCACTTTTAGTATATATTTTGCTAAGATTAAATTTTCACTAAAAATAAAAAAATAAAATCATAAGTGTCTCCTAAGAGGTGGTATCACTTCTTACTGTGCCAGGTATTTTTTCTTCATAGACATTTATCAGGGATGCTCCTACTTCTCGATGTCACTTGGAAATACCTGACTTCTTCCTGAAGGAGATCTTTTTGATAAATGTCATACCTCTGGTATTCTGGGGTTTATCTCTCCTTGAAAACCGCCTTGGAGGAATTGTACGTCCGTCTTCTACTCTGTATTGTGTGATAATCCTAAAATCCAGAGATAAGTTAATTGATAATCTGGTGGGTACATTTTAAAGTTTTGTTTTGCTTTTGCATGGAGATTGACAAGGTTTTTCAGGCATCAGAGTTAATTCTCACCCTGAGCAAGAACTCCTCAAGGCTATTTAAAGACATTGCAGGAGATGAAAGCAGGTGGTTTTGGTCGCAATGTCGATCTGTGCTTACAGCATTCAGATCTCACCTTGCCGTGAAAGTTGTGCTATCCCAACCTTTTTTTCTTGTCATGCAGATAGAAATCTGCATGCCAGGGATTTGAATGCTCACACGGGGTGGAAAACTGCTTACT
This sequence comes from Mohoua ochrocephala, assembly GCA_013398855.1. Classification (NCBI taxonomy): domain Eukaryota; kingdom Metazoa; phylum Chordata; class Aves; order Passeriformes; family Acanthizidae; genus Mohoua; species Mohoua ochrocephala. The sequence continues at coordinate 246,128 of VZTA01018010.1, read as the reverse complement.
TGAGGGTACTGCTGTCACCTCTTCCCCTGAATGTCCCCAGAAGTGTGCCACTGCCTTTTTGTGGACACGCAAACCACATCAGCTACCCGTGCCACTTGGGTAAGAACAGATCAAATTCCTGAAGTCCCGTTCTCAAGCATTATCTGTTGGGGAAACATCTTTATTCTGCGTATTGGTCAGGGCAAAATAATTTCCCCACATTATCGGGTTCTTCAGTGAGGATTGTCTGGGCTTTACCATCAGCATACTGGAACTAATCCTGAAAACTAGGTATTGCCTGTTGGGCATTTCTCTGCCTTTAGAGATTGGAGATTTGCAGCGATGATTATTTCTTCAGCCACAACCAGGCTTCAGAAGTTGTGCACCTTACTTTAGTGTGTACCTTCAAAGAGCTTAATAGGGTGTGACTATTGAAACCATCACCACTGACCAGAGACCAGAATGAAGTGTTTTCTATTAAGTGGTAATTGTTGCTGACTGAATATTTAAACTTTGAAGTTCTCTTTTAGACAGAATAGAAAATTCTGTTACAGCAAGAAGACAGCAGCGTAGTACTGCCTGAGTACTCGCCTGATAGTACTTCCAGCCTGCCCCGGATTTTAGGTCTGTATTCCTGAGCCTTGTAATTGATTTTACTGTTTGTCAGGAGTAATGGTGAGAAAGAACAACCAGCTGTTTCTAGAGCAGTTGAATTGTTGATTTAATTCCTGTGTTTTGACAGGTGAGAATTGTTCAGCAGCGATGGTGGTGGTGGTCCTGCGCGGAGAGTTGTGCCGCGTGTTGGTACGGAGCTGTGGCAGTGACAAGCTTATTGCTGTTCTCCCCTCTGCCTCTCTCCCCCATTATTTTCTCTCTGTTGTTATTAGCAGAAAAGCTGTAGGTGTGCTCAGTCTTTTTAATTGCGGCTTGTCTTTATTCATAGCTTTTTAAGTAGGAGTTATAGAAACAGTAATTGGGAGGATTTGCAGGCAGGTGTCTGGCTCTCCTGCATCCTAGTAAGACATTTTTTCTACTAACGTTGCTTTCCAGAAAGCTCTTCAAGCTCACTTCTAAAATCCAGCATCAAGCGTGGCTTTTTTTTTTTTTTTTTAAGTTGCTCATCTGTGCAAAACTAGTCAGCTATAATTTCTTTGTTTGGCTTGAGGGGAACTGTTACTGACCTGGCTGCTTACCATGGTATCATTTTAAATTCCTTGAATTACCATTATGGTTCAGAATTTTCAAGCAAAATGCTTAGTTTTATGGCTCTATCTAACTATTGAGCTGAGCAGTTCAAGCTGAAAAACCCTAGTGGTTTTTGGAAAGGAGCTCTCAAAAACACAAAATACATTAAAAGCCAGGCTTCTATGGGAGAGCAGACCAGTACCTACGGGGAAGTATGCTGCAGCTCAGTGCTCCAGGCTTCTTCTGGGAACAAGGTTAACGACTGAAACGTGTATCTGACTTTGTGAGGAACTGCAAAGCTTTAAATAGGATGATTTATGTACAATTTTCTTTATTTTTATCCTTTATTCCATGTAATGAACTGAAGATAGGTACTTGGTTTGGTCCTGTAACGAGGCTTTTGTTTGCATATTCTGAAGGCAAGCAGAATTTTTATTTGGTAGTTTGTTACTAATCCCATGGAAACCTTGCCTTAGCACTGGCTGTAAAGATTTATTCATGTTGATTTTTCTGTTGAACAAAATCCAAGCGATTTTATCCAGGGTTTGCTTTTCTTCCAGTTATATAAAGAAAATATTATGATTCATCCAGGTGAAAAGTTCTGCAGCTGTGTACAGCACCATGCTGGCCCTTCATGCTTTTGAAGAAATTATACCCAAGCAAAGGTGGGAAAAAAAAATACATTTAGTTGGCATTTCATATGTAGTCTCTTAAAATGACTCGTGGCTTGCATCTGCCTTTCCCCCTGTATTCTATACACAGATTCCTAAATAGCCAAAGTGCGCCGTGTGCTATGAATCAGGGCTGCCAGTGGGTTGATGACTCATTTCCTTATTGGTGCAGATGTGTATAGTAAATGTTTCTGGATAACTCTTTTCATATGAAATGCGTCTCCCCGTGGGAAATGAACACACAGCAATTGCTTTCATTAGGTGTGCACAAAAACTTCATCCTGAAAAAAAAGCTCAAATGGCTTTTCTTGGTGCAGAAAAGGTTATCTTGGAGCAGTGGTTGAATCTTGGAAACTGCTGTGTGATCCCACTTAAAGGTTTTTTCTTTTTTTTCTTTTTTTTTTCTTTTTTTCCATCTTGCTTCTTTGTCCAGCTTCAAAACAAGCTGCTGTTTATACAAGCACAATTCTTTAGGTAAATGCTATAAGCATTTATTTAATTAAATTTCAGTAAGACTCCTTTTGAATGGCATGCTCTACTTCTTGGCCAAGAAGTAGTGAAGCACTACTGTAGTTTTCACATCAGTAAAGGCATTAGCACGGTAGGTTTGCTGAAGATTGTTTTAGATAAAATCTAGGTGTGCGTTGCTGAAGTATAGCAGAAATGGGGTGGTAAAGTAAAATGAAGTGCATTAGCCATGTGGCACTGCTGGAGTCTCCAAGAAGAAAAGTGTAATGTCTGGTGTGGTGCTGGGGTCTGTGACTGAGCACTGCACCTGGCAGCCCTGCTGTGAGTCACTGAGCCCGGCCGCCTTCACTCGCCAAGACATTTATAACTTGGTTTCATGTTGTGATGTGTAATCTGTCTGAATGCAGAATGCCTAATGATGTTGTGAATCAGCTGGTTTCATCTTGTCTTTCTGGTCTTTTTCTTGTCATGGCTCTTGCGAAAGGAGAACCAGACACTAGGGAAATCAATTTACCACAACAATTTGTGTGGCTCCCAGGCAGATTGATTTAAATAAGCAAGAAGCTTAGATTTGAATAATTTCAGTCTTGCTTGAATACTCTAGTAATCTTTCTAGAGCTTTCTAGTCTGGTGATATTATTTTGCAGCTAATCTTAGCTTTTATTGCTAAGCTTGGTATGTTTCCTGACTAAATTGATATGATCTGTAATTATTTAAATGCTTGCATGTTAATGTTTCTATCTTTTTTTAATAATGTTTAAAAATGGCAAGCCATTATCTACTGAATTACTTTTCCATGCATTAAGCTACTTTGGGATAGAAATGGGAAACTTAATTAAAATGTGGAAGATGACTATTGTTGAAGTAGAACTAAAGTACTCAAATACTGGATCAGAACAGTTGCTTTACATGGAAAAATGCTTAATACATCAGTCTAGCTTTCCTGGTCATTGTGACCTTTGAGACTTGAGAGCAAGGGATGGTTTTTTTTTTTTTTTACTTTCTTAATTATTAGAAAAAGTTATTCTCTTTTCTCGATTCCTGTTCAGAGCCTCATCTTCAAGGTATTGATGTGAATGCAGTTGTAACTGAGAATCTCTTTTGTCTGCACCTGTGGAAAGGGCTCATTTGTCAGAAGCTGGAGATGAGCTCACAGAGCAGGAGAAGAAAGGTTTGCCCTGGAAGTGTGTTAGCAGGTTCCCAAGTGGTGTATTGATGGCTTCAAGAGCAGAAGCACCATCTCCGAGTCCCTTGTCACATAGCAGTCCTCCAGTATCCTCCTGAATTTTGAATTTGGTACACCTTGCTCGGTCTTATTGCTTGATGGTGCCATCCTTCAGGTGGACTTGGTGGTTGTTTTGGTTCTCCAGTGCAAGGAGAAAGGACTCGAATTCTGGTTGCGTGTGCTTCCTTGAATTTCTTCTGTTTCTTGGTCAGAGGCAGGTGGTAGGTACCTCTCTGTGACTAAGGCTTCGGTTGGCTTATCCTGACCAGGTTTTTTTGCCTAATTCAGAATGCAGTTATCTAAAATTCATTTTGCTGAGGACAATGGCAAATAAGGTAACTAGAGCTGTTAAATTGTGGGTACAACAGGATGGACACCCTGCCTGGCTGCTGTAAAGAGAGTTTCAGAACTTTCTGTTGAGTGCCTTCTAATTACATTTATAAAGGACTTAAAATTGATGGTAAAGTTGTTTTCAGCTATTATATGGGAAGGACAGCTCAGTACTGCCTTTGGAAGTGCAGGGTAACTTAGGGAGCAGGGTTTATTTTGGATGTGCATCTCATGGGCAGCCCTTCCTGTATGGGAGGAACTTGCAATGGAAACGGGGCATTGTGCTGTTTCTAGGACTCCCTAAAAATAGCCTACAGATCTTTCCTGCTGAGTTCAGCGGGTGACGGTGAGAATCCAGCAAAACAGATCTCATGGGGGAAACGTATCCAGGGTTGGAGAAATCCTCTGGACTGCCGAGGCAGTGTCCTACTTCTCTGTTGCAGTGATGCTGCTCGCAAGCTGCTGTTGTGGGCTGTGCTGTAGACATTAATACATGTTAGCCCTTTGTGCTTATTTGCTTATTTCCACTGTGTACAAGTGCAGTGTTATTCCTTAAGTGAATTTATATTGGCCTCTCTAGTCTAATGGACTGCTCTCTTTTGAATAACCAGAAAGTTTTCAACAGAGAAGTTTCTTTGGGAGAATTGGAGAGTGAATAACGTAATGGCTTTTTCCTGGCATAGGGTGGTCTCTTAGAGTATTTTTAAATCCTGGCTTCTGGCCCTTGTTAGTGGTGTCAAGTCAAGAGCTTGTGTGGCTTTTGACTTGACATGGCTCTTCTCAGCTCCCATGTTACGTCAGACATAATGAACTTACGCTGGGACGTGTCCTAACAGTGTTTTCATTGCTCTCACCGTAGCCTTGGGGGAGCTTCAGGTTGCCATTGGGTTCTCTCAGCAGCTGCACAATACCTGCGGCTTTTCCAGGAAGCTTGTGAATGTTGTAATGAAGAAAGAAAGGATGGACTCAGCTGAGGAATGGTGGTGGCTGGGCCTGGTCATTGAGCATTTGTCATAGATTCTTTTTTTTTCCATGTTTGAATAATACTGTGATAACATTGACACATACAGGGAATGATAAAGTCAGCGATTGTAGTTAGCGCTTAAGCGAGAGAAGAACTGAAACAGTTTATTTTAACAGCAGGTAGTCACCCTGCTTGGGACTCTTGTTCTTCACCTGCTTCTCACTGCAGTGAAGAAGTGAGTGATGTGCTGGGACCCTGCAGATCTTCTGAAGAAAATTCCAGTGTTTTATTTCAAATCCAGCTGTTAGGAGTGTCTGAACACTGGCTGTACTCAGGGCCCTCTTGCTTTTGAGGGAGACTTCCCCATCGCATTTCATCGCACAGCCATGGTCCAGGAGACTTTGTGCTTTCAAGAAATCTCTTGTAGGGTAATAGCAGTGGAAAGCTGGTATGTGGAGTCCCTTGGTACATCCTGCCCCTCTTGCTGGCATTGCCAGATAGCAAAACAGATGTTGAATATCACATGGGAATTCAGGGCGGCATACACAATGAAGAAGACCTAAAATAGTCTTTTTCTTGTGACAGCCAAGGACTAGTGCTGGGTGTTGTGTAAGAACTGCTACAGGCCTGTTCATCCATGTGTAACGTAACATCCATCATGTTTTGGAAGTAGTGATGTTAAATGTAATTGTGCCTCTCACCAGTGTCCTGAAGGAAGAAGGGAAGACTTCAAAATAAAATTGTTCTTCTTGTGGTTTGTGGTTAAGGCTGAAGTGGCTTCTCTGAGGGATTTGATTTTTATTGCCTCTAAATAGAATAGCAGGCAGGAGTTAAAAATAGCAGAGTCTGCTTCCCACCTGTTTGGATGCTCGTCTTATTTTGGTTCGGAGGTGGAATGCATGAATGTAAATCCTTAGGATTAAAGCAGTGCTGCTCTTGCCCCTGAGCACGGGCAGGAGATGCTTATTGCGCCTTGGTGAGGATGGGCGCCTGATTGATGTGACACATGTGCCTTGCTGGAAGAGGGGGAGGAAAATGCTCCTGAGGAGGGATCTTTGGGAGCGCTGTATGGCTTTCCGTGTGGAAAATTGGAGTCACGAGCCCTCATGTTGAATAACAAAGACAAATATGAATATTGGCTGGTGGAGTGTTTAGAGCATTGTTCACTCTGCTGAATGAAGCAAGAGCACTTGGCAGGGGAGCCTGGTACTGGTTAGAGGTGCTCTCCAGCAGTGGTGGTGTAATGAAGCTGCCGGCAAGGGGGGAATTGTCAGTGCTTGTTGGCTTTGCTCTGCAGCCCAGCACTCCCTGCACTGGGTTGTGGGAATGGAGCGATGAGTAAGCAGCGTTCGCTCTGAAACCTGCGCTTCTCTGCTTCGGTATGTGGAGCTTTTGGTGTGAACTGTTTCCTTAGCTCCTGTACAAAGCTAATTTACAAAGGATTTCTCTGGTTCCAGGCCATGTGCAGCCAAAACATGATTCTCTGAAGAACAAAGCATGGTCAGAACAGCATTTTCATCTTAGGAGACAGGGGCTTTACCACTCCATGTACAACCACCTTTTATCTTGTGTAAAACTGAATATTGCTTGTGAACTTGTCGTAGCTTTTTGGAAGCTTTCTGAAAACTTAAGCTCAACTTGGGGTGCTGTAGAGTATATACTGTCAAAAGAGGTGAAGTCTCCGTATTGAGAATAAGTCGTAGAATTTGACCTACAAAGAGATTATGAACGTATTTGATAAAAGCTCTTCATTAACTGTTGCACTAGAATTATTTGTTGAGACCTCCATTTCTTTCTTGGCTCGTTTCTCCTCTGCATCGCCAGTGGATGCTCTGCAGTACTGCCAGTACTCACGCTATTGATTTTGCCTCTTTACTGGAATACTCTGAAGTTTATCTGGGATGTTTCTGGTCGGGGTTAAGGCAGAATGTCATCCAGAAAAGTAGTTTGAAAGTAAGGTTGTCTGAGCATAGCTTGTGGGCTGCTTGAGTGCTGCAGGGGGAGATGCCACTGTGCATTCCCAGTAAACTCCCTGGTGCTGGGCGGACTCTTCCATAAGCCCATTTGTACTAACCTGGCAGAAAACTCGAAAATGACAAACAGTTTTCTGTTGATTTGCTGAGTTTTGGATGGTGCGATGAGCTGGAGTCAGCTCCAGGGGTGAGGAAGACAGCAGGCCTCGGTTGGTGGGATAGCAGCTTTCCTTCTCCTTTTATCCTCTCTTGTGACTCTACCAGCATCCTTGCATGCCTTTTGGTCTCTGAAGCTTTTTGCTAGCATTGCGAGAGAGCTTTCCAGGAGCAAATCCTGAAACCTGGCGGGATCTGCAGCTCGGTGTCAGTGCTATGCTTAGTAGCAGAGCTCTGTTGTGGAGGAGTGTTGTGGGAAACATTATATCTGGTAGCAGTGCTGCCAAACTTAGGTGGCAAACCCATAATTTCAAGGTCTGCCTTGTTCCACAACTCATTGGGACTGCCTGGAAAGCCTTCGAGAGAAGGAAGAGAGGGGACTAAGGGAAGAACAAGCAAACATCTGGGGCAAATTTGCTTTGATTGTGCTGACTGTGGGAATATGCTCTGATGTGTGGATCTGCGTTGAAAGGAGAAAGGCTGGGAGGGCTTAGGGGCTTTAGAGCCTCCCATGCAGGGAGGCAGAAGCAGCAGGGACAAGAATAGTTTGTGTGAGAAGGCTGTGGCACAGAACGTGGCACTCCCAGCACGGAGCAGCTGTGCAGCCTCTGAGCCCCCGCCCTGCACTTTTGCATGGGTGGGAGCAGCCAGCGCAGAGAAAGTGATTTGCTGGTAAGAGCCAGCAAAGATACTTACCGGGTCAGGCAAATGGAATTGGTGTTTCCTTAAAACTGCACCACGGTCTGCGATCACTTCTGATGCACTGGAATTTAAACTTGAGATTTTTTGTGCTTTTCCTGCCTTTGGTATTTGCCCAGGGAGGGGTCTCTGCTGTGCAGGAATGGTACGCAGCCTGCCGAAGACCTTGCTTAGTGTCAAATGTGAAACAAGCAAAACCACTTTTGACTTTCTATCAAAGCTGCAACAGAAAGAGTAGGACTTGCTGAGCTTTCTTGGTGTTTGAAGCAGATACTGAACAGTGTATCCTCAAAGTACCAGGGGACCAGGCCTGCTTCGTCCTTGTCTCCTTTTTATGTGGCTGCTGAGCCAGAAGGACACACATGTTATTACTGGGGTTTTTTGATGTTGCTTTGTGCTGTCTTTTCTGAATAAGTGTACTTACCTTAATGGTGTCATACCCCTGGAGGATGTAAAATGTCAGCAAAGGTGGAGAAGTTTGTGGAATCTAGAATTCAGTTAAAACAGTGAAAAAAGGAGCAGAATTTGGTGTTTGGGGTGACGTGCCACTTGTGCTGTGTGTGTGCGAGATGACTAAAGAAATCGCTGCTGGTCCTGATCGTTTGATTTTTATACACAAAGTTCTGTGTATGTTTTGGAGGTGGTTGTTAGGTGTTTGTGTATAACTTGGAGTAATACATTTGCATAAACTAGGAACACCTAACCAATGTGGACATAATTATTTGGGTAAAGGATTTGCTGCATTGCAGACTTTAGCTCTTTTTGTAACTGGGAAAAATTATTTATATGAAATAAGCAAAGTATATGGAAGCTAGGAGCTTGCAGCTTTGGTGCATGATATACCCACAGTTACCATGCTTTAAACTGGCTATTTTCAAAGCATGGATGGTAAATATAGAGGTTTTTTTGCTGACATGACAACACGGGGTTTGTTTTTAGTACTGAGAGTTCACTGGCATTAGCGAATATTTCAAGCTTGGCTTAACAAGTTTAACTTCCATTGCTCACTAAATGTGTAATTAAGTTACGACATCTTCTCATCTGTTTTGAACTTAAATTATCACTGGTTTTAACTTTCCTATCACACATGACTTTTTCAGGATTGCAGGATGTGTGAAAACGGTTTACTGTAGCCATATGCTTCTTGGCTCAGAACTCCAGGATGTTTCAGTAGGTTTGAGGCATGGGTGGTTGTGTGATGTGTGGTTTTTCTTTTACAAAAGCTGTGTTGATTCTTGCCTAGACTACTCTATCTCCTCATGTTTCCAGAAATTCTTCTGCGGAATATTTTCTAGCGGTTGCATTGGAAACGCATCAGGTTTGCGGGAGGGTGGCTCCACCAGATGTCTCCTTGATCCCTACCTCGCATCTGGCCTGTGCTGTTTCCAGGTGTCCAGCAAGTCTGGCTGGCTTGACACCTGCAGATTGAATCACTTTATTGCGAGTTTGCTGTCCTGGCTAGGTGTGTTTGGTGCGAAGAGATGGCCGTTATCTGTGGGAAGGACACAGATAAGAGGCCAATTGTCCTTTTAGCAGCTTGCTGGCCTCCTCCTTAGAAGCTTGTAGGTCAGCAGGCCCACTCTACCGTTTCTCTAGAGATACTGGTGATAAATGGTTGTTTAGATCAAAGTGGAAAAAACAGAACATGAGCTGCCTGTACTGTGTGTCTGTGTGCACCATACTCTGCAGTATAATTGACTGTGTGACAGTGCAATAAACTGGGGACCACATTAGCATCTTTTCCTCACTGACTTTTTAGAGGTTTTTGCAATCTTCCTGAATTTAGGGAGAGAATATCTACTGGGTTCTTCCCATCCACAAGCCAATTGCCTTTTTATTTTGCTGTTTTGCTCCGTGTTGGTTCTCGATGGCTTTTGCCTGAGCAAGTCCAAAGTCTGTTGTCTTCAATGTCTGAAGATTATCCATAGTTAGTATTTGAGGTATGCCTGGTTCTTGCTTTTCAACAAGTTCGCTGCTACTCTTGCCTTAAAAGAATAGTGGAAATGTCTGCTGTCATCCCATCTTCTGCTCTCAGGAGGGATTAAATTCTGGGAATTAAGGCACTTGGGCGGTTGACTTCAGACTTTCATTTGCATGACTTTTGCAAGGAAGCAAAGGAATCTTAATGCCGGAGATTTAAAATAATCCCTGCAGAGAGTTTTCCCAAGACCTTTACTTTCACAGAACTGTAGAACAGTTTGGATTGGGAGGGACCTTAAAGGTCATCTTGTTCCAACCTCCTGTCATGGGAAGGGACACCTTCCACGAGACCAAGTTGCTCCAAGCTTCATCCAACCAGGGCTCGAGCACTTCCTCGAGGTCGTCCACAGCTTCTTTGGGCAACCAGCCTCACCATTCTCATCCACATCAGTTTATGAGGATACTTAGCTTGTTTTTCAAAATCCCATGGTGTGAATTATGTTTCCTTAGGATGTGATGCAGTAAGACCAAATCAAGTGTGTTTTGTATACCCGGCTGGAAGGGGCTCTCTGACTGTTGCTGAGGGAGGGGCTGTAACTGCACCCTGAGCAGTGTGCTGTGCACTGGGTGGTGATGCATGACACTGGTTCAGTCACCCTCAGCTCTTCCTATGGCTCCCAGCATGATGATGGTCCATTTCTGCTGCTAAAGCACCAACACCTTGTGCCCCTTTGGGCCTGGGCAGCGGTGGTGGGCTGCTCACTTGCTGTATAGTTTTGACCTAGTTTTATGCTGCTGCCAAAGCAGAGAGATTTAGAAAGGGATGGATGACTGTCGTGGTTTGCTTCAGTGAGTTGAGATCTGGTGGATGGGAAAAGGCACTTTTAAACACAACGGTGTTGACGACTTCGCTCTGGTGGCGACAGGACTTCGCACAAACCTTTGAATTTTTCTGTGGAGTTCATAATGCTAATGCAGTGTGTTTGTGGTTGTGTGGAAGAAAATGCTTTTTCTGTTCAGGTTTTCTTATATCTGGTACTTGTTCTGAACTCTGCTTTCCCAGGGAGGTAGGAAGTGGTGTTCATACTCTGGAATGTGAGTGTTAGTGCGTGAAGGAGTTTGGAGAACTTTTTAGAGAACTGTAAAGGGAGGCAGTGTATTCCCACTGAAGCTGCTAAACAGCAAAAGTTTCTGTGAGCCCAGAGGCGCGCACATTTTCTGTAAAGGCTGTTTTTAATCCTTCAGTTCCGAGATGTAAGAGGAGTCCTTCTCTCTTGATAATCGGTGGAATGTCCTTGCCATCAGCTTTCTCTCCTAAAATGCCTTGACTAGCATGTGGTGCTGATGTAGACTGCTCTCTTCCTTCCCCTTGCCCTGGGGGTCTTTCTGAGCATCCGTGTTCCACAAGCTCACCATGTGGGACTGACACAATGCAGCTTTTCTTGCTCTTCAACTTCCCTTAGTGGTAATTTGAAACTTTTCTTTCATGACTCTTCCTGCACGTTGTTCTGAAACTGCTCCTTTGGAAGGTTTCTTGGGTGGGTATAGTGGACAGAGGGCCACAGGCTACTTCTGTAGCAAGGCAGAACTGGTGTGGGTTGCACTGGGGAGATTTTTCTTCCCCTTCTTCAAACTCAGCCCTTCAGTTTATCAGACAGAAGCTAAAAGCATTGTTTTTCTCCTGTTGCTTCACTGAAATAGGGCGAAGCAGGTCAGCATTGCATGAACCCACCTCTCCAACACTTCCAGTGGTAAGAGGGAAGAAGGATCACAGCTCTTAGCTAGCAGGGTGTCATCTTGTTCCACACTGAAAGGATTGTTGGCTAGATAATACACTTTGCATATTTAAGTACTGAGCTGTGAATGAATGCAGTACTAAAGCTTGGTTAAGGTCCCGTTTAAGTTCCATTACTCTTCTCGGAAGAGTAAGTCTAGATTTCGTTTTCACAGAGCTGAGGTTTGCTGCAGAGCACAGGGAAGTCTGGTATTTCAATGTGTAAGATTTTATTGTTGTGTATTTCAAGAAAAGCTTGTTTAAGCTCCTCAAGTCAGTGAGAACCAGTATGTTATCTTTTTGGGCTCATCTTTCCAGAAAAGAACCCTGAGCTTTAATCTTTGGTGGATCTGAAGCAAAAGTTACCAGGTTGGAGGGTACAAAAGTAATTGAAGTGACCTCGAACGGTTTTGTGGGAGTGCTCTCTGACCCTTACAAATTCTCCTGCCTGCAAACATGTTAGTAAGTCCTGTCCTCTATAGGAGAATTCCAGTGCTAGCCTATATATTTTTATAAAGAAACTATCCTTGACTGAAAGACTGAGACAACAATTTCAGTGGGGGGCACTCTGCCTCCCAGCTTTTGAACATAGTCTAAAACCTTCTGAAGGATGTGGGATGAGTGCAGAAAATTAAGGAAAGTGTACCTTGTAAGTCACAATAGCGTTGGTCTTAGAGGCTGCTGTAAAATAGAGCAATTTGGGTGGCATCTTAGTCTGAGGATAACTAGCAAACATCTGCTAGTCTTTAAAAAAAAAAAAAGTTGATATCCAAATTTTCAAATTGATAATTACTTTGGGAGATACAGTTTTAGATCGTGTCAGTCTGACCAAACTGCAATTAATTACTGGAATCCTTCAGGTACCATTTTTTATGTTCAAAGTGGAGAGGTGATTTCTGCCACTTACTGCTATAAAAAGCAAAAGCACTTTAGTTAATAATGGCTGTAATTAAGAACTTGGAAATGTTTTCCAGGCTTGCTTTTTTCCTCATAAACTTGTGTTCATGTTCCCCAAAGCACCAACGGTGCAAGTGTTGGTGTAGCAGATCGTGCAGCAGCAAAGGCTTGTGCTCAAAAGCTCTGCTTGCTTCCAAAACTGCTGAAATGCTGGTTCTCTTATGTCAGATCCCCGAGGTGTAACATCTTAGTGTCAATGATGTGTTTAAGCTTAGAGTGGTTTTGTGTCTTGTGGCTCTTAAAGCATGTCTGGCATCTTAAGTATCAGTAGAAGCAGAGACTTTGTGAGTCAGGTTTGATTTTTCTGTGGGTGTGACGGCCAGGTGATTTCGTCTTGCCTTTGTGCTGTTCTGCTGTGGAGAGGAGATAGGGATTTGTATGATTAACTTTTTTCAAGGAACTCTTCATTGTGAGAGCTACTCAGGCTGAAAGGAGAATGGGATGGTTTGCGCTCCTTTTTCCAAAGGAGCTCCCCAGGAGAATATAGTGAATATTTTGAAATGATGTATGAATATTGGATGTCACCAGTTTCTCACAGCTGAAAGGATAAATCTTGGGGCTGCTTTGAAGCAGCCCTTTTATGTACAGCTGAAAGAAAAGATGTTACTTCTCAAATGGGGAATATGAACGTTTCGGTCTGGGGAAGGGGAGTGAGTCCTACCTTTCTCCTTCAGTTGTATGCACCAAACTCATTTTTCTTTAAAATTCTGCTCCTGCGTCTTTGTTTTCCCGCAGGTGCTTTTTTGCCTTCTTAGTTTGGGCAATTGTGGCAGATGCCGGTGCATTCATTATGTTTTTGCAGTGTGTACGTAAGTGCTGCTACTCTTGTGCTGTTTGTTCTGTTAATACAACGTAGTGTCTAAAGTACCTGTTCTTTTTTTGGTAATTAGGTATCATCACTCTTGTGATGCAGATTTTAAAATTTCCTGTCAGTTGTGTCAAGTTGTTTATTGCAGTGGAAAAGAGTTGACAGTATTTTAGTTTCAAAAGTTTAGACTGCTCTCTGTTAAATGCATCACATCGGTAGTAAACTGACACTCCTTTTCTTTCTCCTTTCAGCCAGATAATGAAATCTCTTCAGACTGCAATCATGTAAGTACTGCTTTGTTTATTCAGTCTCTAGCTATGGCATTTGCACCTCCTGTCCCTTGTGAACCTGAGGTATTTTGCATAGTTTGGTACTTTGCAAAGGCTATTAATCAAGACACATTTGGGTTTCTGTACTGGCCTTTGGAGGAAGGACACAAGGTGACTTCTTTAACCCAGTATAACCACGATCGTCTTAATGGAGACTTCAGAGTGGAACGTTTTTAAGAACTTTATAAAACTGTGCTTCTGTATCAGGGGAGGATAGCAGACGTCTTTCCTGTTTCATAATTGGGGGGTGGTTCCCGTGAGTTACTGGGAGCAATGTGATGTGTTCCTTTTGGGAAAGATGTGAGCAGTACTGAATTTAAACTCTTAATTTCAGCTGTTGACACCTTCTGTATTACTTTCGCAGCTGCTAAATTCTTAGACTCGCTTGGAAAATGCTGTGGGGGTGTGATATTTAGAGGCAGTTTGAGACACTTGGCTGGTTTTAGAACAGATTTCCTCTCAGCACTGTGTTTAACAGTGAGCAAACTATTAGCCAGTTTTTGGGCTGTCAAGCTGACTCTTCAAATCCCAAGACTCTCAAAAAAAAAAAAAAAAAAAAATCATTGCTAAGGTTGGTATTCGTTTCTTTTGGTTTTTCTCATTTGTGTTCTGTCAACGTACACCATATCAAGATCCTTAATTGCTTGGTTAGCCCTGAACACAGACAGACAAGTGCATGCTTCAATGACAGTCTTGATTTTGGATGCTTGAGAAGCTGTATTTTGCTTTATTATTGGAAGATATATTCCAGAGATGAAACCCGGCCATGCTGTACAACTAGTAATTTCCAACTGTGTTTATAAATTAACCTTTAGCACTGCCTGACTTTGTTGGCAGCTGTAATTCTCTGTTGTGCAGCGTTGGATCAGATGAAGGGCACAACATGTTTCTGTTTAAGTCTTTTTGAAAAAGAGAAAAACTCCAGTAATTAAAATATATTTGCCTGACATTTAAATGTGCCAGCAAAAATTACCTGAATGAAGAAGAAGTTGAGAATTCTAGAAATCAAAGTTGGATCTTTCTTCTGCTGGATTAAGTGATGGCATCTCTGCTTCAAGGCAAATATCGGGCGGATGTGGATTATGGAAGCCATTCACAAATAGGAACTGTGGGCAAAGTCTCATTTTCCCAGGCAGAAGTTGAAGGGAGGTGATAAAAACTAGATCACAGAGAGGTGGTCTCGTGTCCAAATGTTTTCTTTGCCTCTCTCTGCAGTACAATTGCTGATCGTCCCCTGGAAAATACTGCCTAGTGCTAAAATCAGGAGTTTTAAGCTGCAAGTTAAACCTTCTTTCTGTTTGTGGGAAGGTTTATTTGGAGAGCATCTCATTTCAAGACTCTCCAAAGTGTCAGATTACAAATGCAGAGATGTATTCTCATCTTGTGTCCTCATTCTTGTACTTCCAGTTCTGCCTGGGAGAGACCTACAGCACAGTTTGCAAGGACAGGTTCCCTGTTCATTCACTTCTATTTATTAAACCTCGTGTTTACTCCATCTGTAACACTCTAGTTTCCCATCACCTCCTTTTTTAACTTTTCACAGCTCCAAAACCGTAAGAGGTGTGGAAGGTGATGCAGTTATGCTGATTCTGATTTTGGTTCCCAGTGCTTCCACCCTCCTGCAGCGGATGTGAAACCGATTTCCTTGTGTAGAGCATGTGATTATGTTTTCCCGGTGTTTTGTGTACAATTGAAATGTCGAAGTAAAAGTTTGACCAATTTTTCTCTTTTTGATAATAATTTGTCACGAAGGCAGAGTTTTTAAAATGGATTTTTAAAACTTCTTAATCTTTAAGTTAATGAAAAATGTTTAAATGCAACTTAAGTTCCTAGAAAAACAGATGAGCTAATAGAGCAATCAGGCAACACTTCAGCTATTCATTTGCTGAGGTTTCCCGACCCTACCCTGTATTTTCACTTTATGGTGCCTCAGGAGGACATCTGGGCTGTGTGTATATTTCTGCAGGGTGTGACTTGCCCGAGAGTGATTCTTGCACAATGACCCTGTGCATTGAGGCTCCTTCATGAGCTCATTGCAGGCTCCTGGAAGAACAGTTGTCCTTACAGAGGCGTTTTGCAGTCTAAGCTCTCATGTATCGTATGCTTAGCAAGAGAGAACCTCCTGTAGGTTTGAAATATATCTGCGTCTAAAAAGTTGTCTGGTCACAGCCCTTGAAGGATCAAGCTGCTTTGTCTCTTGCCCTTTTTGCTAGGTTTTTACAAGGTTTTCAGCATGAAATATGCTCATATTGAGGACTTAATTTGTTTAGATCGTTTGCATCAGGCAGACACGCCATGGCACAGAAAGGTGTGGTGGGCTAAAGGTGTTGCTAAATATGCAGCAGATAGCAAGTTAAAGCTTTCATTGTTTTATCCTTTCAGTTATGAAATATTCTTCATTTGTTATATTTGCTTTTAATGAGTCAGCTCATGACCTTGCAGAGAGATTTCTGACAGCCTGAATTTGTTCAGTATGAGAAAATTATTGCAGAAATGAAGGGACAAAGTTGTTGTCAAGGAGACATCTTATTGATCATTGCACTGTAGAAGGATGATAATACAGATTGGGTATAAATGATGTTTCATTGTTTTCTGAAGCAAAATGTTTGTTATTCTCCATGGAAAGCTCTTAAACTCCCTTTCTACAAATGCTTTCTCCATAGCTCTTGTGGAACTACAAGCTGAACCTGACTACAGATCCAAAGTTTGAATCCGTGGCCAGAGAAGTCTGCAAGTCCACTATTGCTGAGGTAAGCCAGGAGGAAGGCATGGCTGCTCTTGTGGCACTGAGGCTTTTCCATTTCTATGTGATAGTGAATTAATGTGTGAGTAGTGATTTGGGGAAGCTGTAGTCTCATATACCAAATTTCTAGCTGCAATTAGTTCAATCTCCTTGCTGAAGAAGCCAGGTACCTTAGTGGTACCAGGCAAAGAGATGGGAGAAAGAAATGCTGAACTAACAGCCCACCAGCTCCTACCAGACCTTTTGTCAGAAATTTTGTGAATTGGATTTGTCCCCTCTTTATCGTGTGTTTGACATTTATAAGAGTGTTGTTGTAGCAGGGGTTCTGCTGAATTTAACATAAGGCTGGTTTTGGATGGTGTCTTGTTAGCAGAAGGGATAAGCACACAGACATCAAATGATAATCAACTTGAGGGTTTTTTTCAAGTTTCAAAGGGTAGTTACTCCAAGGAGACTATGTTAGGAACTTCCTCTTTTTCGGTTGCACTAGGAGTTAGTGCTCTGTATCTCAGGCATCCACACGCCTTGATCCAGCTTCAGAGATGACTTGATCAATCATTTCTTTCCTCGTGCTCGAGCTCCTGAGGCTGCGTGCTCATGCGGGAGCTCGCCAAGCTGAGGTCTCTTTCTCTGTGGTGGTTTTCAGCTAGACTTGAGGGAAGCAGTGGAAGCAAGGCTCTCTGCAGCTGTACAGGCTTCAGCTGACTTAATTCAGTCACTAAGCCATGCTGTCAAAAACATTATTTGTATATCCACCAATATAATGTGACCTAGCCATAAACTCGCCTTTTAAAAAAACATTCAGTCTGCTCTAGTGTAAATTGTTTAGTGTAAGGAGAGATCAAAAAAATACTTATTAAAAGAAGGCTAGAAGATGAAACAGTGGAAGGAAGACAGCTTGCATCAAACGATTGTGTTGTAGTTGGAGTTTGGTAACTCCCAAAAGCAAACACTGCCAAATCTGTTGAATCCCACTTTTTTGCGATCATAGAAAAAGATCGTGTTTTTCTGCTTTATGTCATATGGCTGCTGCAGAATTTTTACAACCAAGGCATTCTTGAAAATGCTCTTTTAATCGTCTGTTTAATTACCGTTTTTATACAGTGGAAGTCTGGCATTGCTGTAAACGATGCCCTCTAAATCTGGGATATGATGTTTAAAAGCAGTGGGAAGAGTATACATAATTTTAGAATTTTGCCATTTGGTGAGTGGTTTTTAGTTAAAGAAGAAGGTTAGATAAGGAAAAATAATCTCATATTTGATCTTCTGATGTTTAGTACTGAGGCAGGTGCATAAACCATTCCAATAATATTTTTTTTTGAAGGTACTTCTACAAAACTCTTTAAAGCAGATATATAGTGGGCATATACTCCTCACATATAATATAAACCTATTCATATTCCCACTGTTAACCTATTCCTTAAATTCCCACTAACAGGTATGGGTGGCTTTTTGCTGAGTGAATGAGCTCTGTTTAAAGTATTGCTTTGTTGCACTAAGAACAAAATACAACTAGAAGAGCAATTCCTAGAAAAAGTCATTTGGGAAATGGTGACTGACCCAACTGGGTATGGGTATGTTCTGAAAAGTGCACCTTTAATTTTATCAGCTAAATACAGTTTTAAATTTCAATTTCTTTTCTTCTCAGCTGTTGTGGTTTATTATAAGTTCTGGCGAGAGCTTTAACCTAGAATTATAGTTGGCTACCAGATAACAGTGGTTGCTTCAGAAGTGGTCTGGCAATAACATGATCACTTGGTCTTTTCTGTAGTTCAGTGGCTCAGGCCATGGAGCTCTGGGGCTGTTTCCAAAGCCAGGCTCTTCCAAAAACAGCATGTTGCTGTTGCGTGCTGGTTTGGCTCACGGCACTTGAGCTGAAGTAAGGCCAAACCAAAGATGCAGCTTTCTCAGAGAGCACTTGCTCGACTCTGTCCTGTTCACCCTGCAAGGATCCTATGTGTTTTCACTTTAAAATGTATTTTACTCCTTATCTATAACAATTACGTTGACCTTAGTAACTGTTTTTCTAGTAGCTATTTAGATTAAATATAAAATATTTCACCAGCCTACATCTGCCTTCAAATAATGATGTTTAAAATGTTGAATGTTTTATTTGTTACACAGAAAGTAATGGCCTCATAAGCCGAGGCAGAGATCTTTTATTCATCTAGTCTGACCTGTGTGAGTCTGTCACAGGGTGCCCTGAGTTATTCTTGTTTGAATTAGAATATATCTTCCTGGAGGCAGCTCTCAATTTTTTAAAATTTCCAATATAAATATTCCAACTTGGTATTTGAGAACCGATAAAATGGTTTCCTGCCTGTTCCCTTAGCGCTGCCCTTGCTTGTTATCTGAAACTGCCAGAATTATTGATTGTCATAGATCTTCCTTGAGATTGATGAGCCCTTCAGTATTTTTACAGGGACAAATCTTTGATGTAATCAAGTCAGCCCATGTATCTATTCCTTGCAAACCTGTCAGCTCTGAGCTTCAGTGACTGCCTGCCAGGAGTTCTTTCTGCAGCATGACGGCTGCGCTTTTCAGCACGCTCCTGAGCAGGGGCCGCCAGAACTGGGCGAGTATTTCTGCCTGGGCTTGCCAGGGTTAAAGAGTTGTGTAGTCTTGGTGCTCCTCGGAGCGAGGCATGGCACTGCTCCTATTGAAAGATTCCTCCAGGGACCATCCTTAACTGATAAGTAACCATGTTTTTCCCCTTCCTTTGGAAAGACACTGTCAAAACTGCCCGCATCTTTTACTTCCAGAGGTGGTGGGTTTGGCCTGACTGACTGCTTCCCTGAGCAGTGCAGGCTGTGATTTATATTGGGGACCTGTCTGTTCTTGTACGCCGCTTTTCCAATCCCCGCACAGCTTTCAGCTTTGGTTAGCTGTGATTTTTTACTTTTTTTAGACCACTGAGTAAAATGGTTTTAGTACCAACAATCAGTTCATGCAAGAGCCTCGTAGAAAAGAATTTGATGAGGATTTTCCTTTATGGTATTTTTCATCTCCCAGCAAGTTATAAACAGTTCCATAAATAGTGTTGACTTTTGAATCAGTCTCACTTCTGGCCAAAATCTTATATTGTACGAGGTCAGGTGGTTAATGGGGGTCTAAGTATGATTTAGAGATGTTGTAATATGTTCAGTTTTCTAAATAAAGGTTTGTCAAACTAGCATTTTTCCTACAAGTCTACTTGATTGCAGGGGTTCAGTGTAATTATAAAAGACGATTATTGAGCAATAGAGTTTATAATCCTCAAGGTCGCTGTGTTTGCTTTTTTTGGATGCTGGCACACATGAGAGTTCTCATTTCTGAAATATTTTCAATTATTCTGACTTACTGAAAATCAACCTAAAGCCTAGAGGGTTTCTTTGCTAGCAGATTTTGAAGCTACAGATGCAAGTTTCTTTGAGGATTTTCTTATAAGGTTAAATTGAGTAGCTGCAGCCACTTTAATTTTTTTTTTTTTTTTTTTTTCAACAGATCAAGGAGTGTGCAGATGAACCAGTTGGTAAAGGGTTCTTGGTGTCATGTTTGGTGGATCACAGAGGCAACATCACTGAGTACCAGTGCCATCAGTACATCACTAAAATGACAGCCATTATCTTCAGCGATTATCGGTTGATCTGTGGCTTCATGGATGACTGCAAAGCTGACATCAATCTCCTGAAATGTGGCAGCATTCGACCTGGAGAAAAGGTATCCAGAGAACATGTAGATTGTCAATAGACTCGTAAAAGTCATTCACTTCGGGAAACTGATGTGGAGGCTCTGCAATAGCATTACTGTCGTACTTGCAACTGAGAAACTACGTGGTGTATCTCATCTGTCTGAAAAGGGTGATGTCCTGATTGCTCGCAGTTCCTTTTTAATAAATATGCATTCGTTCCTCTGTGAGGAACTGCTTTGCAGAGATTTTCATTTGTCTTTCCACACCCCACTACAAGTGATCTGGCAGGTAGTTGTCTCTTTGATGAGGTACTCTCCAGCTTGACTCAGTACAGTGAATCTAAACAATAGATTTAAGCAGGCCTATTGCTTGGCTTATTTCACAGTCTGGCTGGGTCTGGCAGGAAGGTGATCAAGGTGATGATGCCTGTGCTATAACCCTTTCCGCTTTCTCAAGCTGTAGTTGATAGACTGGATCGACAGCTTTTATCTGTTTGCTTCTCCTTTCCTCTGCCCCTACCAAATCAGTTGAAGGGCACAGTGGATGTGGTGTCACATTTTAGTAGTTCAGACTTGCCAATACTGTCCTGGTTTTACTAAATCCGTGTTCTTTTGCTATGTGAGACTTAAGCAGAAGTTGACGCAAAGAACAGTTTATAGTGACTAGATGTGGGATTATTTTCAAGGGAGTGTCTTTCCCTGTCTACTTCAGCATAGCTAATGCAGGCAGCAATTATGTAGTGCTGCAGGAATGAGTGACTTTTCTATGATAAGTTTTTATGTTTAGGGTTAAAGTTAAAATTAGCCTATCGATTTTTTACAGTGCTTTTTAAATTATAGCTTTTATGCTTATAACAATTAGTCTCATAAATGAGCTATTAATGAAGGGGTTTGCAATAAGATACACATTTTTTGGTTAAAAAAAGAAGCTTTCCTAGTCGTTTGAGATATTCAGAGCTATAAGCAGCTAGTGTGTTAAATTTAAGTTCTAGTGTATTCCAGGAGACTTAGCTGAGCCACAGAAAGCACAAAAATAAGGACTCATTTCTGGAAACAGGAACAAAAGCAACCATAGAAGTGGGAGGAACTTGGATGCACTATAGGTTCAGACTGGTAACGACTGAGTAACTTGCTTTCTCCATAAAGTACAGGCTCTCTTGTAATACTGGGCTGAAAGACCTCATGAAACGAGAATAAGAAACTGCTTTTAACAATCAGTATAGATTCAGAAGCGTAACATGCATCCTGTGTGTCAGGTCCGCCTATTACCTGTGGCTTGATCAAATTTAAATAAATTCAAATACTTATGGTAGCACTGAAGGGATACATCAGAGGGGATTTGGTAAGCATGAACTAAATCTCATGTGATAGGAGCGAAGCCAGTGTGGGCAGGCCTGTGTGTGTGTAACTGTGCACAACGCAGGCGGGTGAAGGGGGAGGATGGCTGGGGTGGCTGAGGTCACAAGGCACCAGAGAGAGGGAAACTTTGGGTCACCAGGTTTCTGTGGGCTAGCAAAGCGATCACTAACCAAACTTCTATGGGTTTTACTATGGCTTATGCATATTCCTCACTTTCTTGGTACCCAACCCAGAATATTGTGCCTTGGTTTGTGAAAGCGTTGCAGCCTGTCATATATCTTTTGTTATGCTGTCATCCTTGGCACTTGGAGCAATTGAAGTACTCTATACTGCTATGGAAACAGCTATAAATGGCTATGCAAGCATTTCTTTTGTTGGTGTTCTGTTCTATCCCTTTGCTGTTTCGGAGAAATCTAATTTGCTCCCATCAGATGCTGGTTAAGGTTTTATTTCCATGCTGTAGCTCCTGCGAGTTACCTGTAGAGAAACAGTCATTACCCTTTTGTATGACTGAAGGTAACTGTGAATTTAATAAATAGGACTTGGACACCTGAGGAGGAAGATGGGGGAAGAGATTCTCTCTCTCTTTTTTAATGGAAATAAGCACAGCTAGACCGTGAACTCCATCCACATCAGGCAGCTAGTAGGTTGCAGTATGATAGCTTCATAAAAGTCACTGGGATAAACTGGCATTCTTAACTGTGAAAGGCACTTAAGTTGATAATCTGGAATTATCCTGCCATTTGAAGCTTCTCTGCTAGCTAACCATGTTCCTTTTCTATACTTACTTTTGTTTCGACTTGCTTAATACTTCCTAATTGAATTCTGTTCTTGCCCAGTTTGTTGCTTCTGATGTGGTGGTTTCTGTGCTTTCTTTTCACACATTTCTTGTTGGGTTTCTGCTCTGTAAGAGCAATAAAGTTCAGCTGAGAAGTCTTGATCTGACCCTAGACTTCATTTTGCTGTATGTGGCAGAAAGGCTGCTGAGGTGTCATTTGAAAGCATTAAGTTTTCTAACATGCCTGTGTTGGGGGGGGAGGTTGTCTTTATCTTTTTCCAGCTAGTGGAGAAACGTTTAATAGTAATTTCAGTCACCTCTCCAGTTGGCTGTTGTGTTTCATAATTAATTTGGTCTCCTGGTATTTAAAAGTTGTTTTATCTTCATGCAATAGGGATCTAATTTGAAATTGAAATGGATAATTGCAGTGGAGCTTTTCTTCTTCAGCTGCTGATTGAAATGAGCTACTTTCCCAATCCTGGTCGTGTCCAGGATTGTATCAAACTAGTGGGTAGTGTGTAGTTGCCAGGAGTGCTGTTTAGCCATGATGTCCAAGCTGTAGTTGATAACTTGCCACAGTGAAGGCTACGTAAGTGTCAATTTTACATCTCTTGTAGTACTTTATCAAATAACAGTATTTTTCCTAAAGGAAGATGCCTTAAGAGACCATTGTTTTCTTGATTTGGTTTTGGTTTTTACCTCTAAGTGCTTCGAATACAGTTGCTCTCTTTCCTTAGTTTCACAAAAGTGCTGGACATAGAAGAAACGGAGTCTGGATGGGAAGAGATGATAACATTCAGCTCAGTCTTTGTTTACTCAGTGTAGTAGTACAGCAGTGTACATGTAGTATTGTGCAGTGTACTATCATCTGAAGTATTGGGAATTAGCTAATCCAAGAGACATCCCAGCATCCCTGGTGTGTGGGTTAGCCAGGTGGAATGCTGAACTGGAGCTCCCAGTAGATCTGCTGGGTGGTTTTCCGTAGCCTGGCTGCTCTGGCTCCAGTGGGTTGGCACAATTGTCCAGTGCAGGGTGCTGTGCTGATGAGACAGGTTATATTTTACCCTTCTGCCTGCTGCTTCTTTTTACTCTTCATTCTCTTTTGATCACTTTTCTAGCTTCTCTCTGCCAGGCTGCAGCTGGAACAGATGTGTACTTGAGGCATGTCAGGTTTCAGACAGAATAAATTCCTTTCTGGGAAACTTCTAAAAAATGACAAAAAAACCCCCCAACAGTTGCAAAGCCTAAACTCTATACTGGGGGAAAGTAAAATTTCTAATGGAAAATGAATAGTAAACCTAATGTTTTTAAAATTCTGTTTTGGCCTAAACCTGCATGCCTGGAGTTTGAATTTCAGCCATAGGAATTAGAATCTCCCAGAGCATTGTGCTGAAGGGCATTTGCTTGGGCACATTTAGAACTAAGTTCCATTCCTCTGTGGCTCAAAGTGCTGTGGGACAGTACTGGAAAGCTGCTTGTATCCTTTGTGGATCTAGGTATATCCTTTCATAAAGCTATGAAGAGTTTCAAGGCTCTCCAGACTAGATAATTATCTAGTATGTTTTACAGATATTTGCAACTTTCAGTTAAAATCCTCCATTTAAAGCTTTATAGTAGTGGTGAAGCTACATTCCAAGAACCACGTGTGGTTTTTAGATTTAATCTCTTGTATTTCAGTGTATTGCTCCAGAGATATGAGGCCTAGACTTTGTCGACAGGCAGGAGTTTTGCACGAGTCCTGCCTTTTGGAGTGAACTTAGAGGTTTTCAACTCTGCCATGGGGGTTTTCTGACAGTGGGTGCTGGATAGACGAAAATCTTTTTTGGGATTCATTCCACAGCAGAGCTGCAGCAGGTGTTTCACCCTTGTACACGCCAGGCAGCTGGTGCTGGAGCAGGACTGGGAGAGCTCATGCTGTGGGATGATGACCCTTGGCTTTGGTGCCTCTGAAGCTGAGCTGACCGTGCCAGGACTGTTGGCACATGGAATGCAGGTGGGAACAGGCAGCTGTTGTGGTGTGGAGCTGGGTAGTGATGCAGGTACCACCTATGTGTGTTAAAATTGTGCTGCCATCCTCGGGACGAGCTTTGATTGCCAGCTGCTTTAGAACAGGATGGTTGAGTGCAGCTGTACACACATTTGTTTTCCCTTCCAGTCTGCAATAAGAGATTGTACAATATTAAATACAGTAGGTGTTACCCTATAATTAAAGCTTGAAGTGATATTTCTCTAAGCCCTGTTTGTAGAGTCCCATGCTCTGTTTGGCAGCAGTGTGGGCGCTGCCTTCGTGCACTTTTGAGGAAATGAAGAGTCAGGCTCTCCTTAAAATTGCTTAACTAGTCAGCACTAGCACTCTAGGGACCTGATCTGCCTGAAAATGAACCCCAGATTAGGCCAGTAAATCTTCCAAACAGTGTCATGCGGGCACAGGAACCTTAAGGGCACCACAAGGAAGCGTGTAAATGCTTGACGGTTGGAGGAAAAGGCATGTTTCAGGAGCCAGATGGGTTCGTTTGTATGTGTTTCTATTGAGTCTGACGTGTTTTAAAATTGCTCTGACACAGGGCAGCAGAGTAGCCAGCACTTCAGGATGATCTGCCCAAATGTGAAAACTCTATTAGCAAAGTAATGCAATAAATGAGCCATTTCATGTTGTATCCCTAAAGTGTAACAGCAAACGTTCAGCATCCAGCATATGGAAACCTGCTTTCCAGATTTCCTATTAAAAATAGGTTTACTTACATATATAATATGACTCTGACCAGGAATCTAAACCCACACTGCAATAAGCCAGGAAACTTCTGATTTTCCTAGCAGGAAAAGCTTGCCTTGCGCCCTCCTTGCTAGCTTGCAAGAGAAAACTGCAGGCGAGTGAAAGTAACCTTGGTCTGCCTTGCCTCCCAGCTGCAGCTTCACTTAGGCAGGAGCAAAAATGTGCCAGAGGAGCTTAAAATGGTTGTTTTCAATCATTCACACTTGACATCTTCTCAGCTGTAATTACTACCTGTGACTGACCATGAGGGTTTGCAGAACAGTGTTTGTGTTTGACGTGGTTATGGATAAACGGCAATTTTAAGTGATGTGGCAAACGTACTTCTGAGTAGTATTCCTCAGAATCCAGATTTGAGGTTCAGTCCTAAAGAGACTGTTGATATATAATTATATTTCTTCAAAGATACCTACTCAGCGTATGGAATTGGCCAGTTCTCACTCAAAGAAAGGAGCAAACCAAAACAAGGAATTTTGGGGGGTGTGAGAGTTTTGGGTTTTCCGCTTTCTTTTTTTTTGTAGGGGAAAACTGCTTTTAGCCTTTTTAAACTGATGCTATTTCTGAGTTTTGCTTACAAGTAATCAACGAATTCTGCCTGTGCTCCAAGTGTAGCAGAAGTAAGACAGGAATCAAAGGCTGCCTGTGTAAGGAGACACATCAGAACAAAAAGATTTGGGAGAGTTGCGTGGCTTTGAGTAGTCATGGATATGTTTTATGGAGACTGCTCTCTTACTCATGCTCCTGTAGCAGCAGTGGATGATCTGCTTGACAGAGCGAGCTGAAGGGATGGCTCCTAAATGGTGACTGCAAATGCCAGGCTGGGTGATTCAGCTGAATGTGAACGTGCATGCCTTGTTGCATACTCAGACAGTGTAAGTTTAGTGGCAATATCCTCTCGCAGCAGAGCAGCATGAATTAAGGTGGCCTTCGTATGAAAAACTTGCAGAAGCCTTGAGAAATCTGTACCAGTAGAGTCCATTAGTGGAACCAGGCCTTCTGCAGAGGTATGGGAAGGGGCATGGTTCTTTTTCTAAGCACATTAAGAGGATATAGGAAACTAAGTGGAGCTTTGCTGAGCTTTGTCCTGCCTCTTCCAGGCTTTCAAACAAAGCACAGGCTCTCTGTGTTTATTGGCAGTTGCTGCTCACAGTCCAGGATTGTCTCCAGGCCTGCAGGACAGTGGATGTGGTGCACAGCCCTGGGCCAGAACTGCTTTGTCCGAGACCTCTGTATACTCTTGAATGCTTTGCATCTTTTTTTTCCTCTTGGTGGAGGAATTAGCATTGAGAGGCTTACATTGGTCAAAGCTTCTTTGTGGCCTTTTTTGCATCATGAATTTTCACCATCCAAGCTGAAGGCTAGTCTCAGCATGGCAAAACTATGATTTTTCTCTCTTCAAGTATCTTCTTAATGTGATGCTGTTCCTTGCTGTTGCCATGGTGCCAAGAAAGCTGTGTCAGATTAAAGATAATTTGGCTGTTTTGGTAAACTGCTCTGAGCAGTGTGACTAAGTAGTGATAATCTCATTAAGCCACATTAAAACGAGCCCAGAGCATTGGAGGGGGGGGTTTCATGGTGACCATCAGTGGGATGGTGATGTATGAAGTGTGGTTAGTACAGGTCTTAATTGTTGCCTCCTCTGAATTTAAATGCGGTTTAGGCTAAATGTTGGGAAGTCTATATGTAGACAGTTCGTTGCTTAATGTGGTACTTAGCCAGAATCACAGATCACTTGATTATGTAAAAGCTTGGTTACAGAGGTCTTGTTCTCCCGTAGGATGCTCACTCACAAGGAGAGGTGGTGGCATGCCTGGAAAAAGGCCTGGTAAAAGAGGCGGAGGAGACTGATCCTCGAATCCAGGTTTCTGATCAGTGTAAGAAAGCCATTCTTCGTGTAGCTGAACTCTCTTCCGATGACTTCCACCTGGACCGGCATCTCTACTTTGCATGCCGAGATGACAGAGAGCGGTTCTGTGAAAATGTGAGTATTTTCCTCTTCCTGTCTCTCTACAGTAACCCGTTAAAAAACCCCAAAACCTCTCTGGAAAAAGGAATGGAAGGGAACTGTAGACTGGGGCCTGAGTGATACTGTGTAATACTGAAAACAGACACCTTGTAGCTGTCATTTTGCAATAATTCCAGTATTAAATTCACTCACCCAACAAACACCCATTATTTCCAATGGGTTAATGAACTGAATTGGTATAAGTGGTTTAATGGGTATCAGAGCTGGTGTGACAGGGAGTGGGGGAGGAAAGGGAGAGGTGAGTGACCACTCCTTTCTACAGCTGTAAGCCTGGTCTGACTGTACTTGCAGCACTTCTTATGCCTAGAGCATGAGCTGAAGAGCTGCATTGTTCAGTCTCAAGTAGCTTGTATTAGCTGAGAGTTGTCACACTAAAAGGGTGATGAACACGACCAGATTTTTAAAAATGCAATAAAATTTAAAGGATTTTTATTGCGTAGAAGCTATCGTTGCCATTTGAGGTATTAACTCGAATATGTTATTAGTTTAAACAAATTCTCTTCAGGTGTAGTTTAGCCTGCTCGTTAAGTGTCACAGGTCTTATCTTTAATGGCAAATGTTACTGTTCTGTTTCACAGACTCAGGCTGGGGAAGGCCGAGTATACAAGTGCCTCTTTAATCACAAGTTTGAAGAATCAATGAGTGAAAAGGTACGTATCCTGGTGAGACAAATCCTCACTGCAGAAAGCGTCAGATCGTTCCTCAGTCCAGGCTGCGTTATTCTTTTCCAGTGTTAAGGAGAATCTGTCATCTTTGTAGCCAGATAATCATCTGCTTTAACAAATGCTTTTACTTTGATATTTTTGTGTTTCAAGTTTCAGTCTTTAAAGTAAAGGATTTAAATAAATCAAAGCTTTTGGGTGGGTAATTTGGGGAGGCAGACATGGAGCTCAAGTGGTAGCATTGTGATTGACTGTTTAAAGTAGCAGTCACAGCATGCTGGGGTAAGCCTTGGATAAATGCTGTTCTAATTGTACAGATTAGAAACGAAAAGGAAGCTGTGTTTGTTTCAGTTGTGTTTTCAAGCATCACATTCTGTGGGAAGGATGCACAGTTCAGTGGCTGAAGTTTTCTTTCTGGTTTTCTTGATGTGGTTTTCAACAACAGCAAAAAAAAGTTATTCTAGAAAGCTAGTCCTGAAAAGTTTGTATTGGTATAGGTGCTTTGTTAAGGCGGCAATGCCTTCAGTGATTTTGGAAGCAGCATCATAGTGTTTGGGATGATATGGAATTATAATCTCTCGGAAAGGATATGAAGATGAGTATCTGTAAAGATCTCCTCAAAGAAGGTCTGCTGAAGGAGCCCGATTCAGAGTGCTGGAGGGATCAGACTAATTTCCTTTTTGTTAAGTGCATTAGCCGTCTGACAGCTTGGTTCCAATTAACAAATTCAAATCCGAACAAGTGATTGCTGAGGGCTTGAAACAAAGCTCCATTTTGTAGAAGCATGTTAATGAAATGAACTGCTGCTGTTGCTTAACCTCTTTTTAGTTACACAGGGACACCGGTAGTTTTTGAAGGGTGTTTTCCATGATCAGCTGCCGGAGGTACGAATGTAAGATGTAGAGAGGTTAGACCAAGCTGCAGCAGATGACTTCATAGAGAGAGAGGGGTGGATGCTCTGAGGATGCAGTTTGCAGAGCAGAAGGAACATTAAATGTAGTTCTCACTCTTGGAGCTGCCAGGGTTGGACCATCTGCAAAGTCACTGGTTTTGTAGAAACTGTTACCCAGCAAAGAGTCCCTCCTTGCCGATGGCGTCGGCTGCTGCATACACATGTAGCCAGCAATAGCTGCTGGTGGGTGGCTCGCTTTTTGCCATCCAAAACTGGTTCCCAGGCTGTATCCAGCCTTTCCCTGCTTCAGGTGATGAGGTATCTGCGAGGCTGTATCTCCCTGTGTCCGGAGCTGTAAATTTGTCCAGTCCCAGGGTCTGAGACTGCACAGGAGCATGAAAGAGGGAGTGGGAATATCTTGGAGTAGGGCTTTCCAGGTCCTCAAGTAGGTGTGGGAAGGAGGGAGCGAACTCAAGAAACCGGATGTAAGGAAGTGGGGAGCAAGTTCTGGGGCTTTTTTGTTCCTTGTGCCAAGATTGCTCCCTCTTCTCCCTACCCTACATATTCACTGTTTTCCTTCCTTTCAAGTGGGCTGGGAATGGAGAAATTTGCTTGAGCTATTCTGAGTTATCTGCTGCCCTCAGATTTAATTTTCACATAATTTAAACCAAAAGCTATGAAGTGTAGCAGTGTTTTTACAGGCCCTTTTTTGGATGAAATTTGGAGGGTTGTTCTTGCAGCTGCTGGGTTCAGGTTTGGCCACAGTGCATCCTCATGAACCTCACCAGTTGTGGAAAATGGCTAGAAATTCCCACGGTTAGACTGTTTTATCTGCTGTCGTCCGCTCAGCGCGTTGCAGAACAAATCCAAGAAACGCACTATTTTGTAAATGCAACTGGAAAAAGTTATTTCTTGAGGGCATGGGGTGAGCATGTACCACAGCTGGGATAAATGTCAGCAACTGCTCCTAGTTACCACGAATGAGTCACGCTGTCCGCCGTGGCTCTTCACAAAGAGCTGGATGAATGTGCAGTTTTGAGAACTGCTCTGCAGAGAGCTGCTCCCTTTGAAACCCCTGATCCGTTGACCTCGGTGTGCATTGTTAACTGTGTGGTTTCTATGAGACAAATGAAATTTAGCTGCAGCCCGGCTCAAACGCGTGAATGTAAAAGCATCGGTTGTTTTCTGAGATGCAACTTGAAAACTCGACAGCGGCAGGCCCGGCTCTCTGTCAGCAGCGCACGGAAGCTCATTCCACCCTCCCAATGTGTCTCCTGCAGTGTCGTGATGCGCTGACGACGCGCCAGAAGCTCATCGCCCAGGACTACAAAGTCAGTTACTCGCTGGCCAAGTCCTGTAAAAGTGACCTGAAGAAATACCGCTGTAATGTGGAGAACCTGCCCCGCTCTCGGGAAGCCCGGCTTTCCTATCTGTTGATGTGCTTAGAGTCTGCTGTGCACAGAGGTAAGTGGAGTTCAAGACTTGCTGGCACCTTGAGTTTAAAATGAGGGACCTTCAACTTTGTGTATTTACAGTCCTCTTCTCCGAGAACCTTTTTCCAAACTTTGTTTCCAAGACAAATTTCCTCATCATGGCGCTTTCATCACTGTTGTTTTGACGATCAGAATAGCTGAGTAAACCCCTCTGCCGCTGACTCCTTTTGTGCAGACAAGAAGTTTAAAATGCAAATAGCAAATCCCACTTGGACTGCTGATGTGTAGTTGCAAATCCTTCTATTCACTGTGAATTCAAGCAGCTCTTTTCCTCCATTGTATAGTAAGCATTAAATATGCTACAAGGTTAAAACACAGAATAGAGAACCTGTTTATCCTCACTCAGGGAAAACCAGGGATACTCAGTTCTCTGCCTGCTGTAAATAATGTCTTTTCTTGCAGTTCAGTAGCTTGGGCAAATGCCTTATTTCTCTGACTCTGGTTTTTCCCTATTTAGAAGGAAGGTAAGGGTGAGAATATTGTTTTTGATTATTTAAATTAATGTAAGCTGAAGGTGTCCTAACACCAGCTGCTATTTCCAAAGGTATTAGAAGGCCCAGTGCAGCTGGACCACGCTAAAGGTTCTCTGTGAAATTGCCATAATGTGAAATAACGTCTGCACTGGAGAACTGCTTGTTTTTCCTCTTGGCATGCAGCTATGTGGTTTCAGAGTGAGCAGCAGGGCTGCATGCTGCGGTGCCTCTGGCATGGGATGGAAAGGCTGCCATAATTCCATAAGCAGTCTTCTCTGCATTTGTGAGTTTGAATAACTCATTGCTTCTGATTGATGTGGAAATGATGTGCCCTGTTTGTAGAAAAGTTGTGGGTTTTTTTTTTTTTTTACTTCTCCCTGCAGTAGGGCAGGTGGTTTCCTGAATTACATGCAGAAAACTGCTGTTCAGTTATTTACTTCCATGGTGGAACAGGTTCTGCAGTGTCTCATGCACGAGGCATAGCCCAGGAAGAACACTAATTATTCCACACAGCACCATGTGCATGTGTTACAACGCCTGGCAGCCCCTGTTGGAGTGTCCTCTGTTCCATGGGATGTTGTGCACATAGGAATAGGTTGTGATGGGGACTGCAGGAAAGCTTATAGCAGATCTAAGCATTTACTACAGCAAGATTTCTATGCAGCTGCAGTGGTTTGTTGGATACTCCATATACACTCTTGTTTTAGTCTGATTTTTGGCTTCCTGAGCATTTATGTGCTATTGCCCTAGAAAACCTTTTCCTTGGAGAAAATGTTTAACCTTCTGTCCAAACAAATTTCTCTCCCAGTTACATACCAAGCTGGTGAACTACCAAAGTGGAACTACAGTGGAAAAAGGAGCCCTTGAGCATAAGGGGAAAAGCTGACTTGTGCTACAGAACTGCAGATCCATAAGTGCTTTCAGCTGTTCTTCAGAAGCAACTCCTGTAACGTGAAATCCAAAATTAGATTCTCCTAATCCTTCAGGCATTATTTTTTAAAAAAACAGTGTTAAATCCATAGACTGGCTATATTTTACAGGGTTGTTTAAATGACAGGAGCTACCATATAACCACTGGTTTATTCCCCAGCACGAACGAATGCTCCACCACATTTGTTGCAGTCTGGCGTTGTTCAGAGTGTGGACATCGTCCCCGCTCTTCCAACACGCTGGTAGCACGGGTCGAGAAGGGCTCTGCTGAGCATTGAAAGTAAATCACATCATCTTCTCTTGGCTCAGGTCGACAAGTGAGCAGTGAGTGCCAGGGTGAAATGCTGGATTACCGGCGCATGCTGATGGAAGACTTCTCACTGAGCCCAGAAATCATCCTGAGCTGCCGAGGGGAGATCGAGCACCACTGCTCCGGCCTCCATCGGAAAGGTCGCACCCTGCATTGCCTGATGAAAGTCGCCCGAGGTGAAAAGGGAAACGTCGGGCTCAATTGTCAGCAGGCAGTAAGGAGCTTTTCCATCACCTCACTTATAGTTTGCTCAGTTGGTAGAAGCATTGATTTGTCTGTCAACGTTTTGCCTTGCGACAGAGGTTCTGCTGAAGTCAGCCTGGCTCTGCTGGGTGCCGCTGAATGCTGGAAGCGGTTGTGTAATTGCCATGCTATGAAGTGCAACTTGGTGTCTAGCAGCACATCAGTGAGGGTGGTGGTTTTCCCCTCAAAAAATACATTTTGGATCGTTGTGCTCTGGGTTTTGTATTGGATCTTCTGTAGTTCTCCAACAGCTTTGAAGTCATGGAATTCTCTCCTGGGTGCAAGATGTAGGGAAATTTGCTTTTTATAAATCTAAAACATT
Source organism: Mohoua ochrocephala (assembly GCA_013398855.1). NCBI lineage: Eukaryota > Metazoa > Chordata > Aves > Passeriformes > Acanthizidae > Mohoua > Mohoua ochrocephala. The sequence goes on along the minus strand of VZTA01018010.1, from coordinate 214,020 downwards.
CCTTCTCCTTCCCTTTTCCCCCTCTCCTTCACTTTTCCCCATGCGCCCTGTCCTTGGAAATGCGCAGAACCTTTCAAAGCACCTTCCCACTCAGTTTTATTTTTGCTATTTCATTCAGCTTAATGATGGAAATGGAACTTCAGGGACAAGGAGGTACAGCAGACTGCAGTGTGTTGTTGATGTAGTTGCAGCCTGTGGAGGAAATGTCATTTTCCTCCAAAATATCTCTGTGAAATGTAATATTTCTTTTGCCTTTTTTAATCTCCATTTTGGCCCAAATACATCCTGCTTATCATTTCTTTAAATTGAAAACAATTTGATTTTTGTTCAAACTCATTAGTGCTTTTTAATATGAAATTGCATTTTTGTACTTAATACTTGGTTTTAATGACCCATGAGCCCAAGAAATTGACATCAGTGATAAAAATGGCAAAGGAGTGTTGGCGCTGCTGTAGGAATTTGGGGAGATGTATGCTCTTGACTTCTTTTACTATCCAGAACCACCGTTCTATACATTTTTGTTGTAAATGTAGCTTAAAACTTGAGCCTCGAATGATGCCAGTATTGTGTGTATTATTAATATCTGTTAAATTTTTGTAAGGCATAGGGTGCTTTTGTGATGAAGCTTATTTCTGCATCGATACCAGGTGTACTGGTGCAGCAGCTGTACGGTTTGAGTCATTCCTGCGGGGATCTGTAGTGCATGACTTAGCTTTGCAGCCTTTGTGTGAAAAACTGAGTATTTGTTTCTGTTTAAATATGAAATTGAAACCGCTGCTTCAGAATTTCGTTATTTGCAAATATTCATAAGATCAGTTAATCTTGGTAATTAGATCTTTTAGATCATGAAGTGCATGTTCAGAACAAGTCATGAGTCAAAAGAGGAGACCCCCAAAAGTGATAGGGGATTTCGGACTTCCAGAGAAAAATATCTTTAGAAATTTAGAGCAAGTTTGGAGGTTTTTTAATTCTCTTATACTTAAGATACTGCTTTATTTTTTTACAGTAGGTTGATGCAATAATAAATAGGATTGTCCATGAGTCCCCTTCAGGTTAAATGTGTTTTGTTCTCTGGGCAAAGGACAGCAGAAGCAAATAAGGTGTTGATTTTATAAACTACGTTTAGCTTGTCTGGATTTTTATGGGCAAGAGGAAATAGATGATTGCAAGAACAGGATAAACATTCCAATGTTCTGAGTTTCTGAAGACTGATATGGTGCTATTATATAGCTGCCTACAACTTTTGAAATACTAAATAATTTATTGTTCTTATATTTTGTATTTGAATGGTAAGGGTTGTCTCAGCTGTCAGGGACTTTGTTGTGTTTTGATTTATTGCGTTAGAATGAGCTTTCTACTTTTACCTTCCAAGGCAGATAAATTACCTTTGCAAGGAAGAGAATATTGTGTGAAACTCTTCCAGATGCTAGGCAACTTGTGCTAGAGACTCCAACTCCTTGTCACGTGAGGTTGGCCCGTATGGCAAGCCCTGAAGAAGGGAAGTTAGAGATCCATCCTTCAGAGTAAGCTGGAGCCGTTTCAGTTCTTTTTGGGTACCTAGAGAGCACCTTTGATGTATGGTTCTGCTGTGGCTCTTAATGGTAGAGCTGTTGTCAGTGGCACCCCTACATTTTCACCTGCAGAAACGGAGGAGAACAGCACAGGTGCTCTGGGGTGGTCCCAGCAGAGACCTGCAGTGCTTTGGGTCCATCTCCAAATGTTGTCTTTTCTATAGAGTCAAAAAGTTGTGTCCCTGTGCTTTTAGCAGGATCATTGGGTAGTGCTAATACAGCACCTTGATTTCTTGGCTAACTCAAAGCAATAGGTCTTGTCCTGAAATTCTTCCTTGTAGAAGCTCTTTGACCAGACACACCTGCCTAGAAAGTTTGCCGGAGGCAATTGGAAGGGGAAACATCTAATTTGGATCTGGTTTTACTTACTGTCCTGTCTGTGAAGGTTTTCTCTGATTCTGCTTGTCTTAAGAAAGGAAGACTTTTGCCCATCTGCCAAAAACAACCTAAAGAATCCTAAAACAACAAAACACAACCAAAGAACCTCCATTTTATTTTCCTGCCAGAGCATTGACTCGTACCCTTTCCTGCAGGTGGATTATGAGTGATTATTTGTATTTAAAACTGTCAACAAAATGCATTCTTAGACATTCTCAAACCCCAGTATTTTAATCGGAGAAGTTCCATTTCTTATGAGACACCTCAGCCAGAGTCATCTTGCATGTGAGAGTCTGTGCTCACACCTAACTGCTGTTGTGCAAGAAGCACATCTAGACCCAAGTGTCAGAGCTGTGCGGGGGTTTTGTCTTAGTTTCAACAGTGAACTTGCCAAAATGCTAAAGCTCTGTGAATGGTAGAGGAACAATGGCTTTCTGTAAGTGGTTCGGCCTAAGTTAGAAAGAGAAACCCTGGGTGTGTATTGAGCCTCATCGTGCCAAACTGTGGGCCTAAAGGATCCTACACACAGGGAGGGTGTGTGGTAGGTCATCAGATAGGAGATAAAGTGTCGCTTAATTGTGAGCATCAGCCTTTCAAAGGTCTGCAGCTGTACTGGCAGTATCTGGCACCTCTGGTGTTATTTGGTGGAAGCAATATTTTATATTAGAGCTGTTGACAAATCGTTTTTCAAATATGTGGCTTCTGTGTTGCCCTGGTCTTATCTTGGGGTTTTTTTTCTGTTCAGACCTTTGAGCATATAAAACTCCAATCCCTGCTAAAAAGGTATATATTTCTTGCCTCCAATTTCTAATACAGCTGTTAAATTGGTAGTTCATTGTTAATTTAGTTCCGCGTCTAGGATGAAAGTTCAGAGGATTGTTAAGTTTATCCAGCTGCTTTTCAGCTGTGAGGGTTTGTTGTGTCAGGGCGGAAAATCCTATACAACCTTCGCTTTTATCACTGGTGCCAAATTATTCCTTCTTCCCTGCGGTCAGGGCAGCTGGCTTGGTGCTGCACATCTTGCATGTGGTTGAGAATTAAGATTGGGAATTCTGCAGTAGTGCCCAAAACAGGGTGGAGGGATAAGGAGGTGCTTCAGTGCTTCTGAGCTGTTGTACCCAGTGTGCTTTGGCCTCTTCCACTTGATAGCAACAAAAATACCAATTAACTGAGACCGGATGAATAATCCTGCCTACATAATGCTCTGGCCAGTTTATTTAATCTGTGTGTATAAGAAAGTGTTGGGTTTGAGGTTCTATTCACCCATTTGTCCTTGAGGGAGTAAATTCCACCTTTTTGATATGTAAGTCACCTGACTTGAAGTAATCCCATCACTTTACACGCAGAGTATTCCCCATCCATGCAGGCTGTGTGAGTCTCTGCACCAGCAGAACCACAATATTCTTCTCCCTCTTGCAGTGACTCTTACAAAGGTTGTAAAGAACACATCCAGTTAAGGTGCCACTCTCTGTTCTGAACCAGACTCATATTGGCTTCTGTTTGACCGCTGTCAGAGTTGTATAAAAGGTTTATTTTTTTGTTTGTTTTTAAATTAAAGTATCCCAAGAATTTTTGATAGACACTGCCCTTCTCAGCCACCTGCATCCCTTAGAAGCTGAGGCTGGGCATAATTAAGAGCGAGTCGCAGGAAATCCTGTGTTCCTCCCAGGCAGTCTGTGGTCTGTCCTCATGACTGCAAGTTTCCGATTAGATAAATTGTGCTAGCTTGTATTTTCTCCAGTTCTCTGATGCTTTTTTTTTTTTTTGCCTGTGTTTTGTGATGTTAGGGCTTTGCCCCCTGAGAGTTTCCTGGATGGTGTTTAGGTGCAGACTTTGAAAGGTGGAGGATAAAATTGTAACTGTGCTTTTGATTTAGTTGGGCTGAGGGCTAATGACTAAAATCATTAACTAAGTGTCAAGATGTTAGGAGCATATAGACCATTTGATGTTGGTGTGCAGTTGCCTTCTCAGCAACCTCTCTTTTTTTTTCCCCTTCAAATTTGTCAGCTGAAAATGTTTGCCTGCCGAATGATGATACCAGTCTGCATTCCATCAGTCTTTGGAAATTCACAGCTTGATGGGACATGGGGATCCTTGGCTGAGTTAGGGTCCAGAAGCTACCCTTGTCCCAAAATTGAGATTTATCCAAATTCTCTTCCCCTGGCCCAGCAGACACCTCCCAAATTAATGTTCAGATGGAACTATGGACCGTGTCCGGATTTGATTTTGTAACATAGTGCTAAATATGCTAAATGATGTTTCCTTATTAATAAGAGAGAATTGTTTTTCTGCAGCTTTTGTCAGAACAGCTGTTTCACAAGAAGATTTGATGGAACTGTTCATACTGTATTTACCTATGACAACTGAAAGTATTTAGAAGTCGTAAAGGGAGTGCCGCCTTGGCACACCTGGTCTCTAAATCTTTGGAAAGTTTTTGTTTTCATCTTTCACTTGCACTATGACTTCTCTTAAGCAGTTATAACAGAGTGTCCTGCATTTATTTTATACCTTAGACACACACATATACTAAAAAAAAAGTGTACTATAGACCCTGACTTCCAAAAGCTTGAGCAGGCATCCCTGAGGAAATGTTACTTCATGGGGCATCAGAACAGGACATTTTATCCTGTATTTCAGTAAAACTTTTGTGTCCTCTCCAGGCAATTAAAAAACTGGTTTAGGCTTTGTAGATAGGCGCACGATCTTCAGACATTGAGTTGGGTTTCAGTTGTAAACAGTATTCGTAAAAATCCGACAAATTTGTGTGTTTGGTATTGTCAGCCTTATGGAATGAGGCTACCATCAAAGCTTAAGATAGATCAAAAATACAGTATGCAAATTTTACCTGTTCTATTCTGTAAATTGGTACATAAGTAGCCCAAGTTTACAGCTGACCTTCAGTGTGTGACTGGTCTCCTACAATGTTCCCGGGCTACTTCATAATGATAATTAGGGTCCAGCAGTGCTGGAGTTGGCAGCACAAGCTCTTAAAATAAAACACTGCAGAGCAGAGTTCATACATCGTGGTGTTGTTACTGGCGTAGAATTGCCACACTGAGAGGTTGTAAGTGCTCTCATTTAAGTCTTTAACATTTGTTTTCCTGTCCACAATTCCTTTCTTCCAGCTTCAAACCCTGATTCAGGAAACGGACCCCGGTGCCGACTATCGCATCGACCGCGCGCTGAACGAGGCCTGCGAGTCGGTGATACAGACAGCCTGCAAGCACATACGGTCTGGAGACCCCATGTAGGTGCCTCTCAGTTAGAACTGATGGGTTTGTTCCTGTTGGGCATCCGTGAAGGTTGTGTGGCTGACCGGTAGAGACACTAAAACCTGTCCAGACTAGTGACTCCAGGCCAATCAGACAGGGTTGAACTGAGCTGTCTCCATTCTTGCTGTACAAGCAGGCCAGTATTTTTATAGGAGGACTGGTTTAGCACTGGTGAAGGATGGAGCTATCACAGACACTTAGACTCTAAGTTTGTAACCTTTGGCGTGCTAGTTTCTCTAACGACGTAAGTCTCAAGCAATATCACAAAGTAACAAGCCTGGAAAGGCCAGGTAAGCAACCCCATACTGCAGAGGCAGGTGTCTCCTTTGTCTTCAGGTCTGATCATATATTCTCCCCTGAGCCAGATTTTCTGTAGAATACTCCCTATGATTTTGTTGTGTATCAGACTTGCTGAGATAACTAAAACAATGGAACATAAGAGAGTACAAATCTGATATACACCTGTTTTAGATGTAATCTTTTTGAAGGAAGAGAAAGCTCTTCACTGAGTTTGAACATCTTGTCTATGGTTCGCTGGGAAGACTGATTTGGCAACACCAGCTGTTACAGGGAAGCTCAGCATGATTTTAACAGTCTGTGGCCTGGCTTTTTCTTCTGTTTGCAGGATTCTGTCTTGCCTGATGGAGCACTTGTATACTGAGAAAATGGTAGAGGACTGTGAGCATAGGCTCCTGGAGCTCCAGTATTTCATCTCTCGTGACTGGAAGTGAGTACTGTAAACCAAGATTTATCTTTATTTGATGTTTGTATTAAGTGTTTGTATGCGTTAGCAGTTCCTTGTAAAACAGTATAGCTTGTGGTTGTTCAGGAGAGGACTTTCAAGTATGCCAGCTCGGTAAGGCATTAGTGCCTGTGTAGAACACGAAAAGCAAAAGCTGCCTAGAAAAGGTGTGATGCCACTTAAATCAGGTACTCTTGTAGAAGTGATGCAGCCTTAAAAAGTGCTCAAGTTTGAGCTCTAAAATTCATTGCATCTTTGATTAAAGAATTCTGTCTGACCATGTTGAAGTCGAAGGTCTCTTTCTCTGCAGGTGGCAGCCAGTTGTGTCTGCTCTAAGTGCTACAATATGGAACTTAAGGAAACCAAGTTTTTAAGTATAACAAAGACTCACTGTGTGAGAAGCTTCCTGCCTCCATTTCTGCCTTTTTTCAAATTCTCTAGGTATGATTACAGCCTGTAGAGCAGATGTAATGCCCTTCAGAGCACTACTTTTCCATCTTTCTCATCCAGAGATGGCAGTGCTTTGTTTTAAATATGTACAAAGCCCCTTGTGTCAGTGTTGGTTAGGATGAGGAGAGAATAAATTTGATAAACGTGACCAGTGAGGAAAGAATAAGTGTTTGGCTTGTCTTCTAAAGAAGATGGAGAGGTGAGGAAATAGAGTACATTAAATGGGGTTGCTGCAAGAAATTGAATAATTGTTCTCAGTGGCCACAAAGAGTGTAAGGCAAGAAGTCTTGGGCTTCGATTACTGCAAGGAGTGTTCAAATCAAACATTAAGAAAATCTTGACTCATAGCAAGTCATGTATTTATGGACAGCATTGCCAGTAGGTGAGAGCTGATGTGCTCTGTGAACCTTCTGCTTTTAAAATACATGGGGCTTCATGGACCAGGGAGTTCGAGGCTTTTTGGCCGTTCATTTAGTCATCTCAATAATTATCTCCATAGGCAGACAAGAATACTTAATTTTTCCCCCCTTCCTGTTTGTCTTCATTGCTGTGCCTCCTGCCTGTACTGTTTCCAGCAGGTAATTCATTGTTTGAGTCAAACTTAAGGGATTGGAAGAAGGAAGAACCGAGTATTTGCATTTTCCTGGGAGTAAGGATAATTCTAATTCATAATGCAGGCTGGGCAGCATTAGCTTATCTTTGTTTAACCACTTTGTCCCCAGACCCGGCTTGTAAATCTGTTGCACTGACTGTGTGCCTCAGACAGATGCACAGAGTAGAAGGGGTTTTGTTGATATCTTTATAATTATCTCTATAACTGTGTCCACTGAAATCACTTGATGTTTGTTTCCTGTAGTGTTTATAAATATGAAGTTTCCGTTTTGGAGAGTCAGTAATATCTCACTTAGCTTTCATGTAATTAGACATCATCTTAAGAGATCTGCACTTACATGCAAAGCAAGGGACACTGAGTTTTCAGCTGGCTCAAATCCAGGGCAGACAGAATCAATCCAACTCAGATTTTCATGGAATTGGTGTTTCAGAGTGGCAGCAGTACAAAGTATGTGTAAGATACTACACAAGCAAAATGTGGTATGTACCTGCCTTTCTGCTGGTTCAGGACATCAAGGAGATGATTTTTCGATGTGTCAGCATTTGGCTGGCATGCTGCAGAAGAAAATGGGAGGTGCTTCAAGAAGTGCTGAAAATTTGAGCTGTAATTAAAGATTTTGGTGTTATTTAGGGAGATGATTCCAAATTGAATGACAGGCATTTTGCCACCTGTTGGTTCAGTTGGTCAGACACTGCTGCTGAGTGGTGTCCTTGGTGGTGTCTGAAACCTGAAGTGGGTTTTCTGTCTCCAGAGCATTTCAGGATATGAAAAACATTCCAAGTTTGAATGAAATGCCAGTGATAACTCTTCTGCTTGCAGATTGGACACAGTCCTTTACCGCAAGTGTCAGGGAGATGCCTCCCGCCTCTGCCATACCCATGGCTGGAATGAGACCAGTGAGCTGATGCCTCCAGGGGCTGTTTTCTCCTGCTTGTACAGGCATGCGTATCGCACAGAGGAGCAAGGAAGGAGGGTAAGTGCTAATGGGCAACTTGCTGCTTGTTGATCTGTGGTAGAAGGGTTGCTCATGCGTTTGGAAGTTGGACACGCTGTGCTAAAACTGCCAGAACTAAGAAAAGCTACTTTAAATCATTTACTGCAGGTGGTAGTTGCACTGCTTGGGGTGCCCAGCTCCTCCTCAAGGGTGCCCTGAAGGTCTAGGTAGTCGTTCTGGTAAGGCAAAATAGGCCCAGCAGGAATGACAGGCCCGTGGAGAGAACCGTGTGCTGACACTGACGTACATTTCCGTTCAAATGCAGTCCAAGTCCTCCCTCGTGTCTTTCCAAAGAGGAACGTGAATCCTCGCAGATAGCCAGCATAGCTGCAAAATTGGTTTTATGCAAAAAGGAGTTTCAAGATCAGCTTTCCTCGGCTGTTTCTGATTAAGTTTTGATTTGTGCCCGGCTTCAGATTATATTCCATTTAATTCTTCCTATTGATGTAATGCATCCTTCCAGTTCTTTGGAGCATGCTGTACTGGTAAACGTGCTTATGCTGTCTTTCAAGAAGACAGTGGGGATCTGACTTGCTGCCCTGCAGTCTGGAGATCCACCATAATCGCATTTGTGGTTGAAAACTGCTCTTTTCAAGTTTGCTGCCCTCTCGTGCCTTTAGCGGGGCACTCAGATGAAAGCACCTGGCTACTCAGTTCCATTTCTTTTGGCACCGTAGTGTACACAGCCCCTAGGAGTTGACGGGTTTATACAATGGCCCAGTTTAAAAATTAATTTCCACAGCTTGATTTAAAAGGTCTTTTGTGGCAGAGGTCAAGTATTGATTGAAAGCATCTCTTTTAGGAATAATTTTTTTTAATGCAGTTTCTTAGTCTGCTGAGTTGAGACTTTTTCATTCCATTTTATATTAGTGCTGACCAAAGAAATCAATAGCCACCCTGCAAATAATCTGTCAGAGAGAGAAAAGGTTTTTAAATGTGTTTTTCTTTTGGAAAGTAGGCTAAGGGAGCAGCTGTCATTTTGAAATTTAGTCTTGGAAGCAAACTCATGGGAGGTTAGACCTGTATTTGCTTCCAGTGCTGTTGACAGAATGCTAGGTAACTTCCAGTGGTTTGGGTTTTTAAATGTATGAAGCTTTAAGCTTCGTGTGGTGCATTTTAGGTCTGATAAGCACCATACCAGTATCCCCTGGTTTTCTACAGTTTGTTTCTTCCTGTCTTGCAAGTGCTGACTCTGATGTGCTGCAGTGGGGATTGCTGAGAAGAAATTACAGCTGGACTATATTGCCTTATTCTGAGCTTCTGGTTTGGTATTGAGGGCATGAGCTACTTTGACTTTCTTCTCCAGAATCAGTCTGTAGCCTTGAGTGAAGGGGGATGGTGCAGCAGATAACCTGGGGACCCGATCTGACATCTCACTTCAAAAAGCGAAGTAGAGGTTTAAGAATATAAAATTAAACTTAGTGGAACGAGGGGAGCCTCTATCTAAACTAAATGACAGAGCTCCAAAGTCTTTTGAAACCCAGATTTCTTGTGGGGGCCCTGGCAGGCCTGTGCTGAGCAGTGCAGTGCTCCTGTGCCTTCTGGGATTGAGGATGGCATTTGTGGTCACTCTCAGAACCTTACCTGACAGCATCCTGTTTGCCCTGTGTGGATTTAGGGACCCCATATGCCAAACGCTCCCTGTTCTCTTTGCAGCTATCACGAGAGTGCAGAGCAGAGGTCCAGAGAATCCTCCATCAGCGAGCCATGGATGTGAAGCTGGACCCAGCCCTCCAGGATAAGTGCATGATTGACTTGGGGAAGTGGTGCAGTGAAAAAACAGAGACAGGGCAGGTACTGTACACAATATCACTACTACTTTGTTGGCAAAGCTGGAGGGGTGGGAAGGACAAAAAGGGGATAAAGGACATCTCGCTGCCTCTTTATAGTGGAGACCCTGTTAAAAATTAATGCAGTTTGAAACAATCTGCCCCAGACTCAAAGACGGACGGCGCAAAGAAGCTTTGCGTATTCAAATGTTAGTGGAATGAGAAGGGAGAAGGGGATAGCAAAAAGGGCTTTAATGAAGCAACCCTACCTCCCTCAACCTCTTATTTGTAATATTCTATTACAAGCTTGGTATTTCCCACATAAACTTTATCCTGTTTCCATTTGGCAAGTACTGACATGCTTCCCATGTTTGTGCAGAACCGAACTAACATCTGCAGCTACTTAACAAAGTTTCAACAAATACTTTCATGTTGAATTGCTGTGCCCTAGGAGGGCTGTAGCAAAGGGACGGTTCTGCAGCAGATGCTGTAGACACCGCTCTCTTTTTGAAGTGCCCATCGTAGGTTGGGTAACTAACCTCTCCTTAGGGTTATGGAAAGGGCAAATTAAATGTGATATTCCAGAAGTGAAAGCACATCACGCAGCTTTTGAGAACGAGTGGTAACATCCTAGACCAACATTCTCAATTACTATATATGTGTGTTCTGGGAGTGCTAGTAGAGGAGTGGGATCAAATGAGATTTAGGACTTTACAGAAAGGAGGGCAGTTTCACATGTGTAACAATGTTTTAAGCCCAAAATTTCAACTTGGGTTCTTGGATCACACACTAAAATGTCTGTTTCTGTAGGAGCTGGAATGCCTTCAGGACCATCTTGATGACTTGGTGTCTGATTGCAGAGACATAGTGGGAAACCTCACTGAGCTGGAGTCTGAGGTGAGTGGTTTTCAGCCTGAGGTAAAGGGAATAGTTGAGCATGTCTAGTTAAGCATGTCATTTTAATAATGATGAAAAAACCTGCGGTTAGAGGAGCTGTAGAAATGCAGTACTGTGGGATCAAAAAACATCCTTTTAACCCCCATACAATGGGAGTTTTGCATGGAGGTTCTTGAGGAAGAGAAATGAACAACAGGATTTTAGGCTGTTGATGGCATTTCTCTTGCTTTAAAGATCACTTACAGTAGTGAAACTAAGATTTGCAAAGGAACCCAGTTACCTTTAATACAAGTCAAGATGTGTGATGGGACTTGAGATTTTAGTCTTGCTTGCAAGTAGTTTTGAGTACTGTATTGCAGCTTCCCTCTCAGTCCCAAAAATTTTGCAAGCAATAACCACCAGGTACATCAGCAGAGATTTCAGTGAGGTTGGCAGCTTTATCTGTTTTATGAAGCTGCATATTTAACTGTCAAGCCTCAGACTCTTCCCCATATCTCTTAAAATTTACACTGTGCCCTAGGGAAAGCTTCCTTCCAGTGGTTAGAAACCTTGATTTGCTCAGAACTATGCTAAATCTTCAACTCCTGCCTAGGTGTAAGGTGATTTCTAATGCTCTAGCACCCACTTTGGAGGAGAATGGCTGAATTACCCAAGCCAGGAGTTTCTGTGGAGACCAGGCTCTTCCCTTAAGCTGGAAGTCTTGTCTTGCATTTGCCATGTTGGCAAGAGTGAACCCCGGGATTTCCAGAGCTAAAGGGCAAAGCTGTCTGGATTGCATTTTTCAAAACTCTGTAAACTGGGTTGAATTTGAGTTGTTAGCCCACGTTTTTTCCAGAGTCTTTTTCTCTTGTGCATTCGCTGTGAAAATGAAAAACTGCGTATTTTCTGCAGGACATTCAAATTGAAGCCTTACTGATGAGAGCATGTGAGCCCATTATCCAGACATTCTGTCATGTGAGTATTCCGTAATAGTGTGAATATCTTTGAGGAAAGAGCTCAGTGGGAAAGGTTAGAGAGTTTTAATATTAGTTCTTGCTACACTTCAAAAGTAAAATCAGAGGTAATCAGTTCCAAAAGTCGTTAATTAAAAAATCACCCTGAAATAAAAATTCTTAGTTCCACCTAGTGTTTTTGCTGTTGTCAGAGCCCTGGCAGAAAAGCTAGTTTGAAGATGAAAATTGCTCTGTAATTGGCAAAAACCACTCTTTACAGTGAGTTAAATACTAGACTTTTTTCCTTCTCCTTTACGTGCAGGCAGCGTGTCTAGTCACTCTACTCTCTGCAGCTGCTCAGCACTGCTGAAGTAACTTCAGTGGTGTAGGGCTGAGTAGTTAAAGAGCAGTGAAGGCACCTAATTGTAATATGTCATGTAAGCACTGAGTCTCTGCAATGTGTTTTCCTGACTCTAAAGTGTGTTTGTCTCTGAGATGGTTCTTTTCTGAACTGCATAAACATAGTTGTGTGCTGGAGTTGTGTGGTGCATCTCTAGGGTGGTCAGGTAACAGTGAGCTCACCATGGAGAGTGGGACTCTGAGTTCCATATTTCCTGGTCACAGTGGGCTAAAAGAGCCTAAAACCCATGACTTGTAAGAGTAGCTAATTTTTATGCCTTTCATCTCTTCTTCAGGAGGTTGCAGATAACCAGATTGATTCTGGGGACCTGATGGAGTGTCTAATACAGAACAAACACCAGAAGGAAATGAATGAAAAATGTGCAATCGGTGTTACTCATTTCCAGCTGGTAAGCAACGCTTTTCTCTGCTATCAGTGGAAGCCTGTTCTGTTCTTTCAGGGTGTTGATAGGAATTAGCTAATTATGAAAATGCTCCTTCTTTGAAGTTGATTTTCCACTGTATTTAAAGAGCTCTCGTGAATCCAGACGGTTGTATTTGCATGCCTGGTCATAAATGGTCACTTTTGGAGGTGATTTCTTTTCAGCTTCTTCTTCCTCCCTGTCATGTGGTAGACAGGGTCCCAGCTTCTTCAGCAGTGCAGCATCCCCCTTGCTTCCACGTTAATAAGTTTGAACAAAAGTATGTGGTTATTACATGATTTAACAAGTGTTCTTTTGGCCAGCACTTCGCTTTTTTTTTTAAACTCCAGATGACCAAAAGTTGTTTTTCTCCCCTTTTCTCTCTCGCAGGTTCAAATGAAAGATTTTAGATTCTCATACAAGTTCAAAATGGCTTGCAAGGAGGATGTGCTGAAACTGTGCCCCAACATCAAAAAAAAGTATGTGGTGCCGGACCAAACAGCAATCTGATTGTATAAATATGTGATTAAGTGACAGGATATTTCATGATAAGACAGAAAACGCTGGACTTCCTTTAAGGCTGATTGGTTTGTATGCGTTCCCTTAGTGACTGCGTTCTGCAGATGCTTAAGGTAGAGGCCTGCCTCTTAAAATTATGTCTGCCTGACTCCTGGATAGAAGCCTGTCCTCTTTATTTTACTTGCTCTGAAATTAGCTAATTATTACAATTAGTGATTGCATGTCTCGGAATGTTTTATATCCTTGCTAGATTCATTGTCTTCTAAGAGGCAGACTACTGTTGTTCTAGTTGCTGATCTGGGAAGGGAAAATATCCCACTTGTTTTATCTGGTTTATGCACTGCACTCTAAGGGGTTTTTTTTAATGTCCTACTGCAATAGCGTAAGGCTAAATTGCACACAAGGTCAGTCCTGTTTGTGGATAGCAAGACTATTTGCATTTTATGAGATAAATGCCCTTCCCATAGTGTAAAAGGATTGCTTGCAATACTATGTAGGTATTCACCTTCATCCATTTCTGAGATGAAGCAAAGCTTTTCTAAAGTGCTGACGTGACTTAAGAGCGGGGGTCTTGCTGGGCAGAGGGGTTGGTGAGATTTTGAATGTCTTCCTATCTGCTGATCTAGACTCCAATTTAGGTTTTAATTGTGATCCAGTTACTCTGCATAGAACTGTACCCAGAAGTAAGCACAGGTGCACAAGAACTTTATACTGTGTTTGGATTATTGGAATTAATTTCTCTGGTGTGGTAATCCAACACCAACCTTGGCTGGTCTCAGTGAAGGGTGCAGAGTAAAAAGCTGTTCTCTTTTCTGCAGGGTGGATGTGGTGATCTGTCTGAGCACAACTGTGCGCAATGATACTTTGCAGGATGCCAAGGAGCACAGGGTCTCTCTGAAGTGCCGCAAGCAGCTGCGTGTTGAGGAGCTAGAGATGGTAAACATGCCTGAAACTCTTGTTCTCCCCGCTCTTCTAGTGAGGTCCATCAATTAAAGCTTCCTGGTTTGTCCACCTTTGGGGAGAGAAAAAGGAAGCTCCTTTCTAGGATCTATCTAATTTATTTTTTCCGCTTTTCTTACGACACAAGGCTCAATTGCCCTTCACGGTGGAAGTACCGATTGTCTACTTTAATGCCTTAAATCTAGCCTCACGAAGGCTAAGGCAAGCTAAATGGTCATTGGAATTTCAGCTAGAAGTGATTATGTTTAGTGTTAGACAGCAACGTGCTACACATTCTGATGTCCTTAACGTCCTCTAGGAGAGAACAAAAGCTTCATTTTACAGACTGAGGAAACAAGCACAGATGAAGCAACTCGACTCCAGCTGCTCCAAGTTGCTCAATGGATAAATAGGAGTAGTGTTTGTTCTGGTAGGCAAAGCTGCCTCTCGACTTCCTGCTGCAGTGCTTGCAGTAATAAACTCTTAGGGTCTTTGTCCTGCAGATACTGTTTAAGTGTCAAAGCTTCACCTTAAGTAGGTCCATATCGGAAGAGGCAGCACTCTTGCCTTTGTATGGAAGAATTCAGATGCTGGGCGTCACCAAAACCAGGAAACTTCATTCACGTCCTCCAGATCACCTCCTAGATGGGTGGCTGTTAATATGTCGTTTAGCTTTCCCAAGGAAAGATTTTAGTTGTCTTGGACAGTTGTGATGATGCCCTTTTAGGAGAAGCAGTGGAAACAACTTGCTAGCTCTATAGTTTGATTTAAACCCTTTCTTCAGTCTAAAAAGCTGACTGATCGCTGCAGGGAATTCCAAAGTTGATTTCCTACTAACACCACTTCTCACACCCAAGACCCTTACACTCAAAGAAACTGAATGCCTGTTGTGAGGGTTGCTTGCTTTTTGTGAGTAGAGGTCTCCAGTTGAGAGATTAAAAAAGTAAAATAGTCTTGAGTCCTACTTTAAGGCTCATGTTGTAATTTTTCCTGCAGACCGAGGATATCAGACTTGAACCAGAACTGTATGAGGCTTGTAAAACTGACATCAAGAATTACTGCCAGAACGTGCCCTATGGCAATGCTCAGGTAATGGAATTTATTAATAATTTACTATTTAATTTGTACTTTCATTTCAGAAAACTTTTGAAGAACACTTTTGCCCCCGTAAGTGCAGCTTGAGATTTTCATTTTGATATCACTCAAATATTTTGGTAGTACTTCAGAATGTTAATTTCTTTCTTTTGCACTGGTACACAAGCATTAATACTGGGTGAATGCAATGCTGTGAGCACTTCATTCTTCAGTTAATGCTAGTTTTAAGCTATTAGCAGCTGCTTACTGCAAATGTTGCTAAAGATTTCTTAGGCATAATGTCTGCAAGATGAGATTTGTGCTTTTGGAATAAGTCCAAGAGACCCTCTTCATCTCATTAAATCTTTGTGAGAAAAGATGAACTTAAAGCAAGTTCTCGAAATAAGCATTGGTAACGGCTTCAATAAAGTCTAGGCATTGGGAACTGCCCAAATGAGATGAAGGTGGTCATTAGGGGAACACATAGGCCGTGTACGATAGAATCATACCAACAGTGTGTCCATTATGCCTGCAATATTGTGTTGTAGATTATTGAATGCCTGAAAGAAATCAAGAAGCAATTGAGTACACGGTGCCACCAGAAGGTGTTTAAGCTGCAGGAGACAGAGATGATGGACCCAGAACTGGACTACACACTCATGAGAGTCTGCAAGCAGATGATCAAGGTAATGGTAGTGTGCTCATTTAAAAGGGTGAGGTTGGGATATAAGAGCTTTGAGCTTCCTGTAAAAGCTTGTTACAACACTGCTGTGCTCTTTCAGAAGTATGATTGCTTTTTTGCAAAGTAATCTGTTTCTTAACTCTGAATCAGGCTGGGGTTTCTTCAGGGCTCTTCTCTTTCAACTTCCTGATCAAAGCCTGTGCACTAATAAATTTGTCTTCCCAACCGCTAGCAGAATTGAGGAGGGAGTCTGTGCTGAGGCTTCTGATACGGTTCTCATGCAGTCAGTTTGGATTTGGATTGGCTTTTAGCAAGGGTGAAGAAGTTATGATTACAGAGAAGAGTAAAATCTTCAGCTCACTGCTGACCTGGTGCACACAGACTTTTATCAAACCGATAAAGCAGGCAAAATCATGCAGAACTTAAAATTAGAAATGAAGGCTGGAAGTGGTACCATGTAGAAAGCAGCAGTGAATGTTCATGTAAGACACTCTTTCACTGTAGCCAGAATTGCAAGCCCTGAAACAGTAGTATGTGTGGTCTGTATGCAGTGCCCTGACTCTGTGTTTTGGCTGATCAAGAACATCTTGAGAGTTATTTGCTTTCCAGTGCAGACATATGCTTTTAAAAAGAAACCTGTGATCTCATCAAAATAGTGAGGATTTGAATATGCAACAGCCTTATCTTACACCCACAGAATTAGTTTCTAACAAAAGAAGTTAGTACCTTGGTCTGAATTTTGGGTAAGCTGGTTCACTTTTGACCATCTAATTCTAGGTGGGAGTGAGCTAATTACTGTCAGTGAGCTCCTCTCTGCTTTCTCCTTATATGTGGTCTTAGCTTGCACTGAGTGGTACTAATGAAGTCTTCGCTGTTGCTTTGTCCAAGCAGCATTTACACAGAACAGCAGTACTGTGTACAGACTTTAAAGATTGCTTTTTTAGTTGCTAAAATAAATGGGAACGAAAGTAATTGAGTATGAGACGTAATTTGGTGGGTATTTCTTTCCAAGTGTGCTGTTTCTTAAGAACAGAAAATAAAGGCAATTTGTTTTTGAGAAGGCCAGTCAGGACTGTACAGCTCAGTGCTCAGTCCATAAGCAGAGACATTAATGCCCATAGTCAATTCAGAGAGTAGCACTGAAATGCTGGGGCTAGGCAGTGTGGCTGTATACCTCTCTGTTGGGCAGGTGATTATTCCCTTCCATGAATTGGAAGCTGCTTGTTGGTTTTGGCTTTTGTTTTTTCTAGTGCTTTTAGTGATGAAACTTGTTGGGTTTGGGGGATTTTTTTTGTAGCGGTTTTGTCCAGAGGCGGATTCGAAAAACATGTTGCAGTGTTTGAAACAAAACAAAAACAGCGAAGTGATGGATCCTAAATGCAAGCAGATGATTACCAAGCGCCAGATTACACAGAACACAGGTATCTTCTTCCGAAAAAAAACCCAGAACTTGCTTGCCTGAGGTGTTCTGCATGGCTGGAAGAGTATCAGTTTTGTTTTATTCTCCTTTGTGGTTTTCTGTGTACACACTGACCTTAGTCAGTGGGTCAGCATGTGTTGTTGAATCCTCTTTTTTCCTGAAGCTCTTATCTCACGATTCGAGAATTTTCATAATTCTGTTATGAAAAAATACTATTTTCCCCCAAAATTCTGTTCCTCGATGGTATAATGCCGTTCAGGAAATTTCTGTCCCCTCTTTCGGAGTGTTATGCTCTGTAATCTGAAGAGGTGTGTGCTCTAATGAAGTCCTGTCGTTTCTCCTGGTTAGATTACCGCTTAAACCCCGTGCTCAGGAAGGCGTGCAAAGCAGACATACCAAAATTCTGCCAAAATATCCTGAATAGGGCCAAGGATGATACAGAGTTGGAAGGACAAGTCATCTCATGCCTGAAGTTGAAATATGCAGACCAGGTGAGTAGAGCTGGTGCCTGCAAATGAGAAAATGTGCAGGATCGTGCTGATCAACAGTCATTGAATAACAAATCAAACTTGGGCTTGTGGTGTGTTCAACGTACGTAACAGGCTATACATAAAGGAGGTTTTTATGTTCCTATGCAAGTATTACAGAATACAGTATGTACAAGGTGGTTGATTTCCCAAGGTCACCGAGTGAGTCAATGACTTTCTTCTCCAAACAGCGTCTCTCTCCAGACTGCGAGGACCAAATTCGAGTGATAATCCAGGAATCAGCCCTTGATTATCGGCTGGATCCCCAGCTTCAGATGCACTGTTCTGACGAGGTAGGAGAGTAACTCCATAGCTAATTTTTCAGGATGAAAGCTCCCTTTGTGTAACGGATTTTTGTTTCTCAAAACGTGAACTTTCCTAATAAGTAAAACAAAAAAATCCCTTTGAGCTCCTTCTAGCTAGTCAGTTTCTCTGCTTGTGACTTTTGCCCATTGTGCAAGAATTGAAGTTTCCTGTGCAGTGCTAATATGAAGTTAATTTTTTCATCTGGGATCTCATCGGTGCTTGTGACTATGGAAAAACACTTCTTTCCTGTTGTCAAAAAAAAGTCAGTTCTCTGGTCTTGTCAGCCTTAACTGGCATACAGTCAGGCTTTTTGAGTTTTCACTTTTGGTAACAGAGTTGGTCATGCTTCAAGTGTTACTTATTTCATACTTTCACATTCTTTCCGTGCTGTTTTCTTCCCTGCCCTCCGCCTCAGTACAGCGATATTGACTTCTTGCTGCTGAGTTTCAAAGGGTTATGCATATTGCATGAGCCAGACTGCATTTGGCTTTGGGGATTTTGGGGGGGAAGGAATCTCATCATGTATTCTTTAGCTGCACCCTGTGATGAACTAACATATTGAGATATAAATGTGCTAAAAGGCAGAATGATTGTTGTGAACTACTTATGTTAAAACACCTCTTTCAAAATAGATTTCCAGCTTGTGTGCAGAAGAAGCAGCAGCTCAGGAGCAGACTGGGCAGGTGGAGGAATGTCTGAAAGTGAATCTGCTGAAAATAAAAACTGAGATGTGCAAGAAGGTAAAGAAAATAAATTGGATGTGCTCTAAAAAGCTCCCATCCCTGCAGAAGTCTGTGATTTTTCCAGATCACAGCCTAGGTCATGTTCTAGCTAGTATGAGGCCACAGTGCTGAAATTTCCCTATACGTCTTGGTTCTGGCCTGCAGTGATTCAATTCAACTTCAATTTGCCGACAAAAATTGTGTTGAGAGTTCCTCCTTTGCAATTCCATACTTGAATCCTTTCTTGATTATGGTTGCCAAAGGTTCTTGTTACTAATCTGTTTCTTGGTGCTGTCTCCGTTGCAGGCTTTCCTAGGCCCAGGCTGTGTGATCGAGGGCTGTATGAGTTGTGCCGTGGCTATGGCACCCGATTTCGGTTCTAACCGAAACACTCCTGGCATGCTGACTTTGTTTTTTGGATTAATATGAGTATTTTAAGGAACGTTACAAAGCAGGACACTTAATAATTAAGCCTAAACCAGCGTTCATAGCCTCATCCAAGGACAGTGATGGATTTTCTCACGATCCTGGATTTAAAAAGTTGATACACCTTTCAGAGACACTGATCAGCGTGAGTTTTGTTCTGTCTCCTTTTTCTGACGTGTACTTGTAATTTCCTCCTCTGCAGGAAGTGCTCAACATGCTGAAGGAAAGCAAAGCAGATATATTTGTTGACCCAGTGCTCCACACGGCCTGTGCCCTAGACATCAAACACCACTGTGCTGCCATTCCGCCGGGGAGAGGACGCCGTAAGTGCTCGTGCTGTACTTGCATAACCTCTCAGTCCTGAGATACTTAACCTGCATTTTCTTACCAGCTTAATTTTACCTACAAGATGTTTCCACCAGTCATTTGTGGGCAGCAGGATGGAACAGCAGCAGAGGTGGTAGATGTATGGGTGTCAAGAAGTCTTTCCTTGTGTCCGAGGCAGGACCTATTCCTCAATCCTGATGTAACATCCTTGTAGCCTTATCTGCAGATTTAACGGGTGTATTTTATGTGCCGTCATTCTTATGATTGCTGACAATAGTGTGTGTGATAGCAGATCCATAAACCTGCTATAAAATACCTCCTCAGTTAAATTCCATTGAAAATGAGCTTTTAATACACGTGGAATCATTTTTCAGTGAGGCTTATCTCCCACCTTGTATCAGCTTCACACAGAATCCAGCTCCCACATTTACATATGACAGTGTTCTATCAGACTGCATCAAAAGCTGTCCTAGAACTAAACTCCTTTTCTTACAGCAGCAAGTTAGTTTGGATTCGCAAGATTCATTCTAAGCTAAGCTCCTTGCTTCTTCTTTCTTTGTCAGTCTTTGTCCATGTTTGGCTTCTTCATTTCAGTATTTAAATTTAAATGGAAGTATTTAGATTTTTTTTTTTCTGTGCTTAAACATACCACTGTTTTCTTTTCCAGTATTGCAGAGGGTAGGTAATCATGACTGCACTTTCTAAGTTCTCGTAGCAGCTAAAGGCTTTGAGACTTCATCAGCTGTTCTAAGTCATCCAAGACTGAGTTCAGCAAGTTCAGTCCACTTGAAACATGAGATATTTAAGTGTTTCCTAAACCTTTCTTCTCCTGTTTGAGGTCAAGCTCTTGCACTTTGTTACTGCTATTAGGTTAGCTACTTGGATAGTATGTGTGGCTGTTTAAGGAAAGCTAATGGGGAAAAAAGATCTGAACTTTCCCATCTTTCTAAGTTTATCTGGCATTAAAAATAACAGCCAAGTATTTTCCGGATCGTTATCTTTCGTGCTGGTTATTGAATGCATTTCTGACATTCTGGATATCCTTTATTTATTCCTGCTTTGTCATAATTCTTTTGATGTGTGTTCTGATGTGGCTGCACTGAAGGTCTGCAGGAGTCTGTAGCTTAGAGAGGGCTCTGCCTGCAAGTGCTTGAATTGACAATTGTGCATTGAAAGTCTGGAGTTGGTTTAACTGAATTTGTGGCTTGTTTGCTACGAGCTAAATAACTCTTCACTAGAAAGCATCTAATTAGGGATTAGTCAAGTATGGTAGCATGAGTATAAAATACAACATTTTTTGTCGGTGTCTCATATGAGCATTTAAACGAGCTTATGAGTTAGTTGGCCAAGCCCCTCAGTAGGCACCAGAACACTGTGATCCCATTTCCCTTTCACAGGACTCTGTGAAAACTCAGGAAGTTAAAACCTTTCAAAATATATTGTTGATCAAAAGAAACTCCTAACAAGCCTAAGGAGATAAGACTCTGTTTTTTCTGAACTGAATTTGATCTTAGCTCTCTCTAAAGACTGGTGGCATGGAGTTAAGAGCCTACAGCTTATTGAAGGTGCAGATTTATAAGACTTCATAAAATCTCATGTAAACCACATGAATTATATATTGGATACATACTGTAGTTTCTTTTTGGAAGTCAGAATTCCTTGCGTCTCCAAATGCAATACCGATCGTGAATCTTGGTGAAATTGCTAGCCTCAGGTGTAGTCTGCCAGGTCTGTTTAGAAAGCCTTGTAACCATCAGCCTTCATGAGAATGGAAGAGCCCCTCTCTGCACCATGTTATCAGAGCCACTGTTTCTATTTTGTAACACCATCTTCTGCACATTACAGAAATGTCATGCTTAATGGAAGCTCTGGAAGATAAGCGTGTGAGGTTGCAGCCTGAATGCAAGAAACGCCTTAATGATCGTATTGAAATGTGGAGCTATGCTGCAAAGGTGAATATGTAAACTGTTTCCATTTTTTAATGCCTTAGATCTCTCTGTTGCAAGGTATTTATGAAAAACTTCAACTGTAATGAAATTCTTGTCTCTGAGTGAAGTTTAGTATTTTGAGTTTGGTCCAGAAAAACTGAAATCAGGTCGTCTTCTTGGAACTTACATCTTACTCTCTCTGTGTCTGGGGTGCATCCCTAACAATGCAGAATTAAACTACCTTTTTTGCACGCAGGGCTTAGTCTCCTGTAGAGAAGGTGTGGGGCAATGAAATAGGGGCAGGAAAACTTCCTGTTACAAAGGTGCCCCTGAACAGCAGTTCCTTCAGGTGAATCATTGCAGGCCTGCTTTATTCTGGTTCAGGCCAGCTCTGACGATGACAGGAGGCAGTAGCAGTACCTGAGACTAAAGCTGGTAAATGTCATGGCTGAGGGTTGCACGGAAAGCACAGCTTGGCTCATTTTATTCCCTTTTCACCTCCAGGTTGCCCCAGCAGAAGGCTTTTCTGACCTTGCCATGCAAGTTATGACCTCTCCATCCAAGAATTACATCCTGTCTGTGATCACGGTCGGCATCTGTGTACTCTTCCTCATCGGCCTGATGTGTGGACGCATCACCAAGCGGGTGACAAGAGAGCTCAAGGACAGGTAGAGCCTGGATTGCCTGCTGAAGAAATGCCTGCCCAGTGCCCAGTTTTGTACAGCCCTCCTCTGTATAGTCTACCCACCCCCTCTTGTG
>VZTA01018010.1:153719-186412 GCA_013398855.1 Mohoua ochrocephala | reverse complement strand
CCCCCCTTCCCGGGGCTCCCTGACACTCCGCGCCCTGACACCCCCGTCCCTCAGGCTCCTGGCACGGAGCGGAGGCTGCGGGTGAGGGAACCCCCGGTGCTGCTGCTGGGGGAGCTGCCGCAGCCAGGCCCTGGGGTAAAGCTTGTGGTAAAGCTGTTCCCGGAGGGGCCTCTCCAGTGCCCTGTGCCAGTTACTCTGATCACAGACTTCGTTTCCTTCTTCAGGTAAAGGCCCGGCAGCGTTAATAATCAAGCTTATTTGTGCCCTATTAACTCCTGCCTTTAGGAAGCATTCCAGAGCATGATCTGTGCCTGATGGCTGTTTCAGCTCTCCCTGTCACTGGTGTGAGAGCTTTTCCACCTCTCGTCTGGTTCTTTGCTCATTGTCAAGTTGCACTGTGTCAAAACCAAAGGGATAATGCTCTGTTCCTATTTCATGGTCTAAGTTTAAATCTTAACGGCAAGGTTGTTGTTTCGGGACTAACTGCCCTCCCGTTTGTTTGCTCATCAGCTTTCCCGTGTCCACTTATACCCGACACACCACGTGACGTTTCCTGCTGCCAGCCTTGTGTGTAATGAGATAAGTGGTAATGCGAATCTCATCTTTTCCTTCCTAGAAGGAGTGGTGCTGAGGTAACGTCTGAACACATCTAGGTGGTGCTTTAAGAGAAGTGACAAAGAGCTGCCGGGATGTTTCTCCGATTGCTGTCTGATGTCCAGTGGCGGGCAGCCCACCCGAAATGGAGGAGAATGACCAGCTCCCAGCGAAGTACCTCGACCACAGCAGAACCTCATCCGGTTTCCCTGCCGGCACAGGCACAGGTTGTCATTTGTGGTGGTGGAATCATGGGCACCTCTGTGGCATATCACCTTTCCAAGATGGGTTGGAAGGATATAGTCTTACTTGAGCAGGGCAGGTAAGGATTTCTGGTTTAAAAACCCAACAAAACAGGACTTCTATGCAGAACAATATCTGCTGTAACGTGTTACTTCTATCTCTTCACCTGACCTAACGTGAAGACCTGGAAACAGCCTTTCCCCTGGGGGAAATAAGGTTATACTGAACATTAGTAACAGCACTTGCTGCCCCTTCCCAAGCACAGGGCTGCTCTGCAAGGTGAAGAGAGTATCCCTTGTGTGATTGTGGTGGGACAGCCATGGCTCAGGGCGACTCCCACACAGCCATGCCATTTCCCTCGCCAAGGTAGAGAGAAAGTAAGCTGAGAAAACTTGTGGATCAGGATAAAGATACGGAGATTGTACTGCCATGGGCAAAACACACTTATCCTAGGGAGAATTAATTTAAAATAATTACTTTATTTCATACCGGTTAAAATAGATTCAGGTAATGAGAAACAAAAACCAAGCATTAAAACACCACCTGTTTTCCCCCTCATCTTCACTCCTGCAGTCCAGGGTTTTCTGCCTCCCCACAGTGCCCTGAGAAACATGGGGGTGGCACAGTGGGGTGTAGTCAGTACTGGGCTCCAGTGTGGGTCCTCCATGGGCTGCAGTTCCCGTCAGAACTCTGCTCTGGTGTGGGTTTTCCATGCATCACAGTTCTTTTGGGAGCTATCTAGCTGCTCTGCTGTAATCACAGGTGATCATGTAAAACAATGTAGCTGGCAAAGATGATGGACCATTTTAAGAGACCTAAAAATCCACGTTACTCCTTCAGCCCCTGTTGACCTCTCAAAGCAGGATGCCATGTGTGTCTAAAGCATTACACAGCCAGCAAAGCTCCAGAGATTGCAAGAGGTTATAAGCAGGCATCACTAGAACATCACCCTGTAAGATGGTTAAATGCTCAGATTATCCACTTTGTTGGAGGATTTAGTGCCTGTCTGTAAAACAGCCAAGGCTGTTACGGTTTGGCTGACCAGAAGTGCCCTCAGTGAGTTGGATCAGCTCTCTGTAGCACATAGTTCTTGTTGAAAGCTGTGCATCCCAACATTTCCCCTGTTGTTTTAGGTGTCTCTTTCTGAGGGCCAGTTGTGTTGTTTTCATTAAGCAGTTTGGGGATTCTGGGCATGAGACACTGCTGGGACTTTAGGGTTTGGAGAGGTGTATTGCAGCAGCTTCTAATGCCCTAAATAAGTGCTGGACTGTATATTTATAATCTACTTTAGAACTTCTCACCTGATACTGCCTTCAGGAATAATTAGCTGTGGTTTCCGGAGTTTGCGTGGCTGGGAAGCAGCAGGTTCTTTCTAGCTGCAGAGAGAAGAAATGGGGTATTCTCATGTGAGACCTTGTGAGTGGGGTCCTTCTGAGCAAAGCGAGGTGCTGGGCCGCATTTGCAAGGGAATGTCATTTTTGCTAGCTTGGAGCAGGGTGTGACCAACCCATTAAAGATCTGCAGTGAGTTAAGATGCTGTGCAGGCTCAGTCTGTGCGTGCTCAAGGAGAAAGAGGAACATTGCAGTAGCAGAAATGTCTTACGGGGAGCACGGCATGAGACTGTGCTTCGGCTCTTCGGGTTGTCGTTGAGTAGGGGTGTAGCAAATATTCCTTACCCAGCTGAATCTTACTTTGAATTATTGAGAGACTACAGACATGCTAGGCTGAAAGCAGTAGTGTCAAATGGAAAAATGCAGGATGGCTTTAGCAGCAGCAAAGGTGACTTGGAATTATTGTGGAAGCAGGCTGCAAGGGAGATGCTGAAATCTCATTGCCCTGTCCCTGCTGCATGGAGTTGTGTAGGTTTCTGTCTCTTCAGAAGCCCTGCACCAAATAGCTCAATGTTTTAGGGACGGTTTTAGAAGGGACAAGAAACACGTGCCTGTCTGTGGCAGTTGTTACAGAGTGAGGGGGACTTCCTCATGCTGTAATCTTCAAAGATGCAAGACTCAAAGCCAAGTTAATTTTGGTTTGAGGGAAATCCCGCTTTGGAGAAGGAAAGTATCAAGGCAGCTCAAGTTAAGCGTATTTTTTTTCCCAAAAATGCTTTCTTTGAAAAATGTCAATGTTTAGGACTCGTTAAAGAGAAATTGTTCTTGGAGTGCAACCTGTTTTCCAAAGCGAGCAAAAGCAAAACCATTCTAGAGGTTGTGTTGTCCCTGCATTGTCCAACTTAAAGTGTGGCTCTGATGTGTTTTGGGGAGAAGTTGCTGTGTGGTTTGTGCTGCCAGTGGAGCTGCTGGAGCAGCCTGGTGTGGAGTGTGTGCCTGGCAGCTTTATGAAGCCCTTCTCTGCACCTTCTCCTGCAGGTTGGCTGCTGGTACCACTCGCTTCTGTGCTGGCATTGTGAGCACAGCCAGGCCCGTGTCCATAGAGCTGAAGATGGCACAGTATTCAAACAAGCTCTACCAGCAGCTAGAACAGGAGACAGGAGTGCAAACAGGTACTGAAAGTGTCATTTGCTGAGTAATCTTTGTGAAACTGAATTGAAGTACTGACACTAAAATACGAGTGTGGTTTTACAGTGTCTTAAGGCTTGAAAGTCCTGTTCAAAAACAATATGTATGGACCTGATCAGATGCAAAGGGACGTCACTAAGGTAATCAGAGTGGGGAGAAGAATATCAGATGGGCCATACTGAGGGCAGACCACCTGCAAATTGTGACAGTTTGCATGTTGTCTGTAACTCGCACAGACGCAGGGGAATTTTCACAAAGACATGGAAAATACATTGCAGTGACTGGAGCAAGTTGGCCCATTCTGTGCACTGATTCACTTCTCAAAAAGAGAAGGTGGTTAACAGGTGCACTGAAGCATAGGCAAATGTTTCAAGAGAGTGTCTCTTACTGTAGTCTAGCCCTGTAAATAACAAAAAAAGATTATGTTGAAATTCTCCCTCTCCCTCCAAAATGTTTGGGCATGTACCTGATAGGAAGAACTTGGTCACTGAAAGTTTTCTTCTGACAAGAACTTGTGATGTATCTCAGACTCAATAAAGGTTAATAACTATGCCTGCAATTAAGATGAATGCTAATTTAATGCAGGTTTTGGAGTCACATAATATCTGCTTTTAGTCGTTGAAATTTTATTCTTCTGAGTAGTTATTAGATCACTTTTTGGCCAGTAACTTCTCTCTCTTTTAATAGGTACCATGTGTGAAATTCAGGGGTTTTTTTTACAAACATGAGTATATGAAGTAGAAAGAGAACACTATTAGAAATTAAATTGCTTTTTTGAAAAGTTCTCTCATGCACTTTTTAATTACTAGCTCATAAGTGTTTAAAGTTATTTGAGGATGTGGGATTTCCAGGCTCCTGAGTAGTGGAAGCAACAAGTCTGCAATTATGTTAAAGCAGTGACTCTGAGATGGAAAGGAATTCAACATCCTGTCCAAATCTGACTTGACTTTGGTCATTGTCATAGGATACATGAAGACAGGCTCTATTTCACTGGCTCAGACTCAGGACCGACTGATCTCTCTGAAGCGCATTGCTTCATCGCTGAAGTACGTATGAGCAGGAAATACAACTCAGCTTCGGTGTGCACTAGCTCTCCTGCAAGACAAATGACATCGTGTTTCTTATGTTCTGTGGCAGTGTAATGGGAATACCATGTGAAATTATCAGCCCAAAGAAAGTGGTACAGCTCCACCCACTGATCAACATCCATGACCTTGTGGGGGCCATGTATGTGCCAGAAGATGCACTCGTGTCATCTGCCAATGTGAGTCTGGCTCTGGCAACTGCTGCCTCACGGAATGGTAGGAGCTTTTTTTATCTATAGTGTGCTCTCCTGCATGATACCTACCTTCTTTCCATAAAAGAAAATTATGTTCTGCATCTCTTTTGATATTCTAACCGAGCAGTGAAGACCAAAATTCTGTTCTTTCTGTAAAGTTCAGATTCTTTAAACCTGTTTTCTTCTGAAAAAAACAGGCTGAGTTTTTTCACCTGTTTGAAGAAAGCACCTGTTTGCTGTCCTTAGTGGTTACATATTTCTCTGAAAAAGCACACACTCTTTCCTTCCTAGAATTGACTCGTAATTGCACATCAAAATAGTTAATTACCTACTAATGATAAGGGGTGACTGAGCCTTGCGGAGTATTTCATTGAGCACATATGCTTTGGAAATGGGTTTGGAAGTGTACTGATAAATGCTGTTTGCCCAGCACTGTGGCAAATTTGGAGTGGTCTAAAAGTGGGAGAAAGGTTAAATATGATAACGGGTAATAAAGGTCATTAGGGATGAAAGTCCATCCGATTGGAAGAAGCTTCTTAGGAAGATACCTCTCTTAGTTTCTTTTAGCCCACCTTGGTTTTGCATACTGCTTATTGATTTTCTCCATGAAATGACTAATTTCCCATAAGAGAATCAGTCGTGCCATCTGGAAACTACAGACTTCATTGCATAAAGGAATTGTAATGGAAAGAAATCCATAGCTGGGACTCTTTTCTTTCTTGTTGTTGATGCTGGGGGTCTATTTATCACCCGGATTGTCACATGGAAAAAAAACTGTAGCTCTTCACAATCTCAGCTTGTACAAATTGTACCTGTGTTGTTTTACAAATAACAGGGTTCTGCTTAAGAATGACTGGGTCAAGAATAGAAATTTTGTCTCCAAGAGAAAATAAGCGTTTTGGTTGAGTGTAAGGGTTTAAAGCTAACGGTCTGACACCTCAGAAAGAAGGCTCATGGCATACTGACTTTCTGATGTCCAGGTGTCCAGATTCACGAACGGACTTGTGTCAGTCACGTCACAGTCCAGAAGGGTCGGGTGACTGGAGTCGAGACTGACAGAGGGCGGATTCAGTGCGAGTACTTCGTCAACTGTGCTGGCCAGGTTGAATTATTTAAATTTTTCTTCTTGTTTCTGTTGCTTAAGAATATGTGCACTTCCCTCTGGTACTTTTTTTGTTTTCCTTTTGGGTTTTTTTTATGGTTTGTGCTTTGGCTTGGCTTGCTGGAGTAGATCAAGTCATGTTACTCAGCAGCTTAGCCCAGTAGGGGTGTGAAGGAGGAAAAGCAGTGCCTGCCATTTGCTGAGCACCAAAGGCTGGGTGTTAACCTGCTGAGCAGCACCTGCAGCTTGTTGGTACAGCTCCTGCCCATGGTCTCTCTGCTGGGAGCTTCACCCTTCTGACAGAAAAAATTTTGCTTTGGCTGTTAGGGAGACAGTTAAGTCTCACCCTACCCTCTCATCTCCCTCCCCAAAAATTTATTTGCTTTTACTCCTTAGTGTCATGTCTTCTCTGCTGGAAAATACACCTGACAATTGCAGTTTCTCGGCTGGCAGCTGTTCCCCCTTGTTAGTACAGGGTCTTAGTACAGGCACCTAAATGCTGACTATTCTGCATCTAGATGCTGAACCTGGTACTGACTTCAGTCTGCAGATCTTATTTTGCTTTTGTATTGTAAACTGGTGCTTCTTAGTTTTGAGTCTGAGCCCCACTTTTCTAGTTCCTGTGTTAGGAACAGAAAACCAGTCTTTATCCAAAACGATTCAAATTCTAAGAAAAGAGAAAAAAGTCACATCTGTTTAAGGTCTAGGGGTCTGAACCAAATCTCACTTGGTCTTTTATGAAAGCAAAATCAGAGAGGTGACCTGTGCCTATGTCCTCCTTTTTTCCTGGAGCTGTTGTTTTTCTTTTCCATTCTGACCTGCACGTTTTTGATTTCAGTGGGCCTATGAGTTGGGCCACTCTGGGGAGGAACCAGTCCATATCCCACTCCATGCCTGCGAACACTTCTACCTCCTGACACATCCTTTGAAGGAGCCTCTGTCGAGCAGCTTACCAAGTAAGGATTCTTCAGCTCTTCTCACTTTTCTTGGTGAATTATACCTACCTTTCCAAGGTGACCTGTGATTTGTGACAAAAAGGCCAACCTTGGGCTATCGGTCCTCAGCTCATTTGGGATTGTGAAGTCCTTCTCTCTGAATTGCTCTGAATATCCTTTTTCAGTGGTAGAAAGAATACCTTTCTTTGCTCTTGGAAAAACTTTTTCTGCAGGAAATGATTTTTAGAATTCATCGGCTTAGCAGGAGAATGACCTTGACTCTAGTTTGAGTAGTAGTTGTGTCTGAGTCTTGGATTGTTGCATTTGTGGGCTGGAGAGTGTGCTAGCCTTGGCACTATGTTTTCCTTGCAGGCTGCTGGCCCCAAATGGCCCATCTATTCCTTTCCTCCAACTGAAGCTAAGGCTTTACAATGGCATTTACATGTCTATGAGCTGTAGGGGCAACCAAACACTTGAGGTAATTGCTCCTCCCCCATGTTCTGGCTTTTAGATCTCTTTAAAAAAAGCCTTTGTGTTTGAAAATTGTGGTTGTGAAGTAGAAAGCTTTATTTATTTACTCTCAGTTGTTAGCAAGATTTTCTGCTTCTAGTGAGTAGTGTATATACTGTCCAGGGAATTCAGATCTCTGGCCAGAGTCCAAGTGCTTCACTTTTATTTGACTAATTAAGACCCCCGCCTGTATGTATATATAGCTATATATGTATATATGCACATATATATATTTTCAGCTTTTCTGTACCTGGCAAAAATTGCTATGGAACACGTCAGGTGGAGTAACATAAATACTTCAAGTTGTCACACTACCAGTGGAAGGAGCAATCCAGACCTGACTGCTCATCCTCACCCCAGTGCTGCCCACCTTCTTTGTGCTGGTGGCCTGCAGTAAGCTGGATCTGTTAAAAATTAGCTGTTCTTAGAATAGGGAGAGAAAGAGGGACATGTCTTGGTGGAAGGTCTGCTCTTGGGTGCAGTTTCAGTGGAACTAAGCTTATCAGTGCCACAAGGAATCTGAATCCCCCTTGTGTCCTCTCACTCCTGGGAACACTGTCCTGGTGGCTTGGGGCTCCTCAGGTTCAATTCGGTTTATTGTACTGTCCAAAAGTTCATATGCATGGCTGTGGTGGGAGCGAATGGTTTAATCTAAACTGGCTCACCAGGGTGTCACGTGAGAACCAGAATGGTGTGACAGCGTGGGGCTGGAGGACTGAGACTGTCCCTTCTCATGTCAGGAGACTGCTGGCTTGGCCTGGAGTGTCACCAGCCCCCCCACTGTTGGTGTTTGTGGGACAACAGCCCGAGACAGATATCCCTTCTCTCAATTCCCTTCCCACCTCTTTTCTTCCCTCTGCAGCTGTTGTTGACCCCGATGGCAGGATCTACATCCGCAACTGGCAGGGCGGCATCCTCTCAGGAGGCTTTGAGAAAAACCCCAAACCTCTCTTCACGGAGGGACGGAACCAGCTGGAGATCCAGAACCTTCAAGAAGACTGGGATCATTTTGGTATGTTAGGGAAGAAAGGTTCCCACAGCAGCGTAACGCGTGGCTTCAGCAGAAGGCAGAGTTCACAGCAGTGCAAGCTGTTGTTGACCTATGGGAAAGACAAACATTCTCTCAAATTCACTCATCTCTTCATTTGTCAGCAATTTGCTGAAAAACCCTTTGCCAAGGGCTGCCGTACCTGAAGGGAGCCTACAGGAGAGCTGGAGAGGGACTTTTGACAAGGGAACAGAATGCCAGAGCAAGGGGGAATGGCTTCCAAATGATAGACAGCAGGATTGGATAAGATAATAGGAAGAAATTCTTCCTTCTGAGAGTGATGAGGCACTGGCACAGGTTGCTCAGTGTTCACGGTCAGGTTGGATGGGGTTTGGAGCAACCCGGTCTAGTGTAAGGTGTCCGTGCCCATGGCAGGGGGGTTAGAATGAGATGAGCTTTAAAGTCCCTTCCAACCTAAACCATTCCAGGATTCTGTGATGTCTGTGTAATGTTTCAAAACCCTCAGCATGTATTAACTTCCTCTGGAGCAGCAGGGTACTACATCAACTTCCCAGCACTGCTCTTCCATTTCAGTTGATTTTTGACTGTCAGTGCCACATGCTGCTCCTCTTGTGACGCAGTAGATCAACACTGTTGACCTGCCACATAGCTGTGGTATTTTGTTTCTGCAGCTCTCTTCAGCAGGGACTGACAAGTGCATTTCTATCAGTGGCAGTTGCTTTGTGGACAGAAGTTGGTATTGTGGTTTCCCAGACTTCGTCCCACCATTGACACTGGTGGTTTATTATCTTCCAACTGTTCTGTCTTTCTCTTCCCATTTTATTTGATTCTGTTTTTATATTCCACGTGTACTTTTACATGGAGGGCTCTTTCTGTAGGAAAGAGCATAGCGTGGTCTGTGAGTCCCTTTCTTCCCCAGCCACTCCTGCCTCTTTGATGCCTGGTAAGTCGGTATGTGCCCTCTCATCTTCACATTTGCCTTATATTCAGGAATCCAGTTTTCCCTTGTGTCAGAGCTCTCTGCATCCCTTGCGAATGCACATGACTCTAGGCATGGATGGAATTTCACTGATTTCTTTCTGCAGTCATAATATGTTCTTCCCGCTACACTTCTCGAATAATTTTACTTTTATTTCTGAGAGACACCATACTGATACTGTAAAAGTTTAAACTCCAGGGGGTGGAGCCAGGATGGGGTGCTGTTTTGTGCTGGCATATGCTAGAGGTTTTTAGATCCTTTGATGCCTACAGACTTGCCTGAAGATATTAGCTTCAGTTATGAGTTGCTTGAGCTCTGCACCCACTTCGTTTTTGGTTTTCATTTGGCTGAAATGAAAAGGCACTGCTTGCTGGCACCCCCAAATTGCCCAAGTTTCCAAAGCAGCTGCATGCTATGTTCCAGCATTGCCCTTTTATCTGTTCAAGTGCGCTGAACAGTTGAGCGGAGTCAGAGCTTACTCAGGCAGTATTTGATCCTTTTCTAGGGCCGCAGTTCCTGGGGTTTGAGCTCTTGTATTACTGCTTTGATCTTTGTCGTTGGAACACCTTTTGATTTTAAAATAGGCTGTGGAGTTGCTTAAATTGGACTGGGTACAAGAACAAATCTAGCACTGATCTCTCTTTTTATCAATAAAAAAATAGCCTGTAACTACAGGCTCTTACTCTCGACTTCTAATGCTTGAGAGAGGGAAGAGAAAGAACAGGTCAGAAAGACTCTTTCTGTTTGTAACTTCTCAGGTAATGTGAAATCTGATTATTTTACTGCTTGTGCATAAAGCCTGAGGAGTGTTCTTAAGGCTGAATCTTGAGGGCTTTTATCCGGAGTACTAAGCAGAGGTAACTTTTGGGCAAAAAAAGCCAAGTAGATATCTTATCCTTTTATTAACGCTCTCAAATGTCA
Organism: Mohoua ochrocephala; assembly: GCA_013398855.1. Classification (NCBI taxonomy): domain Eukaryota; kingdom Metazoa; phylum Chordata; class Aves; order Passeriformes; family Acanthizidae; genus Mohoua; species Mohoua ochrocephala. Next base: position 176,320 of record VZTA01018010.1, on the reverse strand, counting down.
AACCGTGCAGAGTTGCCGGAGGACTTTTCCAGCGTGACTGGGCAATGAAGCAGTGAGGAAATTCAATGAGGATAAATGTGAAGTGACGCAAGTGTGTGGGGGTGTGTGGGGATGGTCTTGTTTTCACCGTGCGACGTGATGGGCTTTGAGCAGACCTCGCGGTTGTATTAGTTCTGTTAGCTCTGTGAAGACATCAGCGTAGTAGCAGTCAAAGCAAAAGACAAGTTAGGAATTACTAGGAAAGGAGCAGAAAACACAGTTCATTATGCAACGCTAAATCCTTGGTTTGCCGGATACTAGTTCTTGTCCTAGGCTGTTTCCAGAGGGTATCGCAGGACTGGAGAAGGCCTGGTGGAAGAGCAGCAAGGGGCTGATCAAAGCTTGGAATAGTTTCCAAGAATGGAGTGACTGAGTGGGCTGGGGAAAGGAGCTGACAGAAGGGAAATAAACAGAGGTCTGTAGAATCTGGAATGAGATAGACAGGCTGGAAGGGGAACTCCTGATCACTGTCTCTTCTAATGCTAGGAGGCATCAAAAAAAATTGAGTGTGAGCTTTAAAACAGAAGGTGGTGATTCCTCATACAACAGATTTTAACACATGCAGCTCCTTGTCTGTGTCTTTTGGATTTTTTCATGAGGCTGGGGAAGTTTGGTCTAATACTTAAAAGAAAGCTCAATTTAGGGGTTTCTAAATAGAGAAAAATATACCAAATTTTTAGGAAATCCTCTGAGCTGATGGTAGGTGGAGGCTGGCAGAGTGCATGGGACAAGCGTCATGTAGATTTGCCTGTTCGTACTCCTTGCTAGGTGTCTATTTGATGTCTGTTCCTATTGCTTTCCTTAACAAAACTGAGCAGTGCTCTTGCACTGTTGAAAACAACACTGGGTTTCTTGGTCTGGATCAATATGGCTGCTTTTATTGTATGCTGTATGATCCATTTTGAGTAGTGTTATTCCAGCAAGTAAACCATTTCTCCTGTGACTGTATCAAAACGTGGACGTTTCCAACTGAAGCAGCTGAAATGTGTTGAGACTGAAGGCTGTGACTTTTTGTCTCTTTATTGTCTTGGCTCCTAGGGCCACTTCTGAGCGCCCTCCTGCGCAGGATGCCGGGTTTGGAGGCTCTGCAGATCATGCAGTTGGTGAATTGCCCGGAGTCCTTCACCCCAGACATGCGATGCATCATGGGAGAGTCGCCCACCGCGCGGGGCTACTTCGTTCTGGCCGGCATGAACTCAGCTGGCATCTCGTATGGTGGGGGAGCAGGCAAGTAAGTGGTCTATCACTGTGGTGTGTGTAAGTTAGGCTTTAGCCAAGAGACTGCCCAGATGATCCTTCTGTGTAGCATGTTCTGGTTGGTATTTGTCACCTCCTCTGACAAAGACTCCTCTTTCGTTTCTGACTTGAGTGAAGGAGGGGAGCGGTTGCTGTGTTCTGATTATGTTCTTCAGTGCGTATTTCAAATCTATGTTGGATTCTCCTCCTGTCCTGCACACCTCTCCTCTGGCACCACAGCTCAGTGAGCATCTGGGGATCAAGTAAGCTTCCTTAAAGCTATGTCAGAGGAGGTTTAGGTTGGATATTAGGAAGAGGTTCTTCACCCAGAGCATGGCTGGATACTGGAACAGCCTCCCCAGGGAAGTGGTCACAGCACCAAGCTTGCCAGAGTTTAAGAAACATTTGGACAATGGTCTCAGGCACATGGTGTGATGCTTGGGGTTGTCCTGTCCAGGGCCAGGAGTTGGACTCACCGATCCTTGTGCGTCCCTTCCAACGCAGGATATTCTGTGATTCTATGATTCTCTAACTGGTGTGATTTTTTTTTTCAAACTACCAGGAAGAGATAAAAGCTTAGCAAAGCGTATGTTCCCTCATTTTCTGTGCTTCATGATCCCTTTAATTTATCATTTTATTGAAGTCTTTAGATCATTCAAGTTGACACAGCAGTTAATTCTTCTGAAAGCAGAGTGAATCTGTTGCTGATGAAACACCACGTATGTGATGCCAGTGCTGACAGTAGTTTAAGACTGTCCCCTACAGTAAGCTAGGGGTGGAATAATTTCCCAGTGAAATCCAGTTCCCGTGTTAATGCAGATACTTGGACAGGCATTTAAGGGCGATCTCAGCAGCAAAGTTGCGGAACAATCATTTGTCCCTCTGATTGCCATTTAGTTTTGGTGACCCAGCATTCCTTCTGCCACACAGCCTTCTTAACAAACTGCTCGTTTTTCATGCTGGGTGTTAGTATCTGCATTTGTCTTCACTAGTTTATGTCCGTTGTCTAATAATTTAACTCACCAGAGAAACATCTCATGACTATTTGTTTGTTGTCACATGAAATACAGAGAATCTTTGCAGTGAGGTTCTCTTAAGAATCAAAATAATTTCTGAAGGTAAAAGCGCTGTTTGTCCATTTGTTGCTACAGCCCCAAAATAAACAGCTTAGCTTGTTAATGTAGCTCTTCACGATCAGTTCCAAACCCCTTTGTTTTGCTGTCTAGTGGCTGTGAACAGAACCTTCTGCTCTGCTAGATTCTGAGTTGCCTCTGTCCTTTATCCATGGAGAAGGCCTTCTTCCTTCACTACTGGAGGTGCAGCTAAACATAACTTGGCTGGCACCTCGTGCTAAATGAATGTTGTCACTGGTAGTTTGTGGCTGAGCCTACACCAGGCACTGAAAAATGACAACGCAGAAACCCCATACTCCAACTGAAATACATTTGCACCTCCTTTTGTATCAGAACACAAGGATTTGACACAGTGTCAGCCAGGTTACCTGCCCAGGCTCTGGCTTCATTTAGCACCTGCTGCCCTGTATGCTTCATCCTAATGGGCAATTAGTAATTTGGAAATCTGGTGGATGCATTTTATAAAGGGAAACTCTCCAGATTCTGCTGGTATTTAGAATACCATGGTACATGTCTTCTCTCTCCCTGTTGTAAGAAATTCTCATGTCCAAACTGCTTTGCTTCTGACTTCAAAGCTACACTCTTTCCCTGAAGAGGTTGGCTGATATCTCAGTCTTTCTTTATTTCTTCCATCAGGTACCTGGCAGAGTGGATGGTAAATGGGTATCCGTCGGAAAATGTCTGGCCCTTGGATCTGAAACGTTTTGGAACCCTTCAGAGCAGTCGCACTTTCCTCCGTCACCGTGTGATGGAAGTCATGCGTAAGTGAGGTCGCTGCGTTTAGCTCTGGCCAGGCTGTCCAAGATTTTCCCCTTTGCTGCACTGTCTCTCCTCTGCTATCACTCTTCAGAAACATTTTCCTTCTTCCTAACCTCCTTTGTGGCAATACAGCTCCTTCCCAGGAGAAAGGAAAGGATGAGGGTTTTTTTGTATGCCAGCATTCTTATTAACTTCTCTAAAAAAATGCTGTTGGTACCTTGCTCTCTGCTATTTCTGTGCTTTGCCTCTGGTATAAGGAAATCTGTATGTGTCTCTGTAGGACTCCAGCCTAAAAAAGCAGTGCCAAGGTCTTAACTGGGAATGTTACACTGTCTCAAACACTGTTATTCTTTGCACATCATTACAGTGTGGAAATGCCTTCACTTCCAACTTACGGCTGGGTGACCCAGTTATCTTGCATAATTCAGGAAGTCTTCGTAGACATACTGCTTTCTCCTGTCAAAGTTTGTGATAAATACCTTGCAGAATAGATTAGAGATGCCATTTTTCTTGTCTAAAGCCATGCTTTGTTTCCTCCTGTTGTTTGAATATCTGTCATATTGTCTGAATATTGTGGGTGACTTCTTTTCAAGTTTGAAATAGAAGTACGAAGTGCTCCACAAGTTGCATAACGGGAACAATTACTTGAATACCAAGTCTAAACTAAAACCATATGTTCGGGTGAAAGCAGAGAAGTTGGGTAAACCTCTTAGCCCTGCTATATCCAGGGAATAAAAACCTTATGCTGCTTTGACCTTCTTCCCAGAAAAAATCACTTTATACTCTGGGCATTATGCTGCAGTTGCTTTCCAGTACAAACCTCAGTTCCGATAGCTACAGAATCCCTCTAGTTTTTACAGAGTGAGCACTGTATTCCACTTCTGCAGTGTTATGTTCCCATTCTAGTCTAGTTTTCCCTCTCCCCTCTCTTTCAGGAGTACCAATATGAGATGTTGCCAATAAATTCATTAAATTATTAGCTCTGAGGCAGAAATGATGGAAGTGTTCAGTAAGAGATATTTGTCTTATCTTCAATTTTAAGCGGTTTCTGACCTAGGTAGAATCTTAACGTTTATGAAGTAGTATTCAAGCATCCTTGAGTTATTATTCTCCACTGATAACTAAGGAGGATGCTCAATGTTTATTAGGGTAACTTGTTTTCTAAATAAAAATATTCTATACTAGCTGAACAGATATAGAAGCCATTTGGAAAAGCTTCAATAATTACAAAAGGCTGAATTGCCAGTATTTAAGAAGGCAAATTAGATGGTCCCTGTAGCTGTGGGCTGCCTACCCCAGCATTAGCATTGTCAGAATATCTGGTATAGTGCACTGCCGGGGAAGAATCCTGCATAATTAATGCTAGTCAGCATGACTTCATGAAAAATAGAGTTTTTGTTATCTTGCAGAATTGTCATGAGACCATAAGCATCTATAAATATAAATGTTCTGTGCAAATATTGTTACTCTGATTTTGAAGCGCTAAAAATGGATCAAAATGGGATTTGTGGATTTTCAAAAACAGAAAAAGGAAGGTTGGAGCTGTTTTGATGGAGTTTTATTAATGGTTCAGATATTAGTAAGCACTGAGAATCTGGAAGAAAAGTTTAGATAAGGGTAATCACGTTGCCTAATAAAGGATCTTTATGACCATTGCAGCCCTCATGTGTGATCTGAAGGTTCCCCGCTGGGACTTCCAGACTGGCAGGCAGCTGCGCACCTCACCGCTGTACGACCGCCTGGACGCGCAGGGAGCCAGGTGGATGGAGAAGCACGGATTTGAGAGAGTCAAGTATTTTGTCCCACCTGGGAAAGGTGAGATTGTACTTTCCTCTGCCTAGTGCTCCCCAGTTGGTCCATGTAAGGCCTTAATTCATCCAGTTTATTATTGTTTTTTCCTTTGATTCTTCTTTGTATTAGATCTGCTGGATTTGGATCACAGCAAAACCTTTTACAAGCCAGACTGGTTTGATATTGTCGGTTCTGAGGTCAAGTGCTGTAAGGAAGCAGTTTGTGTTATCGACATGTCATCTTTTACCAAGTTTGAAATAAGTGTAAGTACCTAGGAAGGGACCACCTGGTAAAGGTGACCTTTAGTTTATTATTGCCTACTTTTGCAAAAAACTCTGTGTCCTATTGAGGATAGATAGAGGAAGTCACACTGTATGGCCGAATTCAGGTTGTACCACAGTATTTAGCACAGATTGGGTTTTCTCTGTCAAGGGCCCAGTTTATAGAAATATCAGCTCGGTCTATACATAGAATTTGACCTCCGGCACTGTGCCACTGTTGTATCCTGTTATGCTCGAGACGTCAGTGTCACTATCATCACAAATTGAAATAATTTAGGCCAGGACGTTGATGCGATCTTAAGCTGCCCCAGTGGATTTGTTTTGCTCAGGCAGCTTGTCTGACTTTCTCTTGCTTTTGATTCATGTAGTCCACAGGAGACCAGGCCCTGGAGAGTCTGCAGTATCTCTTCTCAAATGACCTGGATGTGCCAGTTGGGCACGTCGTGCATACAGGAATGCTTAATGAGAAAGGAGGGTATGAGAACGACTGCAGCATAGCCCGGCTCAGCAAGCGCAGGTGGGTGTGCAGACAGCATCTTTAGTTTGGGTGTTTGAGCATCACCCTTTGGGTGTTTGAGCCTTTAAGGACTTCTTCATGAAGATCATAAACTTTCGTCACCACCCTGAACTAAAAGGTCTCAGTTCTCCATCAGTATTCCTAATTCAGTAACTCAAGTGAAAGGGAGCTTCTGAACTTACAAACATTGGGGAAAATAAGCCTTTTTCTGGGTTTACAGATGAACATAGATTTCCTCAAAATGTTAGACCTTCAGATGTTTACTTTCTTAGTTGAGATACAAATTGGTTTTAGCAGTCACTGGAATTTATTAATTTAGGTAACCATTTAAAGTGCAAACTAACTCCCGACCAACATCTTTATTGGAATTGCACATTGAAAATACTACTTTTTGATTATTTCAATTTTCATAGCAGTATGTGTACTCTTAATTCTCAGTTCTGCAGTCTCTTGTCATTAGTTTTTGTGCTCTCTGATGCAAACTGACATGATCACAGGATTTTAGCCTTAGACTCGCCAGTTTGGGCTCTCTTTGGCATCTAATAAAAAGCTTTCTCATTTTTAAGAACTTCATGGCCATGTCCCAGCTGAGTGTTGGATTTCTTTTTCTGGACGGTTTTCTATGTGTGTTTTCATTGTATTGGTGTGAAAGCATTTTGTTGCTGCTCTTTCAATTAGAAACAGCTTTTCTTTCTCTTCCACTTCTGTCTGCATTCATGTATTGCTTGAAAGTATTGTCCCTCTCTGTGTGAAACCAGTAGCTTCCCTCTTTGCCTAGTGATTTCTACAGATGTTATCTCTACAGATGTTATCTCTGTCAATGATGTACTTTAACTCACAGTTTGTATTAGACACACACACACAAGCAGCTCATTTTCCCTTATCAAGTGGAGTTCTGTTTTTGGAAACTGTTAATAATAACCACCATTGTGTGTGAAAAGACTTTTGCTAAAACAAGAAATTGCTGTGTGAACCATCTCTACTCTGATTGTCTGAGTAGAGAGAATCAGTGGTGGTGAGGAGCTGCAAGTCCCTTCTGCAAACCAGTTGTGACTTTTGAGATACTCTGTCAACTTTCTGCAGAACTGCCTGTGTTCCACATCTAGTCACTTCTTGTCACCAGAGCACTGGTAATGCTTGAAGTAGGGGATTTCTTTTCGTGTCAGATGTGACGGCATTGATCCGGAGACTTTAGATGTGGTTTTCACAAACCAACTTGTTTTGGTCTCCCGTTAGCTTGGAAACTGCTGAATGGCTCGAGGAGTTGATGAACGAAGAATGAACTGATTCGCTTTGTGGTTGTTCATTCATTGTTTCTTGGGTTTGATTTGTCTGTTCCAGCTTCTTCATGATTTCCCCCACTGACCAACAAGTTCATTGCTGGGCCTGGCTGAAGAACCGCCTGCCCGACGACAGCAACCTGATCATGGAGGATGTGACCTGGAAGTACACAGGTAAGAAATCACTGAATTCAGAGCTCCTCAGACAGCTCAAAATCACAAATGGTGTCTCGTGCTGCATGCCAGTTAATTGTTTGAAGTGCCTGGAGTTGTGATTTAGTCTCCTTTCCAAGCATTTGAATGAAACACAGCAATTCAGAGACTTTCTTCTGGCACGCCATGAGCTGGAAGACAGCATTCCTTTACTGTGGACTGTCAGGAGAGAGTTTAATGACTCTCTCCTCTGTTCTTAAATGTACACATACCTATTAATTCGATAAACACTAGGACTTCAGAAACTGGAGCACATGTGCATGTCAGACACCAGGCCATACTTCTCCAGTCTCGTCCTAATGCTGTTTTGTTCCCCTCTTTAGCTCTCAATCTGATTGGCCCCCGTGCTGTGGATGTCTTGTCAGAGTTGTCCTATGCCCCGATGACTGCAGAACACTTCCCCTCTCTCTTTTGCAAGGTGAGTGACTGTGCTTCCGTCCTCGCTCTGCTAGGTTTTTCAAAGCATGTGTGAAAGGAGAGGAAAAATGTTTTGGATAATTGGAGGAGAATTGAGATGTACAGGAAGGTTTACTGCAGTTTACTGAGCTAGGTTGGTAAAGAACCCACTAGGCTCACTTGTCTTTGGGTTCTGCTTGCTAAACATATAGGTGAATATGCATTTATTTTCAGTATTCCTCTCACCGTAGACTTGTCGCCGTTCGATATCTTGACATATTTCATATAATCAATTAAGCTGTCAGAGGGGCAGCTGGGATCGGGGACTCTGGCGTCATTGTCTCCTGTCATGTTAAAAGGCTGAGCAGATAGCTGCTTTTCAACTTCTGTCTTGTATCTAGAATACAACCTGTGTCCTGACCTAGTTCCAGGGCTTATTGCCAAGTGTCAAGAAATGACTAACAAGTCTGAATAATGTGACATCACTATTTGAATTGGGGAATTTAAATTCGTTGCAAGTACGCGCGGGTGGCAAAGGGGAGAGAGGGCTGGGCAGTGTGGATGTGCTACGCATTGTGCTGCTTCTGGATCTCTGTGCTGTGTTCCAGTCTGGATGATTTCACCCCTCTGATTCTGCAGGAGATGAGCGTGGGCTATGCTAATGGCATCCGTGTGATGAGTATCACTCACACAGGAGAACCTGGCTTCGTGCTTTATATCCCCATAGAGGTAAGAGTACACTGCAGCCTGAGCTAACTGAAGCAGTTGCTTGCATGCATAATCGGAAACATTTTCCAAGTTGACTCCATGCGATGAGATGTCTGGTTTGCACCACGGGAAAGCTGCCTGCAGGCACCAGGGGGAGTTTCCCTGCTTTATATTGCATTCCAGTGGGGCAGAGCTCCTGTGCTCCAGTGGCAGGGGACAGTGACATTCCTGGTGGTGTCAGATGCTGCTGCTCTCTTCTCCTGGTGCCAGTCTGCGTTTCGCCTTTCCGTTGCAGTACGCCCTTCACGTGTACAATGAGGTGATGAACATGGGACAGAAGTACGGCATTCGGAATGCCGGTTATTACGCCCTCCGCAGCCTGCGCATTGAGAAGTTCTTTGCGTTCTGGGGCCAGGATCTGGATGCTTTTACTACTCCTATGGAGTGTGGACGCGAGTTCCAGGTCAAGCTGGAAAAGGTAACCGCCTTCTGCGCTGGGGTTGGTGGGAGAGCAGAACTGGACTGAAAGGCTGCCAGCCAAGCAGATGGATGTGTTTTTATGGAGCTGTGTGCAGTAGCTGTAACATATATTCCTGTACTTCAGAAAGCTGCTAGAAATACAAAAATGCTCTGTCTTTCTCCTTCCTGGGCAGCATTCCCAGTGACCTGTGCCTGGTGCTGCTTATATGTGCGGTGCTCAGTGTGGCAGAAGGTGCTCTGTACCTTACAGATGCTCAGAATTCTCGCTTCTCCAAGCTGTTTTCTCAATCTGATGAAGCAAAAGCCAGCCTGTGAACCCAGTGGCATTTAATGATGTTAAATATGAGGCTAGGCACCAATAACAGGTGTTCTCTATTTTTAATAGAACTGGGGAGTTCGTAGAACAGTGTAGAGTTGTATTGTGCTTTTGTGGTAGCAGGTGCTGTTGCTATCACTGGCTTGTTTTCTTTCTTCCTTCTTTGCATGAGCCAAAACGAATGCTCGGATCAATTCAAGAAGAAGAATGTAGTGACTAAGGATACACATTCCATATAAGTTACAGTTTCCCTCTGGTTTATAAAGCCAGGTAGACTTCTGGAACAAGAAAAATGGCAAAAACTGGAATGGAGACATGGTTTTCACTAGAGTGAAAATTAGAATGATTTTTTTAAAGACCAGCTTCACAAATATTTCTGTGTCTTTTAACATCTGGAGCAACAAACATGACAGGAAGGCTATCTGGGCTGGGCTTCTTGCGTGTGGAGGCAGCCCATTTTGATAGGGCATAAGTTCCGAGTGTAAATTGCCGTCGTGTCGGTGACCTGGTCTGCTACAGCTCAGCAGCTGCCAGAGTTTGTGTCCCTCACATCAGCTGATGCTCCCTTTTCCCCACAGGGAATGCAGTTTCTTGGCCAGGAAGCGCTGTTGGAGCAGAAGCAGAACGGGGTGTACAAGCGCTTTACCATGTTCATTCTTGAGGACCATGACACGGATCTGGACCTCTGGCCCTGGTGGGGGGAGCCCATTTTCCGCAACGGCCGCTACGTGGGCAAGACCACCAGCAGTGCCTACAGCTACACCCTGGAGCGCCACGTCTGCCTCGGCTTCGTGCACCACTTTGATGAGAAGACGGGAGAAGAGCTGGTGGTGACCACTGACTTCATCAACCAGGGAGAGTACGAGATCGACATTGCCGGGCAGCGCTTCCAGGCCAAAGCCAAGCTCTATCCCTTCAGCTCCCTCTTCACACAGCGGCGCCGCAAGGATGAGGTGGAACTGAGTGGCTACCAGAGGGAGTAGTGCTGAGTAGACTAGACCCGCCCCTTGTCCCAAGCTGGAGTCTTCTCCCACCATCTTCCAGCCCTTTCTCCTCACCTCATATATTTCTTTCTTTTCCTTTCTTGTCTTGCAACTTTTAAACTTTTTCCAGTGTGTTACATTTTGTATATTTTAAAACTTTAATTTTCAAGCTTTCCCAGCCCTGTCTGTCTCCCTCCTTCAACCCTTGCCAGGCTCCCCTGTTCCCCAGTGGATGAAGCACAGTGCTGAACATGCAGGGATGCCTGTGTAGGAGTGAACCCCAGCAAAGGCCCTGGCCTTCTAGTGATGGGAAGGGTTGGGGTGAACCCCTGAGGACTGCACCCTTCCTCTCTCCTCTCCAGCAAAAGGCATGGGACAGCAGGTCTTTGCTGCCTGTGGTTCAGATGATGGCTGACCTCACCCTTCTCTCCACATACCGTGTTGCAGAGGGGTCGGTGTGTCGATGCACACAGCAATAGAACGATCAGCTACCTCACTGGCATGAGACAAAGCATTGCGTGAGCACAGCCAAGAGACAGGTTTTGGTGTTGTCCAGCCTGTGACGGCCCTCCTTTGTCCACCATTTCGGTTTTTCCCTAGCAGGGAGTCGAGTAGATTTAACAGCAGAGCATTGAGATGACAGTAGCACTGGTAAGTTCGTTGTTGGTGGGATTGGATTTTTTGTGTGGGGTCACTGAAACTAAATGGCCTTCTATAAATATAGTCAAAGATCAACATGTGCATTTCACTTCTATAAAGGAATGTTGTTTTTTCTTTTTTATCAGCAAGAATACTGATTTCTAACAAGGACAGATGTTAGTGTTTAATGTTAAATAGCAGTGTTGAAATGCTGCTTCTGTTTAAGCTGCACAATATACAGTCTCTTTGGGGATTGTCTTTCACTTTCCTTTGTTTATGTGACTTGGTCAAACTCATCTGGCAAGGTTCACGGAGAACTTGTGTTGGTTTGGGGAACTTGAGCAGCAGGAGGGGATATTATCTTGTAGTTTTAGCTGCCCGTGGTTGTTTTGAAATTGTAGGAAAAGACACAGCTCTTGTCTCACCTGTGGTGCGAGAAACAATGGGTTTTCTACCGATGGTGAGAAAACATCTCAGCAGCTCCTGCTGGACTCAGGAAGTTGTCTTCTGTTTTCCTCCTCAAATCTGGTGCACTTCGTCTCTCAGTAGTACCTCGCTGAAGGGGTTGAATAAGGGAGTGAAGGGAGCATGGTAGTGGGATCATAAATTGCTTTTCCTCAGCACTGCTCTTTGCATCTGGCTTCTCAAAGAGATGCTCCAGATGGTGCAGCTGGAAATTCACCCCTTCTTCAGGTGTCAAAATGTGCCAGTTCAATCACTGATGGTAAATGGTAAAGAAATGGGGGTATGCTGAATTGCCTTCTGCATGTTTGCATCATCTTCATGTTTTGAGCACAATCAAAAACCAAGACTCTTTTTATTTGCTTGAAAAAGATCTCTTAAATGTTTTCCCTGCCTCTGATACCATATACTCCTCATGGCCTTTCTGCTTCAGCATCTGTTGGACTTCAAACACAACCTTGCGCTGTTAGCTGTGGTGAACACTTTCTCTATGGTCTGGAACCGTTTTTGGGCACTTTATTTTCCAGTTAAATGGTGAGCATCAGTAGTGTAAATATGAGCTCAAAACCTTCCCTGGTTCTTGCTTTAAATTTGCTTTCTGCTGCTTTAGTTGCTTTAAGCTGTGCCTTCAGTTGAGTCTGTGGCTGCCAGTTGAGGAAACTGTAAGGGAATTTAGGATCTGAGCATATGGTGTCGTAGGTTGAGTGCAGATGTCACTTCTCTGAGCGCACGTTCCTTTGTCCATGGTGAGTTCCACTGAAGTGTCTGGCTTCTTCCAGGGTTTCAAACCTAGTTCTGAATTGACATGCAAAATTTTCCAGTTTCTGAAAAGGAGTGACCCCACTGGGGCAGCTTTTTGAGATCTCACAGCCCAGAGTACTCTATGTGGCTGCTGTAGGCGGAGATTCCGCCTGCTTGTCATTTCTTCCAAAGCCCCCTATTATTGCTCTCTGAATTGAAATTTTGCCTGGTGTGTAAGAATTAATTACTTAAATGAAAGGTTCATAAAGCATCTAATAGCAGTTTAAACTCTATAATTACTTCTTGCATATCTTTTCTGCTTAGAGTGATACCACGATCCCACTGCTTCCATGCTGGACATGTGTACCAGGGAGGACCATGGTCCTTCTCCGTTGGTTTTATGGGACACTGCTTTGCCTTCCTTGTCCAGGAAAACGGGCATTCAACCAAAGAAAGAGTTTTGTATGTGATATTTAGGAGCAGCCCTTCTGCTTAGGGTTCATTGACCATTCGTTGTGACCACTGAGTCACAGTTACTCCTACAGGAGAAGGCAAAGTATAGGGCCAAGGTGTGCTGAAGTGTGTAATGAAACTGCTGAAGAGAGATTTTAGCTTGAGCTGTTCAGTTCTCTGCAGAGTTAGAGCTAGTTAAGACCAAACTGGAAAGCTAGCAGCATGGTGTCCTTTACCAACCACTCGTTCCAGCCACATTATATTCCTCCTTGTGATTATTTTTCCTTTTCCCTAATTTATAGGGGCCTGTTAGTTCCTCGGGCAACTTTTCATACACGGGTGTCTCTTCTCCAGCAGCTCTGACAGTAAAATTGTATTTTATGAGCTACTTTTGTCATTATGTCTGCTAAAGTTTATTTTATGTCTGAAAAGTTTATTTTATGTCTAGATCTATTGACTTTTCCATACCAAAAATAGAGAGTGGAAATAGTTTTCCGCCATGATGGTAGATATAGCAACACTTCGTGTAATGCTGTGTTTGTTGTTTGAGACTTGGGTGGTTTGGTAATTGTCAGTCTTGCAGCTCATTAACGCCTACTCTGGCCTTCACTGCTGTGAGTTCTGTTCTTGTTTTATATCAGAACCTTTGACTGCTGTTCAGGCTTAGTCGATTTAATTTCTGGTGTAGCTATTTTTAAACGTACAAAGTAAAGAATAGTTTGCCTTTACCAACTTGAACACCCGTCAAGAGGACAATTGGATCACGTTTTAAAATAGTGATACTGAGAGGAGGAAGATCCTTCTAGCGTAGTGTTTTCATCTCGAGGTATTAAGCAGTGATGTAAGACTCTAATCCCTTTATCTGATGATTAAAGTAGAGTGCCTAAAAAAAGAGCAACAAAATCTGTTGAAGAGTTACTACCTTTAGTACACCTTCAAATTAGAAAATTAGAAATCAGATCTTCGAAGCGGCTGTGGCACAGTCTCAACATCTAAGATGGTAAATAACAGGGACTGTAAAATTCTACATCCTGATTCTCACCATTAAAACTGCCTTAAAATGCTTTTTGCTAAAAAAGGTGGTTTGTTCTCATTCTGCACGGTAAGACTATGAACCTTGGATTGGGAGACACAAAAATAGCATCCCTCTCTGTGGCAGTAGAAAGGGAAATGGCCTCATTCTGTGCTGAAGCAGCAGCCGCAGGTCTGCTCTCTGCACCTCGTGTGTATCTGTCTCAGGGTTGGTACCAGTTCTCTGGGTCTCGCTGTCCCGAATGGGAACAGCCCTGTAGATTCCATTCACACAGGCATCTTTGGAGGGAAGGTAGCCAGTGAATCCATCTAAATGTGCATCCATGGGAAGGGCTGGCTTGCCCAAGTGCCGTCTGGAGTCAGGGGAACTTATGGAAGACGTAGCAATTCCTTCCATTAAGTGATTTTTACAGAGATATTATATTGTCTTAACCTTGCTGTGTCCTTTCCTAAGTTCTCATGGGTTTGTTAGTCCTTGAGTGAGTACTGCAAGGCTTGAGTAAAGGTGGTACTAGAAAACTGGGAGTTTATTGTTCATATTTAACGATCTGAGGATAGAATTAACACAGTCTATTTCTAGAATTATGTTTTCTGTTTCACGAGGATGTGTTACAGTCATTTTCACATCCGTCTTTGCCAGACTTAGTTTCTTTTTGTTTTCTCCAGTATCTAGATTTGACAGGCCTTGTTGGACAGTTTCTTATTTTGTGGCAAGGAAGGGAGGCTGGGTGAGACTTCCACTGCATCTCCACATCTTGGCGTAAGCTTGGATTCCTCCCTTCTACTGTTGCATTTGAGTTGCCATTGATCATGTTGCTCTTCTTGTAACACCTCCAAACTCCAGCCTCTGCTGCTGTAGAATTTCTCATGCACAAGGTTCTTCCCTTCCTTCTGCCTGATGCTTTGTCATCAGAGCCAGCTTGGCTCTAGATCTGCGTCTCTGCATCAACTTAAGTTCTTCAACTTTTAGATGGTGCTGATACCAACATCCCAACTCCCAGGCGGGTTTGTGGCTGCTGTAAATCCCATCATTTAACCCTCCCTTTCCCTGTGCCAGGATTTTCCCACAGTCCTTAACACTTCTTTAGTCTCCTTCCTCAGGTGGCTGAGTGCATTAATTCCTTTTGCCATCAGAGAGTGAGGCACGGCAAAGTAAAAACTGGTGGAGGGATGGTGGAGTGGCTGAGCTGAGGTGGAAGGAGAGGTGCAGTGAAGGTCTGATCCTTTGCTCATTACTCAACTCCTTAAGCCCAGCCTTGGAGAGATGATCAGCCTTGATTCCCATCTCAGGGAGCATCTTGCTCTGCAGCCTTGGTGCTGGACAGGTGAGAGCCATGGCTTTAGGCAGGGTTGGGACAGCGTTAGCACTCGTTTCCCAGCACACATTTGCCCCCTCTCATTGGGATGAAGGAAATGGTGCCACACAAGAGAAGTGGAGACTGTGTGCACTTGATTGCTTAGAACGCTTTTGTCTCCCTGGGACGTCCTTGCAGCTGTAAAGGTACAGCACTGACATCACCAACCTCATCCTTCCAGCACGTTTGAACCAGAGTGGTGATATTTTGGTAAGAGATCTGGAAAAACGAGGTGGTTTCCGTGTCAGGGGAGTGGGCAGTTGCTTGCAAGGACAGAAGTCATTTTTATTTAAAACACAACTCTTGGCTGCTGATAATGTTGAGCAAAATGTTCACAACCTTCATATTTGTCTTCCCAAATGAGTTTATTATAACATTGGGTTAGAATGATTTCTGCCCATTTCGGGATGTTTTTCTGTTTTAAACTAACTTTTCCTTAATCGATTGTTTGGATTTCTGTTAAAAAAAAAAAAAAAGGCATTCAGTCATGGAACAGAACTTGGGAAAGGCAGGGGGGTTGGTGTCATCTGATGACTTCAAGCTGTCACTAAAAAGCATTTGAAAATTTTCTTTGCACTTTAAACTTTCCTTAAGTATTATGGCTGTAGCAGTGTGCTTTTATAGCCCTTGGCATGAGTAGTCCTTGCATTTGAGAGAGGAAAAAAAGACTTTGAATATTTATAAATGCCTTAAAGCTTTAGGTGAGGTGTTTGGGCACTGACTGTGCCTGCCATTTGATTTCCTTCCTGGAAAGCTGTGTGCTGTGTGCCCAGAGCTGGTAATTTTGAGCAAGCACTGGGGGATGGTGGAAGCTGCTGTTGCAGTATGAGACTGGAATTTGTATGGAGCTGGGAGCTCCTGTGCCTGTCCAGCTGCTGGGCTGACACCTTCCTGTTTGTTTCCCCCCGCCCAGAAATGTATTTATTCACTTTTTCCTTGTGGTGCAATGGGTTTTCTTCTTTCTCTAAAGAAGCCTGGGCTGGTGTAGAGCACTCTGTGAGTATCCCGTTGCATTCATGGAAACAAAATTCTCTGCCTGAACGCTTCCCTGCTGTACCAGCTGACATTTGCAGGCAGGAGTCGGGAGAAGCGGGAGCGGAGGGGATCTTCTGCTGCCTGTAGTGTTTGCTGAGATGGCTCTGAGACTTCTCATCTCCCATTTGTCTCAAAGCTGAGCTGGATTACTGATGTCAGGCTGGCTTCTGGATTACAGCACAAACCAGAGCTGCTTTGCAGGTGTGGCACGCTGGGCTGATGCTCTGTTAGGGATCCCGCCTGCTTGGAATAAGGAATCCCAACAAAGAGGAGCAGTACATTATAATGAGGAAAGTGTTCACATTAATATTCACTGATTTGTTAATACTGGTAACAGTTGATCTTCCCACACGGATCCTTGACACCTGCTACAAGCACAGCAGATACTTGGGAGTTGTCAGCCATCCCAGCTAGGACCTGATCCATTTTGTGTGCACGGAGAAAAATCTCTGCTGTTGCCTTTCACCGTGGCACCGCTGAGATTTTTTCCATGCTCATATTCCCTCCTTTTCCTGTAGTGGGAGAGATCTCACTTCTTCCAGTATAACCAGAGGTAGATTAGTATCTCTGAAGTCCTTGACAGGTTCTCCTGCATCTCCTGGTCAGGCTTGCAGCAGGACACTCATCCAAAGCCCCCTTCATGCTTTTGTCTCTTGAGACCAGATTTTAAAAGGGCTGGAAAGATTTCTGATGCGTGCTACTGCTGGAATTTTAAGAACAACTGAAGTTTGAACCTGTGAAAACACTTTTCTAGTGCCTTACGCTTGTGAATGTTGTGCAATGGATGTAGCTGAGGTGGGACAGAGCAAGGAGCAATGTCAGCAGCGTGGTTCCCCATCCACTATGGCCGTCTCCCTCTGCCCTCACAAGGCCCTGGCAAGCAGGTGCCAGCAGGTTGCCTCCAGCAGCACAGGGAGGCTCTTTAATCCCTTTGAGATGTGGGGTCAGAGAAACCTCGTGCCGGGTACTCTGCCTTTCAGGGGAACGGTGGTCTCACCTCTGCTGAGTTCGGATTTGGAGGGGTTTAGGAGAGACAAAGCTGCTCTGATTGCCAGACCCTGTGGCAGAGGACGTGGACAGTTGTTCCCAAGCGCACAAGTCAGGGTGAGTTTGCTGCTCTCCACTGAGGCCATGTTGTCATGTATGCTGTATTTATATCATGCTTGATTTCATTTCATATTTTGGTTGGCTTAAATGTTGCTAGGTTTGTATATTAATAAAGAGGCATTTTAACTACTTCTGAATTTTGCCATTAGTTATGCAAGAGCCTTGTGTGTCAGAATCCAAACCCCCCTGGCTGTTTGGGTGGGATCTTGCAGGGACACCAGGCTTTTTAAGGGTCCAGCCCTGGGAGCTGGAGCGAGCTCTGGACCTGCTGCGTCACCCTGGTGAAGTCCCTTCCCTGCCTCTGCCTGCATCCACAGTCAAAATTATGTCCTTTAACAGCTCGTCCCTGTCATTCCCTCTGCTGTGGTGGGGCTCAGGGACAGGGGCTGCGTGGGACCAGAGCCTCTGTTTTAGGGTCCAGGGGGGTTGGGACATGGATGTGGGGTCCGGGTGAGCAGTGGCATCACCAGCTGTTGGGCTCTGGCCGGAGGGGTTGTGCTGGGGCTCTGCTGCTGGGCAGCCAGGCTGGTGCGGGGCCAGGCTCTGCTCTGTGAGGGGATATTAACCACAGCTGCGGGCTGGTGTCTGGCCCGGGAGAGGAGGGGAGAGCAGAGCATCTTCTGGGCCCCACCCACCCTCTCATTCCCTCTCCCTCCTCTCCTGACCCCACTGATGCCCAGGTTTGGGTGCAGGCAAAGGCACAGCAGGCAGGGCTATCAGAAGAAAACCACCGAGCAGATCTGATGCATGATTTTTATTGACTTTAAAAAAACCAGTTGGTTTAAGACAGTTGTGTGCAGAAGTACCCATGTACACAGAGGCTACGGGCCGAGCTGCCTGCCTGCTCCTAGCCCTAGGTCAGAGCACTGGTCTCTCCCTCTCCCGGTGGGGCAGGGGGCGATGGGTGCTTGGATCAGGTACTGTGTGATGCAGACCACCTCAGCCAGGTGGGCCAGCCCGGGCACCTCCTCCCCGCCTGCCCCTGCCCGTAGCCTGTGCCTACATCTCCTCTATGTACAGTACAGTGGTGCGCCGGCCGTGCAGCACGCGCCTGCCTGCGGCCACCCTGCCAGTGGTCGCGAGTCCTAGTGGGACAGCTTAAATAAAAAATAATAATATAATAATAATTAAAACAACAGAAAAAAAAGGAGGGTAGGGGAAGGAAGTTAGCCAAAAAAGAAATACTGTCAGGGCAGCCAGGAGCTGTGAGCGCACCCGACACTGGATGCCAGCACTGTGCTGCCAGAAGGTTCAGTACCCGGGTTTGGTACCCAGCGTCTCTGCTCACCCTGTGATTGTCAGGCCTGGCCCTGCTCAGCTGCAACAGGAGCTGGTCCAGCCTCATCACACTGGATTTGGCCTTTCTAGCCACCAGCACGGTGGCCTGGATGTGTCCCTCTCTCCCAGCAGCACTTCCCAGCTAAGATCCAGCCTGGTGCGAGGAAGGAAGTGGGTACAACTGCCAGGTACATCGGCCACGTCCCTGCTGCCAGAGCGTGCACAGCCTGGTGTCGCCGATGGGAGATGGTCAAGGCACTCGTTGTTGCTCGTGGTTTTGTGGTTTTTATTTTGATTCCCCATTAAAAAAAAAAAAAGAATCAACAAAAACCACCCAGGAAGGTGCCGAGCAGGGCTGGCAGCAGCCTGTGTCCTGGGGCTCGGGGCTGCCTGCACCAGGGCGGCTCCACTTCTACAGGCCAAAGCCCCCCACAAAACTCAGGAGTTTAATTCCCTGCAGACAGAAAAGCTGAATTTCCCTAGCCCAGGGGCTGCTGACTTGCCTGCTCCAGGTGACACCCTCATGTTTCACAATTGCAGAGAAAACTCAAAAAAATAAACAAAAGAAAAGACCCTGAAAAATAACCAAACCAAAGTGGAGAAACAGGTAAGAGGCTGCTACAGAAAAGCCAGATACAAAAGGGTAAAAAAATCTCCAAGCCCAAAAAACCCTACAGTGATTGTTCTTCAAATTAACTATTGCAACCAGGCAGTGTGGGCAGAGCTTCCCCAGATGGGCACTGCCCCACAGTCCCTGCCCCACTCTCAGCACCAGCTGTGCAGCCAGAGGGTCCCTCTCTGGCGGACCTTTTCCATGGTTGCCTTTTTCTTGAGCTTTCCAGCGTCTCCTAAAAAAAACCCCACCCACCTGATTGACCCAAAGAAAGTGGTTTTAATGACACCTCTGGGGAGGCGGTTTCTTCCAGCATCTCCCCATCCCATGTCATAGGCTGCCTGTCCAGCCCGGGGAGCCCTGGGGACCCTGAGGGCATCGGCTCTACCAGACTGGTGTAAACCAAGCACCACCCTGGCGAACGGAGCAAAGACTTTGGGATTTCAGCTTCTCACCAGAGCTGTTTAGAGCAACACAAAAGCAAAAGCACGGTTCACTCACCCACTCATCTCTGACCTGTTTTTTCCCAGCCTGAAAGCAAAGGAAATCCTGTCTCCTTAACCCTGCTGCATCCCACAACCCCTTGAGCATCCTACAGCTGCTCACAGAGCTCAGCCAGAGGGACCAGGCTGCTGCTCCTGTAGATTTCTCAGCTGCCTCCTGTACAGCCACTCCTGAAATCTGTCCTACCCTTCCCCAGTCCTCAGGTAGAAGAGCAGGGATGCTGGGCCCCAGAGTCGGGGTTCCTCTTCGTCTCCCTGCACAGCTGTGCCAGCAGTCGCCAGCCTGCAGCAGAGCATCGGCAATGGTCGGCTTCCCGAAGCTTCTGACCCGCTGCCAAGGATCCACGAGCTGGGACCTGCCTCTTGCCAGGAGCCTTCCCTGGAGAAACGACGGCATCGGCTGCCCCAGGTGGGTGAAAGAAAAATACTAAAATAAAGGAAAAAAGAAGCAGCTGGTTCCACTGGTGAGGCTGCGCAGCCGCCGCAGCTCCCTCAGCCCCCTCAGCCCAGACACGGTGCTCGAGGGGTTCCCCAAAGTCACGCAGCTTTGGGGCAGGGGGGTTGTCTTGTTTTAAAAAGAGCAGCATTTGGTTTGACTGTAGAGAGATGCAAGGCGGCCGCCCCTGCCGCCTGGTCAGTCGCTGATTGTGTTTATAAATCCTTTCTCAGCTGGGTTTCTTAATAACAATAATAATTAAAAAAAAGCAAAAAGTCTCCTTTAGCTCTGAACCTGATTGGCTGCTGGAGGCACCAAATACCACCGGGGTGGCTCTGTCAGCAATGCGGAACTGCGCTGCCCATCCGGCGCTCGTTGCCTGAGGCCACCGGGGAGACCCTCACCCTCTGCCCCTGCCGGCAGCAGGACTTGCTGGAGCAGGGAGCCGGAGGCTCAGCCCTCAGTTTCCCCGGTAAACCTCGATCTTGCTGGTTTTGGCCAGCATGTCGATGATGTGTGCCTCGAAGTCGGCATCGTGCACGCCCGTCTTCCTGAACTCCCCGGCATAGCGGTTGTTCTCCCAGTAGTGGTGCCAGTTCCCCCGGCTGTCAGCACCGAACCCAAAGACGTTCACCTGCAGTAGCAAGGGAGGGAGTGAGCCAGAACCCCCCACCAGGCTGGGGCACCCTTGTCTCAGCACCCCTGCTCTGCTGGGGGGATTTTCAAAGGTGCCCATCCCTCTGCACAGCCCTCCCACCTCTCAAGGGTGCCCATCGCTGTGGTGTCAGGCAACCAGAGTAAGTGACTGCTGCAGTTTGACCCGAAGAATCCACCTCCTTACTTAACCCTGTAAGGTTCAGGATCCCAGCAAAGCCATTCCATGCAAGCCACGAGCTGAAGGAAGCATTACCTACCTCATCGCAGACATGGAGGGCGAAGAAGAGCACCAGCATGCCGGTGGAGGGGTAGCGCCCGTGGTGCTCCGTCCAGCGGTCGTGGATGTACTTGAAGAAGGCAGGATTGTAGATCTGCACCTGGGAGGACAGACTGCAGTTAGCGCAGGAGCCCCAGCCATGCTCCCTTTGGCAACAGCAGAAGGAAGCTCCCGTGAAGGAGCACTGGGAACCCTGGGGAATGATGAGGTGACGGGCCGTGGCCATACAGGTGCTTGTGGCAGGGGTAAGGATGAGCCCCACGTACCTTTTCTTTGTCCACACGCAGAAAAGGCTTCACAGGTGCGTATGTGCTGGGAAAAGAGTGGAGAGGCAGGTGAGTTCTTGGGGGTCCCATGCCCCCAGCTCCAGCCTGGGTTGCCAAAGGGGGCTCTGGGAGCAAGGAACCAATGAATCCCCAGTGCTCCCAGGGGAGCTGTCCTCGAGCTAGGTGAGCCACCAGCCTGGTGCTGCCAGTGCCCACTGAGTACTTACAACCTGATCTGGCCAGTGGAGAGGGCACTGGCGATCCAGAGCAGGTCCAGGGTTTTGAAGGGCACGAGCACGAAGCTGACGTTGGCGGGCAGGTTCTTGGCACTCTCGGGGTACATGAAGTGGTGTGTGGTTCGACCGCCCACATCGCCCTCAAAGCCCACCGTGGGAGCCTGGTTCATCCTGGGGAGAGAGCAGGGAGGATGACACCACCCTGCCAACGCTCTGTGCCTCGCAGATGACACGGGTGATCCCCACGAGCTGCTGAATGCTGCCAAGCAGCAATTTCCCACCCAGGGGAGGTGGCAGGGCTGGACTCACTCCCATTCATCCCAGTACCCGGTGGTGCCAGCATCCCCCCACGTCTCTGTGCTAGCCGGGCGGGCAGGTCCCTGGCAGTGCTCTCTGGCCCTCACCGCATCACAAAGTCGTGCCCGTCGATTTCCGGCCCGTAACCGGAGCCGCGTAGGTTGCCTGAGTTGCCAACCACGGCGCAGCGGCGGCAGCGGCGTGGGTCACGAGAGCGGTAGGGATCCTCGCCCGGCACGATCTGGAAGAGCTTGCTCAGGACCTCGTGGGTGTTGTGGGACTTGAACTGGGGCTGCAGCATCTGCAAGGAGGGAAGGAGGGCGGGGGGAATCAGCCAGCGGCCCCTCCTTGACGGTGGAGGAGAAATCTGTGCCCCCGTGCCAGAGCGCATCATGGCATTCCCGCCCCTGCGCTCACCATCCACCACCTCTGGACGTCGGGCGGTAGGTCCATGTTCTCCTTGGTCCACACTGGGGACACGGTGCCGTCATAGCGCCCGTCAAACCAGTCGGTGGCCCCGGGCTCCTCGGCCGGGCAGCGGCGGCAGGCGCAGCCCCGGGGGTACAGCCCCCCCTTGCTGAGCCGCTGCATCCCGGCATAGCCGGGCACCAGCTTCACCCGGTGGATGCCGCCCAGCCCGCCGGGGTCCAGGTAGGCGATGCTGTGGTGGGAGTAGGTGAAGAGGAGGGACATGACGAAGACGAGCAGGAAGGCGGTCGAGAGGAAGCAGAAGCGCAACGAGCACTTCATGGTCGGCGGGTGGCTGAGCCGGGGACGGCGCCCGCTCCGGCACAGGGCGCGGGCATAGGGCGCGGGAGGGCGTCAGCCGGCCAGCGAGGCTCCCTGCAGGAACGAGAGCTGTGACTCCCTGCGGCGTGCGGAGGGGGATGTAGAGCCTCCCGCGACCCACCGCACCGGGCTCCTACCTGCTGGGCTGCAGCTTTCCATCCGCGTTGTCCGGCCGCGGCGAGGGCCCCCGGTGGCTCCACGTGCCAGGCAGGGAGCATCTGCGGAGGGGTCCGGCACAGCTCGGCGCACCGGCCTCCGCCGCGGCACCGCGCCCCGGCGGCTCCTCCGGGGCC
>VZTA01018010.1:122415-145170 GCA_013398855.1 Mohoua ochrocephala | reverse complement strand
CTCCGGTACTCACCTCGGCACCCACCCCAGTGCATCGGCATTCCCCCGTACCCACCCCGATCGCACCCCAGCACCCACCCGGCACCCACCCTTGCAACCCACCGGGAACCGACAGCAGCGCCCACCGCCCGGGCACCCCTCCTCTCTGCAGAGAACCCTGCGAGGAGCCGGACTCGTGACAGGGGTGACCCAGGGCACTTAGGGGCGCGCACCGCCGCCGAGACCCATTTTAGGGCAGAAAACGTCAAACCCCCATTCCCCCTTTGCAAGCCCCTCGAGATGGGGGAAGGGAGGGAGGAAGCAGCACGGGGGTGCGCTGTGCCTTTAAGGGGTCTGTTTCCCCGCCGCGCAGTGCACGTTGGGAATTGTAGTCCCTCGGCGCCGAGCGCCCCGGAGCGGCTGCGGGGGCTGGACTAAACGTCCCAGCAGGCCCCGCGGCGCCAGGCCGGGGGCGGAGGCGGTGTTTATGGCGGCGGAGTGGAGCGCTGTTCTCCTCACCTGCCGGCGGGGCCATGGCGGCGTGTCCGCCCTGCAGCGAGGCAAGTGGCGAGGCGGGCGCCCTCTCTCCTTCCCTGCCCGCGGCGGCGGGATCGGCTCTCAACGGCGCCCGCCTCTCGTTTGGCAGAGCTGGAGGTGCGGCGGCTGCGGGGCGGGCTGGGCCCGCGCCCCCCCGCGCTGCTCCTGGCCGTGGAGGACCCCTGGGCCCGCCTGGGCAGCGGCGGTGCCACCCTGAACGCTTTGCTGGTGGCGGCCGAGCACCTCAGCGCCCGGGCCGGATGCACGGTGAGAGGTGACAGCCTCTGGTGGGTCCGGGGAGGCTGGAAGTCAGGAGGGGACGCTGGAAGTGGGGGGGGTGGGGGGTGCCTGTCCTGTCCCCACTGACTGTTCCCTGCTGTCCTCTCCCAGGTGGTGACCGCTGACGTCCTGAGGGACGCCCGCATCCTCATCTTGCACATGGTGAGAGCCGACCTGCAGCCCAGCACAGGACCTCTCATTGCACCCGCTCCCTCACGGTGACCCCCCGTATTCTCTGTCCCACCAGGGCCGCGACTTCTCCTTCGACGACTGCGGCCGTGCCTTCACCTGCCTGCCCGTGGAGGACCCCGGCGCCCCAGCCGAAGCGCTGGTCTGCAACCTGGACAGCCTGCTGGGGACCATGACACACCGGGTCTGTGTAGCCTGGGGATGGGTTTGGTTCCCAGCAGGATGGGAACGGTGTTGGGTTTCCTGGGCTCCTTCTCTGCCGTCCCTCACGTGGTCCTTCTCTTGGCAGCTCTGTGTGGGCTCCCCACCTGGCGTCTGGGTCTGCAGCACCGACATGCTCCTCACCGTGCCCTCAACACCAGGTGAGTAGATACCAGCTTTGCTTCCAGCACCCACTTTGGCCTGGGACAGGGTTCTTTACCAGCAGCACAGCTGGTTCAGCCTGTGCTGTGCTCCCACGAGGGTGTGGATGCTCAGCTATTGCTGTCCTGTGCACAGTTGGGAGCATCCATTGTGCCTGCAGTGAGGTGGCCCAGGCTGGATGCTGCTGCCACTTTTGCTGCTGTGGTCCAGGTTTTCAGGCACTTGTGCCCAGTGTGAGTACATGCATTGCCCCAGTGGGCACTGGTCTCTGTCCCTCCCAGCAGGGATCAACTGGGATGGCTTCCAGGGCGTCCGAGTGATCGCAGTGCCTGGGAGCCCGGCATACGCCAGGAACCATGGGGTCTACCTCACCAATGAGCAGGTTGGGGCAGCTCCTCCTTCAAGAGGCAGCCCTTGGAGGTGCAGGGGTCCCCAGTCCTTTGATGCCTTGGGTGCTGAGGTCTCGGCACTGCTGTGGCTGCTTGGCTTGAGGGTTCCCTGAAGAGCTCACTGGGGTGGTTTTGCTCCCAGGGGCTGGTGCGTGACATCATCTACAAAGGCACGGAGGCCCAGATCCAGCAGTGTGCAGGGCCAGACGGCACCGTCCCGCTGGTACGGCATGACTCAGGCACTGGTGACCCTGCCAGCCCTGTCCCTTGTGTCACCCCAGCTGCAGCCTCAGCCCTGATGTGCCTGGCAGGTCTGCGGGATTGTTTTCTTCTCCTCGGATGCTGCCGAGCAGCTTCTGGCCACCCACGTCATCCCTCCTCTGGATGCCTGCACCTACATGGGGCTGGACTCGGGGGCACCACCCATCCAGGTGACAGCCCCTCTGTGGGGAATGGGCCCCTTTGCCACACAGGTGTTGCTGCTGGGCATCTCTTTAGGGTCTGTTTGCCGCCACACTGCCGGATTTGGGTGGGAGAGGTAGTGGGCGGGATCACCCAGCACCAGGATGTGGTTCGGAATGGCTGGATCCAACAAGTCCCTTCTCTCCCCAGCTCTCCCTCTTCTTCGACATTGTGCTGTGCATGGCAGGGGGGATGACAGAGGAGGATTTTGTGAAGGGTGGTGGTGATGCCAGCGTGAGGAGCGCCCGCTCTGTGCTGTGGGCAGCTCTCCGTGGCTTCCCTCTTAGCATGGGTGAGTGTTTCCTTCCAGCTTCCAGTGGAGTGTCCCTGCCCAGGGGGTTGTAACTAGATGATCTTTAAGGTCCCTTCCAACCCCACCCATTCTATGATTCTCTGCTGTGGCGAGTGCATGTGATGGGACCCGTTCCTGGGCCCTTTTCCCTGCATGGGGAGAGATGGGGTGGTCAGGGCCTGACAGTCGTCTGTGTCTCCCCACAACTGCAGGTCCCCAGGTTCACTCCTGACCCCTTCAGCTGGGGATGTCCAGCCTGGCTCACATGAGTGTCAGACACACCCACGTGTTTTTGTGGATGTGCTGAAATCTCTCCTGCCCCCCACAGCCTGCATTCCCAACGCGTCCTACGACTACATGACCGCCTCTGCGAGTGACCACATCCGCAGCCTGACTCTCCTGCCTGGCTCTGCCAGCCACCTCCGCTTCTGCAAGACAGCCCATTCCCACGTGGATGTATGTCCTTCCATCCCAGCCTTGCTCACGCACGTTTTTTTGGGGGTTGCTCTGGGCTGTGTGCCCAGACCTTGGTCCCACGTGTCTCTGTGCCCTTGACAGCAGCCCTGTCTCCTGGAGGATGGCTCTTCGGTCACCAACTGCCTGCTGGAAGGAGCTGTGCGGCTGGCAGCCGGCAGTGTCATCCAGCACTGTCACCTCCAGGTACATGACTAGGATGGGGGTGATGCACAGCTCCCAGTGCATTGAACTGGCAGCGGGGTGACGTGTTGCTGCCTAGGATGGAAGAACCGCAGCTGTGAGATTTGGGATGCACTTCCTCTTTGGGGCTACCTTGGCTCATACTGGGCACCCTGGTGGCTGTCACCCTCTATGAACAAGGGGATGAGGCTGTCACCTCTGCCCTGCCCTGAGCTGGGAACCAGGGCAGACCCTCTCCTTTGGGGGTTCTGTTATGGCTGTGAGCCCTGGAGGCTGTCGCCTGGCCTGAATTTCTGTAGTCCGTGTTTCTGCAGCCTTTTGACAAAATTATGTCCTTCCACCTGGCTGGTGTTGGCACCAGCTTGTCTCTTAGGGTGGTTGTCCCGTTCCAAGGTCAGGATTTGGCTCTGGTTTGGGGGCCAGCCGTGCCACTATTGCTTCTTCTTCAGGGTCCCCTGGTGATCGGTCCTGGCTGCCTTCTCTCGGGCCTCGATGTGGGCTCCTCCCCAGCCCTGCGGGGCCTTCCCCTGCGTGATGTCGTCCTGCAGGGCCACCACGTCCGGCTGCGTGACCTGCCCTGCCGCGTGTTCACTCTCACCGGCCGCCTCGACGACTGGCAGGTGCGGGGGCAGTGAGGTGGCACGAGGGTCCCAGCGAAGCCAAGGTGTGACCAGCCCCTCTGTGCCCCTGCAGAGCCCCGTGGAAGAGGCCACCTACCTGAACGTGCCCTGGGCTGAGTTTTTCCAACAGACGGGCGTACGGTAGGTGCCACATGTCAGGATGAGACAGGAGACCCAGCTCTTGGAGGTGTCACGGCCACCCCAACCCATCCCGTATTCCAGCTCCCCTCATGGAAGGTGTCCTCGAGCCCCAGGGCAGTGCTGATGGTCTCTCCCTCCACCAGGGAAGGGGACCTTTGGGATGCCGAGATGCCGCGGAGGAGCCGCTGCCTGCTCAGCGCCCGGCTCTTCCCAGTGCTGCACGCCCGCGAGGCGCTGGGGCTGGAGGATGTGCTGTGGCTGCTGGGCCTGGCCACGGTGGCCAGCGAGCAGCTGGCACGCTGGCGGACAGCCTGGCGTATGTCCTGGCAGGAGCTGCTGCCCTGCCTGGACACGGAAGCCGAGCTGGGCGCCCGCCAGGCCTTGTTCTTCCTGCAGGGCCAGCGCAAGGTGCGGCGGGTGCTGCTGGGGTGCCAGGACAGCAGCCTCCTGCCGCTTGCCCGCAGCGCCGTCCACGAGGGCTACCACGAGGCTGTGCTGGGCACGCTGGATGAGGGTGAGCTGGACTCACTAGCTGCATCTCTGGTTATCAGCACTGTTCAGCGCTCCCCAGCCCTGTCAGTGATTCCCCCCTATTGCAGGACCCCATGGGGGTGCACCTGCAGGGCATCCAACAAGCCTGGGTGGGTGCAAGCTATGCAAGTCCTGCTCCCCTGGGACCAGCTTATGGCAGGAGTGGGCTGGTTTGGGGTGCAGCCTGGCTGTGGCTTTGCAGCCTCCTTTTATTTTATTTTCTAGTTGCCTCCACGGCCTGCGACGCTGGTATTGCAGCACGGGCACTTGCCTGTATTGCTGAGGTCCTGGGCTGCATGGCACGAGGGGAAGGGGGCTTGCGGAGCGGTCCTGCTGCCAACAGGGAGTGGGCCTCAGCTTTTGGGCGCCTGGAGAGCGGGGACATCGCTGGTGGTGTACAGGAGCTGGCTGCTGAGCGCCAGAAGTGGATGAGCCGGTGAGGCTGGGGCTGGCAAGCGGCAGCCGCCCCATTCCAGGCATTGGTACTGTCATGGAGATGTGGCACTGGGCTCAGCATCCCTCTCATCCCAGGCCAGCTCTGCTGGTGAGAGCAGCTCGGCATTACGAGGGGGCCGAGCAGATCCTCGTCCGGCAGGCAGTGATGTCCTCGTGCCGGTTCATCACTGTGGAACAGGTGGAGCTGCCACCCTTGGGGCACTGGGTGCAGGTGGTGTGTCCGGCCCGCCTGGACCTCTCCGGTGAGCGCATCCCCCCGGTCGGATGATCCATGTCTCACCCCCGTGGTGCTGTGGGAAAAGGAGTCGGGGTGCCCCAGGAGGCTGATGGTGAGCCTTGGCAGGTGGCTGGAGTGACACACCCCCCATCACCTACGAGCACGGGGGGGCCGTGGTGGACGTGGCAGTGCTGGTGGATGGGTGCCGGCCCATCGGGGCCCGGGTGCGGCGCATTGTCCAGCCGGAGCTGCGCCTCGTCAGCCTCAGTGGGGCACCACGGAGCGAGGCGGTGGCAGAGCTGGTGTGCCGGGAGCTGGAGCACTTACAGGATTACTGCCAGCCACATGCGCCAGGTGAGGGGTCACCAGCCACCAGCCTGGCTCTGTAGCTGCGATGTCCCCTTGCTGCCAGCGTGGCCCTTTTTGGGACCAATGGTATGAGGGAGCAGGTAGCACAGCAGGCATCAGCTTTACTTCCTTTTTGTTTTCAGGAGCCCTGCTCAAAGCTGCCTTTATCTGCACCCAAATTGTGCAGTTCCCCTCACAGAGACCCTTGCGGGACCAGCTGATGGAGAGCTTTGCCGGTGGCTTTGAGGTGCACACCTGGTCCAAGCTGCCCCATGGGTCTGGCCTCGGTAGGTCTGCAGGGAAAGGGCTGGGCAGTCCCTCACTGGTGCCTGGGAGTCTCTCCTGTTGCCAGCGCCAGGATGAGGCATCCCCCTCGCTGCCCCCCCAGCCTTCAGGGCCACAGCAGTGCCTCACTGCCCTGGCCCCACCTGTGCTCCCTGCAGGCACCAGCAGCATCCTGGCAGGAGCAGTGATGGCATCCCTGTACCGGGCAGCAGGGAAGGCTGCCAGCACCGAGTCCCTTGTCCATGCTGTGCTGCACCTGGAGCAGAGGCTCACAACAGGTAGGGCCTGGGGGATTAGCTGACCCACCAGGTGGGGGTCCCAGCAGTGACTGATGACCCTCTGCCCTGCAGGGGGTGGTTGGCAGGACCAGGTTGGTGGGCTCGTTCCTGGCATCAAAATCGGGAGGTCGAAGGCCCAGCTGCCACTCAGAGTGGAAGTGGAGCAGATCCCGGTCCCCGATGGTTTTACCCAGACCCTGAACGATCACTTGCTGCTGGTGTACACGGGGAAGACTCGCCTGGCCCGCAACCTGCTCCAGGTAATGCCTGGCTGCCTCTGGGTGTCACAGGCTCTGGCCTCTGCTCCTCCTGTGGCCTTTGGTGCCATCCCCTTCACTTGTGCAGAGCTTTGCCACCCCAGAGGGAACTGGCACCCAGGGCTATGGGCGCAGCACTGCCTCCCCAGAGCCAGGAGGACAGTGACAGGGACATGCTGGCCTCTTGCAGGACGTGGTGAGGAACTGGTACGCCAGGCTGCCCTCCATCGTGCGAAACGCTGACACGCTGGTGAGCAATGCCGAGGAGTGTGCCCAGGCCTTGAGGCAAGGTGTGAGCCCCCTTCCCCGGGCCAGGTTGGCCCCTTTTAACAGCTGAAGAAACACAAACTTTCCCGGGGAGAGGCTGTGCAGTCTTGGAGGGGAAAAAGGCTGGGGGGTGCAGGCTCTTGCAGCTGCAGAAGCCTCAAATCCTCCCCCAGGCCCA
The DNA here is from genome assembly GCA_013398855.1 of Mohoua ochrocephala. Taxonomy (NCBI): domain Eukaryota; kingdom Metazoa; phylum Chordata; class Aves; order Passeriformes; family Acanthizidae; genus Mohoua; species Mohoua ochrocephala. The sequence goes on along the minus strand of VZTA01018010.1, from coordinate 138,445 downwards.
CCCTCACCAGGCAATACCCCAAAATTCAGGCTTGAACAAAGATGTTGAGGAAGAGGGGGTCAGACACGCTGAATCTGATTGATTTGCAGTGCACCGTTGGTGACAGGGCTGGGGGCCATGCCTGGTCAGTGCAGCGGGTTTATTTGGCTGCTGCCGAGAGGAAGCTGGAGCATTAAAGCAAGCAAATCCTCCCCCTGTGGAGGATTAAAAATAGCAACGTGACAGGGCTGGGGTTGCCTGCTCGGCCGGCAGGGCTGGGAGGAACTGGAAAAGAGAAGGCAGAACTTAGCTTGGGCTGAGCAGAAGAGGCAGAGATTATTTCTGCCCTTTGGGTGAGAAACAGAGACAAGTAATTGGCAATATTCCCTCCTCTGCAGGTGACCTCCTGCTCCTTGGCAAGTGCCTGGACCGCTACTGGCAGCAGAAGAAGTGCATGGCCCCGGGCTGTGAGCCACTGGCCGTCGGGCGCATGATGGACACTCTCCGGCCCTACGTCCACGGGCAGTGCTTGGCTGGGGCTGGCGGCGGCGGCTTCCTTTATGTGTTAACCAAAGCCCCTCGGCAGAAAGAGGCTTTGCACCAGATCCTGGCAAACACTGAGGTGAGCTGTGAGCCCCCCACTGCTGCAGGCAGCTTGCAGCAGCCTTATATAGAGCATGAGGGAGCATCTCTCCCCACCACACATAGCATGTGATTGCCTGTTGTTCCAATGCCCTCCCTGGGACCTTGGAGGTGAGAAGGGGTCCTTTGCTGGCTCCTGCCCCAACCTGTGACTCTCTTTTTCTAGGGACTGGGCAACTTCAGCATCCACAGCATCGAAGTGGACACGGGTGGTTTCGCTGTGGAGGTTGTGGGATGTGATATGAAGGACGGTGCTCACCCTGGAGGGGACAGGGCTGTGTGAAGGCCTTCAGCCCTGGCCCATTCCTGGCGGATATCCAGAACAGGTGCAGGGAAATCCCCACTGCTTTAGGAGCAGCTTCTTCAGCCAGCTCCAGCAGGTGCCTTAGGTCTCAATATGGCGTTTTTGTGCTGCTACTTGCCCCAAAAGCCAGAGCCTGGAGAAGCCGTGACAAGTTGTGCGGGCAGGCAAAACTACCCCTGCTGGGTGGCCTTGCTGGAGGGACAGTTTGCTAGGGCCTCCAGCCTGATTTTGGGGTTTCACTCCAGTTTTACAGTTTTCCAAAGGGAACAAACTAGCATTTGCGATGCTGCCTCCAGCAGGAACCTTCCTGCTCTTCCAGCAGCAGAGATCCAAGCTGCCTGTTCAGCATGCAGCTGGATGTGGAATCAAGACCCTCTCCTGTCCTGAGGCACTGTTTCAGCAGTGAAATAGTGAATAGTGAAAGCAAGTTACTAGTCCCTGCAGTCTGTCTGAATAAAAAAGCTTGTTCTCAGCATGTGTCTGTGCCCCTCTGTCCCTAGCTCCCTCTCCATAGGATAGCAAGGGCCCAGCAATGCATGGGCAAAGCTTTTCCAGGGGTGGGAATGGCAGAACCTGCATGCAAAGGCTGGTCATCCCCCTCCACGGCCACGGCTGAGGGAGACAGCACAGGACTGCAGCCACAGGAGGCAGCCAGGCAAGACAGGAAGAGCCTCTGGATGCCCTGGCACAAGGTAGAAGAGGAGAACTGGAGCAGAGCAGAGCACTTGTCCCACATCTCTCCAGCTCCCTGAAGGCCCACAGCTGAACACGCCACTGGAGACTGCAGCTCAACCAAGCGAGGTTTATTTACACAGTAGCTGCACAGAGGCAGCAGGGACACAGCCCCACTTCCTACAGAGGCTTTCTAGTGATTTTCCAAGCACCTTCCCAAGGAAATCACTCCTTTTCCCTTCCACAGTCCCCATCACCACCAGGAGAGAGCCAGGGCTCAGCATCTGTGACTTCAGTAGCTGACCCTTAAACTGGGCGGCACAGAGGGAACACAGCTGCAGCAGCAGACCCGTATTTGAGCCACACCAGCCCCCACCTGTCCTGGCCTGTGGCCTCCTGCTGGGCAGCAGAGCACAGGGAGTTGGGAGCTGGCACTGGTCTGTGTTCTGAGAAATAGCATCATGCTGCTCTCAGCATGAGGGATTCCTCTGGTGCCTTGTTTCTGCTCCCACAAAAGGATGGCAGCTCTTCTTGCCGGGCCCAGGAAAGCCCTTTGCTCCAAGGAATGCGAGCAGAAGGACAGACATCATCCCATCCCCACACCATCTAACAGCCAGCCCCAGGACAGGATCCGGGCAGGCTCCAGGACTGCAACCTTCCTGCCCTTAGCTCCAGCGTGGTGCTGATCCAAGCACTGACCGACTACAGGCGCAGCCGCTTGATATCCTCACTGCGGAAGTCGATGCGGAGAGCCAGCACCTGCCGGACCTCGGCGGGAGTGAGGCGCCAGGTGAGTGGACCTGAGTTTGCACCCCAATAATCCAGGATCTCTGTCACCTGGAAAAAGAGGGGAGCTGTAGGAGATGACTCAGCACAGACTGCCCTCACGGGTAAGTTTGAACTCAAGCACCATCAGACACAGGGCAGCTTCTCCAGCTTCTCCACACCTTGTAGGTGTGACAACATCTGGATGGGCTCAGTAAAGCCATGTGCAGTGCAGCTGGTGCTCCCACCATCCCCCAATAGAAGCAGACCAAGTGCAGCTCACCCTTTCCAGGTTGAGGATGGTGGCCATCTGGGAAAGACGGGCAAACTTGTCACGGATAGTCCATGTGGTGACTGTGGTGAGATAGGCTATGAGGGACCTCAGCTCCTTGTCAAACTGCAGACCGCCGAGCTGTGGGTACAGAGGGAGATGGACTTTCCAAGTAGACCCAGGGGTTGTGTCAAGACACCAATTAGAAGTCACAGGGAGGCAGGGGGAGGTCTCTGAGCAGGACAGTTAGACCATTTATTGCAGATTTAAGTGGCTTATGTTTAGACCCACCTTATTGGTGCCAGCTCTTCTCAGTCCCATCACCAAACCCAATTTGTCCCTGTGGGTGCTGTTGTAAATGTGTCCCTGAGCTGGGCACTGGTGGTTGCAGAGTTTCTTTGAGGGCAACATTTGCATCTGCCCTGCCCCATCCTTTACTGAGGGTTTGCAGTCAAGACAGGCTACATGGTAGAGGAGTGTTTTGCTTACCCTGCTGAAGGTGGATTTGAGCAGCACTTTCTCCAATTCAATGGCTATGAGACTGGTCATAAGACCAGTGAGGGTATCATAAATCACCGGAGACAGTCCAGCCTGGAAAGAGAAACCTGTGTCATTCTTGTCAGGAAAAACTGAGCAGAGGTGCCTAAAACCCAAGGCTAGGAGAGCTTACAAACAAGGACTTGCGGGCTTGGCAAGTGGAGAGCACCACAGAGGTGATCCAGGTATGTGGGGCCTGCAAGCAGGCTTTGAGAATTGCAGGAGAAGGGGGTGACTGGATCCCTAAGAGCCCTGCAAGGCACTGGAGGACACCTCTGCTTGCCGAGCAAGGAAAGAGCTGGAGGATGCCATGTGGAGGTCTGGCCAAAGCCTGGCAGGCTGTCACCTCTTGTCTCACCTTGAACTCAGTCATCTGCTGTTCCAGATTGACGATGAACTGCTGGACCCAGGGATCATTGGCCTCATAGTCGCTGAACTCCTCCTGACAGTAAAATGCAGAAAGGGTTGTTTACGTGGCCTGAAGTAAAGCACAGCCAACGGCCCAGAGGACAGGAAGGGAGGTCCCTCCTGCAGCAGCACTTCATCCCTTCCGTTTTCTCAAGCTCCTCCCTACCCAAATGTCCCTTTCCAGGCTTGGCTGCGGAGCAAGATCTGGGTATTTTACTGACACTCTGTGCCAAGGAAACAGCAGAGAACTGAGGGGAAGGAAACAGTGGTTGCTTGGCTGTGCTGCTGAGCAGAAGATGGAGAGTGCCCAGGTACAGCTGGAAGCAGAGAACACTGAGCCTCACCTCCTCGATGTTGTGGGAGACAGAGAGGAATAGGTTGATCCATGGCTTCACCTGGGGTTTGATGGCTGTGCTGTTGAGCTCATTGAGACCTTCCTGAGGGAGACGGCAAGAAGAGAGGACAGTGAGGCACAAAATCTTTACAAACAGACTGTCTTGATGCTGCTTCCCATTCTCAGCTGGGGAAACCGACTCACAGACTTGCACAGGAAACTGAACCCAGAAGGCCCAGACCCCACCCCGTTCTGCTGCTGGAAGGCTCTGAGGACACCATGACAAGAAGAGGAGGAAGGATGTTGGCCCAGAAGCTGCTGTTGTGCTGACTTGTAGTGTGGTCTGAAGGGCTTGTGCTTCCCCACCCCATCCCACACAGCTACAGATTTCCTGGCAGGAGCGAGGCACATGGGGTGGGAAAAAATGCAAACTCCAGCTTTTCCACTCGGCACCAGCCAGGGCACTGCGACTGAACTCAACCGATGCCTCCCACCTCCAGTGCAGCTTAGCTCAGTAGGAGAATCTAAAAGGAGGATAAAAACTGTAACCACAGTTAGTTCCCTGAATTAATCATAACCCCAACACATGCCATTTCCCCCGAGCAGCAGGCTGTCAGCAAAGGCTGTTCTGTCCCCTGTGATGAGAGCTCTTAAAGCCCTCTCCTGCCAGCCACCCCTCTTTGGCTCAGCAAGGTGTCACGAAAGCTCGCTCAGCATGAAACTGTGTCGGTACCAATTCTGACTGGCATTTGATGGAAGTTTTTAACTAAAACTGGCATTTCTGAGCAGGCCCTGCTGGCAATTGTCCTTTTCTGAGGCAAATTCAACGTGTGTGTGACTCAGGCAGCGCAGGAGCTTCCTCCTCAGCCTCCAGATTGCTTCGCAGCCACTTTTAAAACCACACTAGACTCAGACTGGGGAGTTTTACTCCTTACTGATGAGCTCTTTGGTTTTGATACTGACCACAGTCCCCAAGACAGTTTGCTGGCAGTGCTGAACTGAAGGCATCTGCCTGCCCTGAACTGCAAACCCAAACAAAAAATAGCCTGACCCCTCTGTGAAGTACAAAGGCAAACCTAGTTCAAAATATTCTCCTTTGCTTGGTTTCTTTCCACATGAGGTACTAGGTCTTCCTGCTTCTCTCCCTGCCAGAGACCGCTGTGAAATTTTAGGATAGCAGGCCCCAGCATATCACAGGAGACTGGTTTTAGCCAGAGAGTCTTCTGCTCCCTGCCGAGGAGTATTTGCATTCGAGAAAGAAGGAGAAACCTGAGAAAAGAGCATCTCTTCTCTACTAACAGCCTGTCTTCAGCATTACTTAGTGCGGCTGTGGACAACTTGACAATGTGCTGTGCCACGAGGGAGAATGGAGGAGATGGAAATGCTATTAATATTTCTTCTCCTGAAAATGCTGAACCAACTGCAACTCCGTGCTGAGCGAAGACAAATGAAGCAACATTCCTTCTGGCTCTGCAGCTGCTTCCAGTGCTTTTTATGCAGCCGCCAGCTGGTGTGGCTGTGTAAACGGGCTGGGGCTGTTTCCGTGCCTCAAAGGTGACTGATTTGCTCCCTCCTGCACCCTGCCAAGCACTCCTGGAGTCAGACGTGGCCCGGCCCTGCGCTGAAGCGATTCCTGCCAGAGTTCCCCCTGAAGACACCAGCAGCCAGTGTTGGAAGCCAGCAGTAATTCAGAGAGACACTCACCTGCAGCAGGTCACGGAATTTGTTGGAGACAGCAGCCATGTCCGAGAGGCAGCTCTCAATCTTGGCCTGTGCTTGCTCACCCCCGAATCCTTGGCTAAGCAGTTTGCTGCAGTCACTCTGCAGGGAAGAGATCCACGAGTAAGCTGCAAATTAATAACCTGGGCAGTTTTTATCCCTTTGTATTGCTGAGCTCTGGCTGCCCACCAGTGTGTGGGCTAGCACAGGAGCCCAACTCTTGCTCCTGCAAAGGCAGAGGCTGCTGGCTCCAGCTGCAGGGAGAAAGGACAGCAAGAATGGAAGCCAGGGGCTGTCTAGCCCAGCACCAGAGAACTGCAGACTCTCCATGATGCACACGTTATTCCTGCACCAGGTTGGTCAGGCTGGAGGAACTGGTATTTCTGGCTGCTACTGTCAGCCGGAAATTGCTCTGCCAGCTCAAAACTGCTTCCCTGAGGCTGGAGGGCAAAGGCCTCAGGAATGTGGGCATATCAAAGTCCAGATGGTTTATTTGACCCCTGCCCCCGCCAGGGGAGGATATTACAAATTTGATTTAGGAAAAACCAGTAAAGAATGCAGACTGCACCTCCAAAGTCTTCTTTAGGGTCATGATGTTTTCACTGCAGACTTCCACATTGTTTAAGGTCACCTGAAAAAAACCCAAAACAAACCCAAGTTGGATTAAATGGAGTTTCCCAGCACCTCATCCCCAAGTCCAGATGTTTACTCCATGCCCTGCTAACAGCATGGACTGAAATGCAAGTAGTTTTCAGGTTCTCTGAACACAACAGTCACACCAATCCTGTTCCCAAGAGTTCCCCATTGTCTTTCTCCCCACCCCAACTCATTCTACACCGGAACAGCCACCAAACCCACCAGAAAGGACTGCTTGGCCTCGTCGGTGCTTTCAATGCCTTTGGTGTCGAACTTGCCCTGCTGCAGGCTGCTGTGCATGATATTCACAGCACTGGTCACCCCTCTCTGGAAGTCCTGGAAGGTCGTGGCTGGGAAGCCCTGCTTCAGCTTGTTATACAGAACCTCCCTATGGGCAAGCAGAACACACCAGGGTTTAGAGCAAGCAACAACAGAATCATGCTCTGTGCCAGGGGACACCATTCTGTCTGAGATCTGACCTGAACAAGGTAAGTGGAACTTCACGGGGGAAAAAAAGGCTGGCAAATATCTCCTGACAGCATCTGAAGGCCAAAAGAAAAACATAACCACCCAGTTTCTGAGCTTTCCCAAATATCCTGCCTGCAGCTGCCTGCTGTCTTCAGACACACCTCACTCCCACAATGGAATGAAAAACAGCAGGACAAGGCTTGCAGTCTCACCCCAAGTTTGAGCCATTAAGTGACCCAGAGAACAACCAGGGGTGACCATGTACCCTCAAGCAAGGTAGGACCCCAATGCTACATGGCAACTCCATCTCATAGGGATTTTGGGCCATGAGGTTCTTTTTTCTGTTTGTCCTACAGGTGGATCACCACTACTGTGAGAAAAGATGCCCAGGTCCAGCTTCCCACACCTGTCACTGCTTCCTATGAGCATCTTCCATGGAGGTGACAAGCCAGAGGTTCAAAGGCGAAGAACACAAGGAAGACCATCTGACAGCAAACAGTGTTAGCAGAATGTGGAGGCACGTTCCAGTGAACCTGGTGTGTTTTCATTACCTGAAGTCAGACTCCAGCTCGGTGGTGGAGTGGTTGATCATGGCACAGAGACAGTCGATGCTGGAGCTGGACAGAGCACGCCCAATGCACTTCTTCACTATATAAAACACATCATCCACCATGCTGGAGGTGAGCTGGCCCTTCTCATAGCTGTCCATGGCAACAGCCTGCAAAGAAAGCTGTCTCAGTGCCTTGGGCTCAGTCAGCGGCGCCGCCCCAGCAGTGCTGAGAGACCAAACTGCCCATCTGCCCCCTTCACCCTGAGTGGAACTGTACCCTGTGTGGCTGGCACCACTCAGACCAGTCTGCAATAGCCCACAGACCTGGAAGATACCCAGGATTATGTCTGAAGTCAAAGTTCAGAAACAACTGCTTGCTTTTCAAGGCCAAGGGAAACAAAAGACTTTCCCAACAACTGCAGACTTGCCATGTACTCATGCCCCTCCCTTGGGATGCTCACCAGAGGACTGAGGAGCACACACAGAGAAGCATCAAAGATGTTTTTCCCCTACCTTGTTGACAGTCTCCCTCATGAAGTATTCCTCCATGGTGATGTAGTAGCCAATGAGCTCTTGCATGGTGCAACTCAGCAGACAGTTGTTGAGGAGCTTGTCCAGGTATTTTTGATGCTCTGTGGAACACAAGAGAGACCCATCAGCAGGAACCCAGGGCCAGGAGGCAGCTCCACTAAGCCCCTTGCTGCCTGTCTCATGAGCACCCAATGGACAGACCAAGCCCAACCTAGAACAAATCACAAGCCTCAACTGTGGAGCTGAAATTGCTGGGCTGGATTTCGCAGGTGGCCAAAGTGATTTCCAGAGCCCCACAGAGTACCAAAACCTGGAGGCTGTTTTTCCATGGCCTCCACCTTTAGGATTTGTGCCTGCAGTGACCAAATGGCTCTTCCTCTCTTTGGGGACTTTAGTTTGTTATACTCTACAGACATTCTTAATGTTGGTTTCCCTGTTAGAGGGAACGACCAGTGCTGAAAACAGGTTTGGGAAGGCCAGGCTACACAATTGTCTTCCACTTTGAGCGCTCTCAAAGTGTCTTTGCAGACCCTGTGTCACTCTGCTCTGCCACTAACTCAGGTATATCTCCATTTCTGGCTTTAATGAGCAGAGCCTATTGAGTATTGGTACTCAAGGTGTTACCTTGCTTTACCTCCTCTGAGGCCATGGCATCTCCCACCTCAAAATCAGCTATTATTCGTCTCTTGATGAACCTCAAGTAGAGCTCACTGCGGGCGTTCATCAGAGTGACTTCTGTTAAAATAGGGTCAAGCTCCCTGGAAGAAATAGCAAGAATCAAGACAGCAAGACTACAGAAGGAGAGGCACTAATTCAACTCAGTTAAGTAGTGTGTTCTCTGTTCTCTTACTGTGAGATCAATATGGCCCCTTTCCATCTGTGCCGTCGAGTGGCAAAGCTCAGCAGAATAGCTGGTATGTGCAAAGCATGCACACACACACAATCAAAATATCCCCCCAAAATCATCTCCAAGGAGGTATCTCTACGATATTGCTTTTTTCTCACAAATTCTACTCCAAGATTTAGCAACACTCCCCCTCTTTTTCCTCATAGATGTGAGGACATCCATGTCGAAATCACAGTGGTAAGGACTGCAAGACTCAAAGCAATTTAATGTAACTTCAAAATGAGCCCTTTTTTGAGTGGGAGGTTTGACTAGAGATCTTCATCAGTCCTTTCCTACCTCAGTTTTGCTACAATTCCGTGAGCCCTATGTTGCCAATGTTAGAAATGCCTGGTCCCTGCCATCTCCACATATGTGTTTTTGTGCACGGATTCATGTGTTTCTCTGTAAGATGATGAAGAATCTGTTTAAGCTCAACAGCTCAGGAAATGTGAGACAAAAAAAGCATCTTGCAATGCAGAACACAGTGTTCAGATCAGAGATGACTATGAAAAAAAGAAAGACTGACACATCAGCTTTTTCATCAGTGTGCAGAGAATTTTACAAATCCTGCTTGAAGCCTCACGGTGCACAAGTGGGAGAAGGAAACATCATCTTTATTTTACAGATGAAAAAGAAAAAAAATCAGAAAACTGGGATGCATGCAGAGTTACTCAGAGCAGTTAGTAAGTGGATATGACTGCTGAAATAATAATTATGCAGGCTCACACACAGATCTTCCTCGAGGAACCTAAGTTTTCTTTCAAGGCGTGTTTGTAAGTCAGGCAGTCCCAGAAGGGCTGGGTGCACTTTCAAATGGCCTTGCTTGAGGGTTATGTAAATATTTACAATAAGAAGAAGAAGAAGAGGGAGATTTAAAGCACTGCCGTTCATTATCAAGAAACTGATAGTACAGAGCTGCTGCAGCAGCAGTACAGATTAAATAAGACCTGAAGATCTATTCCTGATTCTGTCACAAATTATCTGTCCAGGGAGCTGCTCCGTTTTGTGGGCTCCGAGGACTGTAGTCTGGCCATGAAAGGGTAGTGGGTACAGGCAGTTAAAATCTCAGTCCTTCGTGTGCAGTGATATTGCCAACCCTCCAGGAATGCTTAGAGCCAAGGCTTAGAAGTAATGACTAAGCAATATAAAGCCCCATTACAGAAGCTTCCTTTATAGAAGGGCAGTGAAGGGCACCTAACAATTGGATTTTATGAGTTAATAGCCACAAAGCTTCTGGAAGAGTGGGAGAGTTATTTAAATGCTAGGCAGTGTTAATAACAACTCAAAGAGTGAAAGGTTAGAGAGCATAAAGAGTTTTTCTTTGTACCTTGGTTCAATTTTCTCTGCAGAAGAGCTTCTCATCATACTATTCTGGACTTGCTGGAACTGCAATCACAAAAGAAAGGGAGAGTCATCGGTCTTTGCTGACGACTTGGAGTTACCAGCCACTTCTCGTGCTGTAGCCCAAGGAAGTGCTTACACCTTGGGGGTGATAGGAATGCTTTGCAGGAAGCACTGCCAGAGAAGGGAACCACAGCAGTTCACTTCCTCCTCCTCCTCCAAGGCAGAGCTCATCCTGCCAGGAAAGGTGGTGGGATGGGACTTGACCAGAGGCACCAAGGTATGTGACCATGAGACAGTTACAGCAGCCCTGCATCCAAGCAGGAACGAGACAGTGGGGAAGGTGCACTGAAAGCACCCTACAGACCTGCACAGCAAAGAGTGACCAGGGTGCATCTACCATGCTCCAAATGAATCCTCCTCTCCATCAGAAAGCACAGCTACAGGCTGAACCCCTTCGGCTACCAGGGTAAACATGGAGTAAAGCAAGGTTTCTCTCAATACATAAGGTCAAACTCTGCTGCCTCTGTGGCAGTGGGAGCCCCACAGAACTGGATGGAGGGCACAGTTGGCTGCATCAGGCAGCCTCACACTGCTCTCACCTGCCTGTGATAGTCCCTCTCCTTGATGAACTTGTCCACCACCTTCTCCACCTGTCGGTCGCACTCCACCTGCAGGTGCTTGATGAGGGTGTAGAGCCTCCCTGGCCCATAGTAGGTCTCCACGATGGGCTGGTGGGTCTCCACAATGCGAGCAATCCCTGTGGGGAGAGGGGAGAGACTCAACCAGCAGTTCCCAGAGCACAGCAGAGCTACACAGGTCCACAGACCAGACCTAACAAAGGATCGTTCACTCCACAGATAAAGAGTGCAAATCTCCTGGAGCAGAAGCCATCTCTCTGTCCCAAAAGTGCCAGCTGCCCTTCAGCCCAGCAAGATACAAGGTACGAAGCTTCCCCAGGACAAAGCCACACAAGCCAAACCTGGCAGGGAGGACAACTGCCACCCAAACCCAGTCTCAGCTTTCAGCACCTGCAAGGCTACAGGGAAAAATCAGCCTAGGGATGGCTCTTGGGCGCACACTCGCTGCAGAGAGCAAGCATTAGCGAAGGCAAGAACTCCTTGGAGGAAAAGCTCATCTCCAAGGAAGCATCTCTACAATATTGCTTTCTTCTCACAAACGCTCTACTCCAAAAGTTAGCAACACTTCCTCTCTTTTGACACTACTGCCAAGAAAGCTCTACTGGTGCCAGGCCGGGAGAGTAACTTGGCAGTGGCGCAGCCTGGAATTAGAGCAGATTTCATAGAGAAGGTGGTTGATCACCGTGGGATCTCAATTACGGTCTTTGGCAACATTCCCACATGGCATTCATATTCCCTTCTCTCCCTCCCTTCTCTGCTTTCAAGCTCCCATGGTGCTACTTGAAGAGCCAGGCCTGGAGGCACCAACAGCTGCTCACCCCTAAGGGATCTGATTTGTTTGTCTGGAGAGCTGCGAGTCTGAAGAAACCTCCAGGGAACACCCATTTGTTTTGAGGATGCAGAAAACAGGAAGAGCCTGATTCCTGGAGGAAGCCAACAAAACCTTTGCAAATCCACTTCGTGCCTGTTCAAGATGTACATAGGACAACTGGTTTATTGTGATGCCCTCTTCTGGCTGGAATAAATTCAGCTAGTCGTGTCCCTGTCCCTCGAGTGTGAGACGCCTGTAGCTCAACGGGGTGATGCCTTAGGTTTTAACTTTTATATTTCTCAAATCCTGTGCTGCCTGGTGTGTAACTCTGAGGTTTCTTGTGGCCTGTGAGCTGCTGTTCTCTCATGCTAGTTAGACATAACAAAGCTCTGCTGGCTTCCACACCAAGGACACCAGGCCCAAAATGTCATCAGGCGTCAGGGGAATGAGGCATTTTGTGACCTAAAAGTTAAAGCATTTCAATTGATGGACAGTCTCATCATGGACTATTCACAATCAATCAGGACAGAGGAAAGGAAGATTACCTTCGAAGAGGAGTGTCAGGGTGTCTGCAAAGATGACGGCAGCTCGACGGTCACTCATGTCTGTCCCCATCACCAGCTGCAGGTTCTCTTCTGCTTTGCTGGCCACCTGCATGACAACGGGACCAGTCGGCTGAACATGCAAAGGTATTCTTCATCTCACAGGTCCTCTGTCCTTGCCCTAGAGAGCTTTCACTGGCCTTCCTAATGCAAGAGCTATTGCCGTATTATCCTCCTTTGAACGGGGATCCTTTCCTCTCCTGTAGAACACTCAAGGCTCAAGGAAAGGCAGAAGCTTGTTCTTCTCTTTCCAGGCTCATTGTACAATTTTTAAGCAAGTGCAGAGAGCAAGACACAGAAGAAGTCGGACAACCCCCTGGATCTGTATTGAGACACCAGAAAGCCCATCCCAGCATGCACAGGCAGGGAGAGATATGAACTAAGGCCAGTGCTATTTTTTAAGGTTAACAAGCCACCGCCAAAATCTCCTTCCACAACATCTGTTGGCAGAGACTGGGCTTTGCTTTCCCCTGGGTTTCACAGAGCCTGTTACCTGCTTGCAGAGGTACTCGGAGAACTTGCTCAGCCCCTCTTCATGTAAGCCTAGCAGAGGAAAGATCTTGAAGAACCGTTCCACCTGGGGCAGGTCTCCCTGCTTCATAGCTGTGTCAAATTTCTCTGTAACAATTGTCTTCAGACGCTGCTCTGCTTCCTGCAGGAGCTTCAGGTTGGCATCGATTATGCCCCCTGGTCAAAAGGACAGAAAAGAAAGGGAAAAGCGACAGCACAATGTTAGTGCTGTATCGAGGGCTGCTTTTTTTCCCCAGGAGACCAGCACTGTGCAGTCCCAAGCTGAGAAGGCAGAATACACACTGGAATTCCTCTACAGGCAGAGACAGACAGGTTGGTGTGTGATGTAATGATGTGATTTTGCATGGAGCATGACAATACATCAGCTGAGATTTTCCTCTTAGCAATTTACTCCTTCATTTCCAGTCGCTCTGCTTGGTAGCACACCGTAATGTGAGAACAATTCTCCTTGACAGAGCCTTCTCCCTCACTTCTTCTGGTCTGAACATTTTGTCCTTTGCTTAGTTAGCACCTGAAACACTATTACAGCTGTGTGCCAGGAACTTCCCTTCCAATTAAAGATAATTCCGATGTAATAACACTTCAAAAACATTCACCTCTAAGTCAGTCTATAAAATACCAAGATCTCTGGCCAGCATTAGACCTTCTACTTTGTCTGTTGGGCTGAGGCAATCTACCACGGGAAATGAGCAGCCTCTAGATATCCATTGGAAAGGTGATTCATCAGCATCTCCTCACCAACAGTGCTTACCTTCCTTGCCCTGACGACTGAGCTCAATCACTGACTTGTCCAGAGACAGATAGCGATGGATGTGAGCTGCTGCTTGTTCATAGTCTTCATTTCTCAGGGCTGTCTGAACTCCGTCCATGCAGAACTTCAGGTCAAGGATGTCGTCAGCTCTCTGAATGGCCTGATAGAGTCGGTTCTGCAAGAAAGGCAACCAGTAATGCTTCCAGCTGCAGGATGGACCAGGGAAGGGGAATTGTGACAAAACAGCGTGAGGGGAAAAAAAGAAACAGACTGAAGCAATACTTCTCTACACAACAAAACTCCTAGGTAAGCAAAAATCCCACACTACTTAAAAAGTCCTAAGACCAGTGGCTCTGCAGGATGAACAGTATTTGTCAAAACTGAAGTTGAACTCAGAGGTCACAGTCCTCTGTAACAAACAGGCAGAGACCAGAGACACCACCACACATTGTCTGATCTGAGCAGTTGTGCTGAGTGCTGGCACTGACACCCCTCAGCCTGTCCCCGGACAAGGAATGGAACAGCCCAGATTCCTGACCTGGCTTGGGTGACAATGGCCATCTCCACTGTCCTCAGCGCTGTGTAGCTGACAAGATTGCAAGTCACTCTATTCAGGGTATCCCACCAGGAGCTGCATGGACAAAGGGGGATGCTGGAGAACCAGCTTCTGTATGGAGGAGCATCCCTGGAAGTGTTCAAGGCCAGGTTGGACGGGGCTCTGAGCAACTTGGTCTAGTGAAAGGTGTCCCTGTCAACAGCAGGAGAGCTGGGAACGAGATGAGCTTTAAGGTCCCTTCCAGCCCAAACTATTCTATGATTCTACCACTCTTATACCATGCAATAGGCCCAGAAAGACACAGCTAAAATAAAGAACGTAGCAGTTTCCAGCCCCCCTGCCCACGAAGGGAAGGGCACATCTGTTGTGCTGGGAGCACAGAGCACAGCTTGGCGGTGACAAGTTCCAACCCCCCTCGGCGCAGTTACCTTGGCGAGGTCGAGCTGCCGGACTTTGCTGCTGACGTTCTCAGCCAGGTTGCAGGTGAAGGTGACCATCCCTGCCAGCTGCTGGGCATCCCCCTCGATCAGCTGCAGGTTGGGGCTGGGGACACACAGGAACGGAGCGTGAGACGCACACCTTAACCACTCGGATGGTGTGCAACAGCAGGGTGGCTCTTCCTCCAAACACAACCGGTCCTGTCACAACACTCTCACTCCCTTCATCCCCTCCCCTGGGAGCAAAGCAGGAGAAAGGGACAGACTGGCTGCTTTGGAAGAGGCTGCACAGACCGACTGTGCCTTGCTACCACACAGGGCATGAACAAACCACTGGGCCTTTATGACATTCCCCACTTCCGAAGTGGAGGTGAAGTCTGTAAAGCTGTTCTCCGAGCTTCTACAGGACACAAGGGCATTCAGGATGACCTTCCAGCCTGCCTGCACAAGTCCACCATGCAGAGGCAGTAATATTTGTTCACACCCATACAGAGCCTGACAGAAGACACCTAATCCAACGATTGATGCTGAAACCTGGCAACCTCTGAGATGACACTTTCAAAAAGCTGCTCAGCCTACATCAAAAGGGGTCGGTCTGGGTGAGGGCACAGCTGTCAGTGCTGCTGAGAAGAACTGGGCACCTGGGAGTGAGGATCCAAGTAGTGTTCTCGACCACAAACTGATGTAAAGTCTGACATTTCCTGAGAAGGGATGTGCTTCCCCTACAACAGTGAAAGGAGTATCTGGGTTGTGCAGGGAAGAGAAGGAAGGGAACAGGTGGGGAACACTAACCCCATGCGATGAAGAGCAACCATCTTATTCTCTATCGTGCTTTGCTGCTCCAGGAGGGCGTCCAGCTCTTCCTGCACGACTTTCTGAAAAAATAAAGAAAAGGATGAAGGAAGTGGTGTGTGACTTCAGCTCTCCTCCAGGCCAGCAACTTACCAGAGCCTATGTCCAAGCCAAGGCCACAGAGCTAGCAAGGCATTAGTGCTTTCAAGAGCTCATATGACCAATAAATCCTTTCTAAGCTCTCTTTAATCCTCTAAATCTTTATGGGTTTGCCATTTGAAAGCAAACCCACAAACTCCTCCCCTGGCCGGGCTTACAGTGCACGAGATCCGAGAATCCCCAAGCTGCTCGCGATACAGGGATCCGCGGAGGCGACACCCACCCCCGGCCGGGCCCCAGGGGCGGCTGAGTCCGTATTAAACACCTCTGGAGGGGATCCAGCAACGAGGGGCACAGTGACAGCGAGGCATCCGCTTTTCGGGGCCCCGCCGCCTCCCGCGCCCGGCCCCACACACCTCTTCCTCACACAGCCGGCTGTAGGCGGCCTCCAGGTCCGCCAGGTCGGTCAGCGACTGGATCCGCTCCATGGACAGGGCGGAGGCGGCAAGGCCGCCGCCCTCCCCCGGCGGCGCCTTCGGTCCCGGCGCCGTGGCCGCCGCCATCTTGGGACGCAGCTGACGCGGTCGCTACCGCCGTGAGGCCCGACGGGGCTGCCGAAAGCGGTGCCTGAGCCTTGGCGCCGCTGGGCTCCGCCCGGCAGCGAGGGAAGCTAACGCCCCTCCAGATCTCCATGCTAGAAGGTGGCTGAAGGCTTTCTTGGGGGGGCTCCTGGTGCAGGAAGCAGCTGCCGTAGCGCCACAATCATT
>VZTA01018010.1:90330-122121 GCA_013398855.1 Mohoua ochrocephala | reverse complement strand
GGGCGGCCGGACCGGGCAGTGACCTGTGGCCGGTTCCCGGGGCGAGCGCTCCGCGGAGCGCGGGGCGGTGTTGGCTCCGTGCCCCGCCGGGGCCCTGGCAAGGCTGAGGGCCGGTTTCCCCGGCCCGGGGCGGCCGCTTGGTGCTGGGGTTCCCTCCCGCCTTAGCCTCGGGGAGAGGAGTCGGCCCTGAGCAGCTGCGGGTGGCTGCACTCGCGTTCATTGAAACGGCGGCGTCAGGGACGTGTAACGGCGCGGGGATCCCGGAAGGATTCCCTAATTGTGTTTGGGTTTTGAACAGCTAAAGCCGCGACTAATTAGCAGTAATTACTGTAAGTCCTGCTCAGCCGCCCGGCAGAAAGGAGCTCAGCTGGCGCTCGGCAGCCGGGACACTTTGGGAGAGCCTTTTGCCTCGTCGCGCTAATAAATACCGAATAGCGGGGTGGCCGTCGGGTTCTTGTGTAAAGTGACCCGTGCACACATGGGAGGGCAGCGGTTCTCTCTGCTGCACGAAGGGCTTTGCGCTTGACAAGTTTGTAATTTTGTTGTGCTTGTTGCAGAATTACCAGAGCTACGATAAGGTGAAGCGAATCCATTGCCAACATGTTTCTGTACAACCTGACGTTGCAGCGTGCCACAGGCATTAGCTTTGCTATCCATGGCAATTTCTCAGGTAATTTTCTCCTCCCTTCGCATGTCTTGGCTCGAGGTTTTTTTTGGATAGTACAAGAAAAAGGATGGGTTTTACACTTTGCTTAGGTCCATCTGGGGTTTTTTGGCTGGTACATTATCGTTTGCTCTTGAGTGTTACTTGAGATTTGGTAACTTATGGAAAGATTGAGAGAAGTTTGGCTTGATTATTTATCTAATTTATCTATAGATTTAGTTAAGTATTCTGACCAGTCTTCTGGTGTGTTAAAAGATATTCAAACAAGAGTGGTACCTAATGTGCTGAATGAGTTTCTTTGAATTCCTCCATGGTAATCCTAAAATTGGCATTTGGAAGTTTCCCCTTCTTCCATTGTAGCGCTTCTTGAAGTTGTGTGTTGTGCTCTGTTGTTGCTGACTTGTGCTCATGTTTTGGGTTCTTCAGGAACCAAACAACAAGAAATTGTTGTTTCCCGGGGCAAGATCCTGGAGTTACTCCGCCCCGACCCCAACACAGGGAAGGTTCACACTCTGCTGACCGTGGAAGTGTTTGGGGTCATCCGGTCCCTCATGGCCTTTAGGCTGACGGGGGGGACCAAGGACTACATCGTGGTGGGCAGCGAT
This sequence comes from Mohoua ochrocephala, assembly GCA_013398855.1. NCBI lineage: Eukaryota > Metazoa > Chordata > Aves > Passeriformes > Acanthizidae > Mohoua > Mohoua ochrocephala. The sequence continues at coordinate 120,852 of VZTA01018010.1, read as the reverse complement.
TCGGGGCGCATTGTCATTCTGGAGTACCAGCCCTCCAAGAACGTGTTTGAGAAGATCCATCAGGAAACCTTTGGCAAGAGCGGATGTCGCAGAATTGTTCCAGGCCAGTACTTGGCTGTGGACCCAAAGGGCCGTGCTGTCATGATCAGTAAGTCACTCTGTCAGCTTGTGTTCTCCTTATTTGTTTTCTGTCTTACATCGATGTTTATTTTGGAACAAGTTTTTGCCAGGTATAATTGGAATTGTTTCTCAGGCAGTGTTTTAGGCTGTGAGTTGTGTCAAGGAGAATGCAGGCATGCAGAGTAGTTCCTTGATGCTGATGAAATTGCACGAATAAATTCTAATGCTGGGCCAAAACAAGTTGGAAAGGGACCGGTTTGCTTAGCAGTTTGCAGAGCCCTGAAGTGGGATGTGTGGGAGAGAGGATGGGATCGCAGGCGCCAGTGCTACAGTGTAGCCAGTCAGTTCCTGTGGCCTGAAATGATGTTCTGCGTTCATGTCTCTTCTCTGAGATGTGTTGTGGAGACAGCCAGATGCATTTCTGATCAGGCTTCACAGGTAGAAGGACACTTGGGAAAGTTTTTTTTTTATAAGATTTAGCATGAGGTGTATGGAGTTTTCTCAGTTCGCTGAAGGCAGCTCTGTGCAGTGCTGATGGTAGTTTACCAGTATGTCTTTATACTGGGACTAGCAGTAAATAATATTGATTCTTTTCTAACATGTCTGGTTTTCCTGGGTGAGAAAGTAGCACAGTTACAGTTGTGCCACTCACGTTGATATTTGAGTGGTATTTTTTATGTTGTGGATGCTGTGTGTCAGGCAAGGACACGTTTTCTTAGTTAAAAAATTTCTGTGGAAAAGTCATTGTACCAACTGGCTTTAAGCAGCAGAACATCTGGATGCTTCTTTCCATTTGTCTTTGCTTCCTTGCAGTCTGTCATCTCTGGTGTGGTGAAAGGAGCAAGTAGGTCTGCCTCGAGCCATTGTAGATGGAATATTGGGCCAGGTGAATGTAGCTCGAAGGGTCAGGCTTTGGCTTTAAAGGGCTGAAGTTGTCATTTTGTGCTTGTAACCTGAGAGATTTAAAATGAGACGTCCGAGGTTAATTGGTGGCACAGAGAGAAACACCAGGGGTGAACTTCAGCTGAAGTAACACTGACATTCTCTTGCCAAGTTACAACTCGATTTTGGGCTGCAGGTGTGGTCAGGTTTGATCATCAAGTGATGGGCTTCGTGTGCCGTTGTCCTTTCTTGCAGGTGCCATTGAAAAGCAGAAGCTGGTGTATATCCTGAACAGAGATGCTGCAGCTCGACTCACCATTTCCTCCCCCCTGGAAGCCCACAAGGCCAATACCTTGGTCTACCATGTGGTGGGAGTTGATGTGGGATTTGAAAACCCAATGTTTGCTTGTCTGGAAATGGATTATGAGGTGAGAAGGACTTGATCTCCCTTTGCTGTCTTTTGAGCTTTGTTGTTCCTAATTCTGTTCTTCATCTGTCATCAGTGAACATTGGCTGCTTTTGCTGTCTGAGACAGGTTTTGTTTTTCACAAGCTTACTGGCTTTTTGTCTTGCCTTCAGCCAGAATGGGCAAGTCTCTTCTGTCTTGGTGATTCTTTTTTGCTTTTCGACTGAAAAGATGCCTGTTTCCTTGGTCTGAACTTCTCTTGTGCCGCTTCCAGCAAGTCTTTTGGCCTTCATTCTGTTGTTACTCAAAACTGTTTCCCCACGCATCAGCTTTGCTCCTCCTTTTAATACTTTCCTTGAAAGACACCCCCATGTGTTCTGTTTTAGGAAGCAGACAATGATCCAACAGGCGAAGCTGCAGCCAACACACAACAGACATTGACGTTTTATGAGTTGGACTTGGGCTTGAACCACGTTGTCAGGAAATACAGTGAGCCCCTGGAAGAGCATGGCAACTTCCTCATAACAGGTACTGCCCACAGTTTTTGCGTGGGTCTACTTGGTTCCCATTCCCCAGGGAAACACAAGCAATTCTCTTTACATCTTAGGAGTTGTTTCAATTGTAGTCTGAGCCATTAGTATAAATTAATTAACTGACCTTGCAGTCGGGCAGTGAGGGGTGGTTCACACGTGAAAATACACAAGCATTCCTAGAAGCAGCTGCAGTTTGAGAGTGCTCCTGAAATCAGCTGGTAGCAATACGGAAGGACTTAGTTTTAGGTAGTGTATAGGTGCTGTTGTACTCTCTTGCATGGGATTCCTTCAGCTAAAGGCAGTAGATGAATCCATGGATTGAAAGCCCTTTTTGAGGGGTTGGATGCAAAGCCAATATAACACTTTCAACCAGGGAAACTGCTGCAGGTTCTTCTCCAAGCACAAAAGATGCCGAGCTAGGAGAGCATCTTTGTATGCCTGCCCTGTTGCATCTCCTGTAGGCAGCTGTCAGACAGACACCAAATATTGGGCTGAATCTGTTTGATGATATCTTTTGTTATGCTGAGATCACAAGACAAGCGTTTTTAAAACCATACTTTAACTAAAGATGTGTCAGAAACTCTGATGGATTTTTCTGCAAGCAAACGTGCCAGAAACCTGAGGGTTGTGTTTACCTGACAAGTGGCTAGTGCCATATTTTGGGTGTGTCGTGGCTTTCTAAGCAAGAATAAGCCAGAAAGGATAAAACTTGAGCAACTTATCAGAAGCTGCATCCTTCCAGCTCCCCTGGTTCCATCTGCCCTGTTCTCATGGTGGCATGGGCAGTAATACTCAGTCTTTTGTGTTCATTTTCAATAAGAGCAGATTTGTATATGCAGGGTGATGGTGAGTACTAGAAACTACATTGCTTTAAAGAAAACCAAATGTTCTGCAGGCAGTGAGTCAGGTCTGTGGTAAAGGCTTTTCTTCTAACAATTTTCTTTCAGTTCCTGGCGGTTCTGATGGCCCCAGCGGGGTGCTGATCTGTTCTGAAAACTATATTACTTACAAAAACTTTGGTGACCAGCCTGATATCAGATGCCCAATTCCCAGGAGACGGGTGAGAATTTTTAAAGATTATGAATGCTTGGAATTTGCCTTTCAAGGTTAAGGGCATCAGGAAGGTTTTAAAGTAAGAAAAAAGGAGTTGAAAACACGTTGGCTTATCTGCCTCACTGGCTGCGTGTTATCTGGGAGGGAGGACAGAGGTGGGCATAGCCTGAGGTGATGAGTGTGGTTCATGTCTCTTCTCTGAGATTTACACTGGAGATACTCCAAAGACTCTGATCAGGCAGCGCTGTCAGTGCAAGATAGGATTATTTGAGATTGCGAGTCACGGTGGCTATTGTCGATGCAGGTGAATTCAACAGCTGCTCTGTTGCATCTAAAGCTGCTTCCTCTCCCTTTGGTATTGGGAATTACGTGCTTTGGCAGTGCTTTGAACACCTGCCGAGGTGCTCAAAACCAGCTGTATGTGGGTTGCAGTCCTTTCCTCTGTTTTTGGCTTTGATATGGGAGAGTTGCCTGGAGAGGAGAGTTAAAAAGATGAGGCGTGATGCTTAGGCACAGTGTCCCACAACTATTATTTCCTTCTGGGACAGAGATGTACCAAGGGTGACTATGGGTGTAAGGAAGGGATGTGCTTTGTGTTAAAAGCCTCCTTGCATACTATGACCTCTTGAGGCACCTGTGAAATGGAAACACTTAAGTGAAGTCACCTCTGTGCTTGTCAGGTAATTCCACCAATGACCTCCTCTCTCTTTCCTGACAGAATGACTTGGATGACCCAGAGAGGGGTATGATTTTTGTCTGCTCTGCTACACATAAGACCAAGTCCATGTTCTTCTTCCTGGCCCAGACAGAGCAGGGAGACATCTTCAAAATTACTCTGGAGACTGATGAAGACATGGTAAGCATCACGCGAATGCAGAAGCATTAATTGAGAGGAGTCCTCAGTCAATTATTTTCTCGAAGGTGATAAGTATTTATTGTTGTGGGTGCAGCTGTGTAAGGGCACATGTTTTACATGATTTGTGATACACTTAACACTGGTCACAGCTGCGGGTGTTACTCATAAAGAGACATGGTGCGTGCAGGGTTTGCAAAATCCTGTGAGGATTATGCTGCAGTCACTTGAGCATACTTCAGATGTTCTACAGGTGGTCTTTTCTTTAAAAGATCTGAACAGTGGTCCACGAACCTGCTGGAGAGTATTTCAGTAACTAGTTTTGTGGAACTTAGTTTCTCTGGATTGCAGCAAGTGCCCTCTAGACTCTTAATTGAATATTTACATGCTGCGGTCAATATTTTTGCAAATTGAGATGGCTAGCTTGGTACAGCTGATCTGGAAGTTGAAATTACAGGCTTGCAGTGGCTTGCCACTGCTTGTTTTAGTATTCCGCTCTGAAAAGATCTCTGCTGCAGTGTTATTAGTTGGGTTTTTTGAGTCAATGTTGAGTGTTAATTCCTCCTTCATCTAAACGCGTCAAATTTGGTACAGGGGATGATTGTGTAGCGGGTGCCAAGCCCGCCAGAGCTTGAGGAGTGTTTGGACAGTGATCTCAGACACATGGTGTAATTTTTGGGGTTGTTCTGTGCAGAGCCCGGAGTTGGACTTGATAATCCTTGTGGGTCCCTTCCAACTCGGAATACTCTGCAATTCTGTTATGTCGAAGTGGCTGAAGAATCTTTTTGGATGTTTCACCAACAGCTGCTGTGACCGTATCAAATTTAGAAATTTGCTCAGGACGGTTATTTTTCTCATGTTGGAGAATGGCTGGTGTTCAGTGAAGCAAATTTCTTTTCTTAGGCAGCTTGCTATTTTTACGGCTTTTGTTTTCCAAACTGACTCAGTGTTACAAAAGGCAGAAAGTCTTGGAATAAAACAGGCAGCCTGGCTTGTGTTTCACATAGTCTGTTGGATTTTGTGATTTATAACCTGGTGCCCCAAACTAGTGATGTGTTAAGCCTGGCCCGCTCTTGTTTCATTTCTTTGGAGAAGATAGCTCGGCAGATTTTTTTTATTAAATCACACGCGTGGAGCTCCAGTACTTTACCATCACGGTCCCGTCTTCATCTGCTTGCAGGTAACAGAGATTCGACTGAAGTACTTTGACACCGTTCCTGTTGCTGCTGCCATGTGTGTGCTGAAAACAGGGTTTCTCTTTGTGGCATCTGAATTTGGAAACCAGTGAGTAAACAATTTTACGTCAGCGTTTTTCCCCTGAAACAGACTGGTTCTGTTCAGGCCTGCAGACTGACCCTTGAACTTACTGTGCATAGAAAGACAACACCTCTGATTTCATGGGTAAATTCGTGCTTTGTTCGCAGGGCTTGAGAAGAACAGCTGGATTAGACTATGAACGGGGGAATTTTCTTGTTGTTTGAACTCAGATTAGATGATGAAATGCAGAGAACAAAAGATTACTTACTGTTGCAGCAGATTTTGGAACAATTGAGCACTTGCTGTTTGTGTAGGGTTCATCACATATCTAGATGAATTATCTTTTCAATTAGTTTAATAGTTTTGAATGTTCGTGCGTATGGCCCACTCAGAAGTAAAAAAGATTTCTTATCAATAACTGTGTTCCTTTCCTTAATAGATGTATACTCGAGGGTTTTATCTTAATTCATGTTTGGGCTTCTAAATACTCTAAAGGAGCATGCCCGCCTTTGAAGATTAGTTTAACAGTGTCTGAGTGGGGGATTCACGGGAATGGAGATTTAAACTCTTTTATTCCTGGCTGTGTCTGCAGTCAGCCACCTGAGGGAGCCCCAGCCAGTTTGCTGGACTGAATCCTGTATTGAGGAAGCTCTTGAGGAAGCCATATTCGGGCTTTATTAAAAACAGGAAGTAACTCAGTCTGTCTTTCTGTGGGGTTTTTGGTTGGTTTTTTTCCTTCTCTGAAGTTTTACTTTGTTGTGTTATTTAGGCTCATAAAATGGAATAGGGAATGTGGTTAAAAATAGTGTGGTTAAAAAGGTGAGAGTATTCCAATAAAATAGATAACTGTGGAGTTGAAGTCTTAGCCATTGGCCTTGCTTTTGGCCTCAGCTGTCAGTTGGTGCTTTGGCTTTAACACAAGAATATCTAAAAGGCTCAAGGGTAAACAAAACACTGAAACTCTGGGATACCTTGCCAGTGACAGCTGCAAATGTGAATGGCTGAAGCTGGGAGGTTGTGGGGGGAGTTTCTTGTTTGTGGGTTTTGGTTTTTTTTTTTCTTTGCAGGCCTCTGATCCTTTTTAAATATTTTGTCACCCAGAACCCAACCCTTAAAGCCAGATATTAGTAACTGTATAATGTAGGGTTGGATTTCTTTTTTCTCCACTAGCTGAATATCTGTTTAAGCCTTGCTTAAAGAAGGCTACATGAGCCTTGCTTTGAACATGCTGACACTCTTCTTTCTGTCTCAAGTTACCTGTACCAGATAGCTCACCTGGGGGATGATGATGAGGAGCCAGAGTTTTCTTCTGCCATGCCTCTTGAGGAAGGAGACACGTTCTTTTTTCAGCCACGACCTCTGAAGAACCTGGTGCTGGTGGATGAGTTGGACAGTTTGTCTCCTATTCTGTGTTGTCAGGTACATTGCCATCAGCGAATTCCTGTTTACCACATGTGTAAGTGGAGTCACCAGCTATGTTATTCCAGGTTTCCAGAAATACTGCTCTAAGTAAAGACTCATAGAAAGACAAATCTGCAGAGTTCTCATACAGCTGCCTGAGATTGGTACCTGGCCTGGTAGCTTTTGATTCCTGTGGAGATAAATGTGTATCTAAACACAGGGTGTCAGCCAATGATTCTGTGCTCCTTCTCTGTTGACCATCAGAGCAGTTTTTTGCAAAGAGTTTGGGTAAAACTTGACATTCTTTCAGGGCAGCAGCTACAATGCTCTATGACATCTTCAGCTTTGGGCGTTTGAAAAAAACATTCTTAAAGCACTAGTGTGATATATATAGTTTAGTTCTGTTTTCTAGTTCTATGGATGTTGTTTTGACACTTCTTCTCCACACAGATAGCAGATTTGGCCAATGAAGACACACCCCAGTTGTATGTGGCTTGTGGTCGGGGGCCCAGGTCATCCCTGAGAGTTTTAAGACATGGACTTGAGGTAAGACATCCAGCACTTTGGAAGAACAACCTGAGATATGAGAGTGGTGTGAGGAAATCCTTGAAATAAAGATGCTGAAATTAGGGGATTCTCCGTTTGCTGTAGTCTGGAGAGGTACTTTCTCTTGCTTCGTGGAGAAATGGAAGGGTTATACTGTTTATTCTGACATTCTTAAAGACTTTTTGTTTACTTGACTTCAACAACCTGCATTTTGTCTCTTCTTAATACTTGAGTGTGTTGAGCTGGAGCATTCCTGGTGTCTGCCAGCTGCTGCTGATCTCTGCTGGGGGTGGATGACCTTGTTTTAAACTGATCATCCAGAGCAATAATGTTGCCATATCACTGCTGAATATATTCTGCCCTGTAGCATATCTGGCATGGGCTGAGAGCCTCCGAACTGGGAATTGTTAGCTTTCCTGCCCAGTTGTGGGAAAGCTTAAAAACTGCTGGTGGTTTGGTTGCTTACTCTAGTAAATCTAAACATCTGTTTGCAAAAGAACCTTCTTCCTGTTTACTCTTAGGTATCCGAAATGGCCGTCTCAGAGCTGCCTGGTAACCCCAATGCTGTGTGGACTGTGAGGAGACATGTTGAAGGTATGCAGTATTTTCCTGAAGCACAGGGAGGTCATAATGGTTTTGTAGGTGTTTTGTTTGTTGTTGTTTTCCGTTTTTCTCTCCAAGGAGATAGGAATGGTGCTGCGTGATGGTTATGTGCCATCCCCAGAAATTGTGGTGTGAATCAGCAGCCACCTGCTCGTCTTTGGAAGCCACCCACCCTCTGGTCCCCTAGAATTGTCACACTTCCTTTTGACAAAGAAGCGGCTGCCTGCAGCTGCATCCATCACTCAATGTGCTGCGTGAGCTGTACATTTGCAGCCTGAAGCTGCTGAACTTCTCATACTTTCCCACTTCCCATAAGTTTTTGCCCATAAGTTCTTGCTCAAACATCAGCAGGCAACAGCTATTCTTGTTGTTGGAGCGTACTCACTATTCTTCATGCGTGTGTTGACAACTGCAGTAATCAGCTCTTTGTGAGAGAGTGGGATACAAATTATGGGACAAAGATGATAAATCAGCAACAGTGTCTGTATTTTATTACTTCCTTCTGTGCATATCTGTGAAAAAAACAGTTTGGGTTAGGACACACTCCCTATTGAAAAGCCAGCAGTGTGTGGAATGATGGTGATTCCGGGAAGGTCAAGATTTCAGGTTGGCAGAACATGCCGGATTGGGGGTTTGGTTGGTTGTTCGAGCTTTTTTCTTATATCCTGATCTGAAATAATAGCCTTACTAAAGTACAAGAGGAAATGTAGTCCCTTGTCCTGCCTTTCTGTTAAAGATGAGAACAGAGTTGCACAGAAACGCCTAAAAAGCTTGAAGGGAATCTGTTCTGGGTACTGGCAGTCTCAGGGATTATTTCCAAGGCAGTGCTTTGTATAACTCTCACAAGGACTTCCCCAGGTTTATGCACCGGATCTAGAAAGACCAGATGGTTGCAGTAGAGGCCTTAGCCTGCTATGGTGACATGATGCCTTGTATTTAAGCAGAGTAGCGTGTCTTCCAGGGAACCAGTAACCCTGTGGGAATTTCAAACACTGCAGTGGGCTTTACCCTGCCATGCGAGACCTGCCATCAATTCCTGTGCTCGTGTCCTGAGACTCATGTGCTGCCTAAGCAGCATGGGAGAAACTTTGAGCATAAAGTGCCTTCATGTCCCCCAGAAATAAAAGGGTCAAAAGGAAAATATTTCCACAGTTTATATTAAAAAATACATGGTTTTCTGAAAAGGCGCATTCCAGTTTGTTAGAAACCTTTTCTCCAGCATTCTGGAAAATAAGTTGGTGAGATTTTCTCCCTGCAAGGACTGGAGGCTTCTGACATCACCTTACAGTTTTAAAATCTTTTCTCTTGGGATTCCAGAAGAAGACTTTGACTTTTCAGGAGGTGAAGGACCATTGATGATCTGCAGGAAGTGGACCAGTCTCATTGCCTCCTCTTCTTTCCACCTTCCAAATTCTCCAGGTTTCCGCGTGATCATCTCCATGATTTCAGAAAGACTGGAATCTGTAGCTGTTAAGCCGTGCTACTCACTGAACACAGTTATGTGAAACTGATCCCCAAGTTCCAGCTCTTGGAATTCGGAAATTATTTTAGTGGGTTTTAATCAGAAAGAATGCAGAACCTTTTCAAATATGTATCTAATCTTGAAACTGCCCTCGAGGGCTCAGTTTGCAGCGGGGGGTTTCCTCGCTCTGCCATGATGCCGCAGTGTGTGTGTGCTGCAAGGCCTCTCTTAGAAACACCCAGGTCTGCGGTCTTCAAAGCAAATACTAACCTTGGCTGGTACGTGGTGATACTCACTACCAATACCAAGCCTTTTTTTTTCTTCCACAGGTGGCTGGTGGTGGAGGTGCTGATCACCACAGGTGTGTACCTACTGCTAGGGGCTACTGTACAGTCCCACAGGTTAACCACAGAGAATCCCAACAGCATGGGGCTACATTTATGCTAAGCACTTCAGTAAACAAATTCTGGAAACTGGCGTGTAGTTGAAGATTGTTGCCTTCGAAGTTCAGTAGCTGAGGAGTAGAAAGCAGATCCCAGTCTGTCTTGCCGTCCTCGGGAAGCAAAACAATCAACTGTGTCTCTGTGGGACAGTCAGTTCTTGCTAAAATTGGATGTGTGTGTTTTAGGGGTATTTTCAGCTCTCTTTTAGACCAAGGTTAGGCTCCCAGCTGCTTTGTACAGACCTCCAAGAGAAAAAGATCAAGCGTGCTTGGAGCACGTGTAGGTATTGCTGGCATGGGAATGTCCTGGGGTTATGGGATTCGTCTGCCCACGAGACAGAGGTGGATGGGGGATTTGCATCAAACCCTCTCTCGCAGTTGAATATCCGTGGATGTAGTTGTGTGCTGTGTTGACAGATGGGAGCTAAGAGTCAGCATTCCCTACCTGGCACTCTTGCTGGAGGAGCAATGTGCAGTGAGTCAGCGCTGCGGAGTCGCCACGCAGTAGTAAACAGAAGCCCAGGAAAATGTGCTGTCATCCCCTCAGAGTCTGTTAACTGAGAGTGATGCTGAGCTCTGCCACTGCTCACCAGTTTGTTCACCGAACTCCTCTGAGCCAGTGGTGACTGCGTTTGTATCAGTGCAAATTCAGGTGCTGCGGAGCGTGAGAAAACTGTCAGGACTGGACTGGCATGTAAGAATGGAATTCTTATGGACTAAGTCAAACTGAATCCATGACAAATAGCAAAAAGCACAGTAGTGTAGAATTCAAGGACTGAAATGTCATGTTTTCATAACTGGTTGTGAGGTGTGCACGAAGCTGCTGAAAACTTGTAATGCATGCGTAGGAGAACGAGTCCAGCTGTGGTTCTTCAGAGTCATTAAAATGTCTCTGTTACTCACTGAAAGGAGCTGACTGGAGCAATTAGAACGGTAATAAGCATCTCTGAAGTCTTGTGTCTGCGTACAAAATGATGTCTATCTGTTCAAAACTCTGGGGAGCCTGATGTTTTGCTTGGGATTGTGCAGAGCTAAATAGATATCTTTTCATATTAAAATCTATAGATCTTTTCTTTTTCTAACTGAGAACACTTCTCAGTGTGCCCTAGGGATTTAGTCCTCTTAATTTCAACTAGGCTGCTATATTTTCTAAACCAAAATTGTGTTGTTTGAGGCTAGATGAATGTGTCTTATTCACTGACTTAATTCTGGTAAATCAAACCCTTTATTTCAAAAGCTCCAGCCGAGTCATTAAGCAACACAGACTTCAAGCAAAAATGCACTTGTCACTATTACTGACACAGACTTAAAGGCATGCTCTAATGCAAATGTAAGCCAATGGAAAGAAAGAGCTAAAAAAGTAAGTGGTAGGAATGAGTTTTCGTTTAGAGTAGGACTAAGGGAATCTGTTTTGTTTTCAGATGGGAGTTCTTTGTCCTATTCCAAATCACATGCTTAAACCTCCAGCTGGGACACAGGGGTTTATCATGAGAATTGACAGCCCCCAGGGAGGAAGGCAGCAGCTCTGAAGTAATTTGGAAAGCAACAGTGGTCTTTGAAATGGAATTCTTAGAACATCCTGTCTATGGGATATTTATGAATCAAATGCTGAGCCTGTGAACTGCTAGAAACTCCATGATCGAGGAATTCTTGTAGACGAATGGTGTTGAAAAATTTGTGCAAGTTTGTAGGAGAAGCTGTTCGGCGTAGCAAATAAGCAGTGTGTGAGTGTGTCTTGCTGAACTCTTATCATCTGCTGTTAATGTTGGAGGAATTGTCCTGCCAAGCCAACGTTCAAGCAGTTGGCGTTACCGATCGGGTTCTGCGCGCAGATTCGGCTTTTGCTTTCTCATTCCCCCAAATGGACCGGTTCCCGTTTGTAGGGTTTTGGAGCTGTCGGAGGTTATAGGCTGTGACCACTGAATAGAGTAGAGATGGAGTTCATGCTACAGAGTTCTGTTGAAGTCGCTTTAGTTACACAGAACTCTTCGGTTTGATCAGAGCTGTGGTCTGTATACCAGATGTTGCAAAGAAGAATGATGGGGGTTTTTTTAATTTTTCACTTGCATATTTTCAACCGTATGTAAGAACTTTTTGTTATAAACGTGACACAGCAGGTTTGGCAATGCTTCCCTCTAAACAGGGTGGATAAAAAAAGGATTATTAGTTGTTGTTTTGGTTAACCCAGCTCGGGTTCTTTAAGCTGCTGCTTCGTATTTTGTAGCATCCTGTTTCCATCCCAGTGAGAGTCCTCTATTCTCCTTTTCTCTTAAAGTCATTAGCCAGTTCTCCGTGTCTCCCACGTTTGAAAATTATGGAGAATCTCCTTTCAAGGGCAGAAACGGTGACAGCTCTCTTACACCCTCACCTCCACTAGATAGGCTGTGGTGCCCAAGTCTGAGCTTCGGGTTGAGTTGGGTTAAAATGAGGAATTTTCTTTTTAAGAAATAGCACTTGCATGACAACAGCAGCAGAAGTGGAGTTGCTTCTCTGAGGCAATCTTATTTCTCTTCCAAGGCTCCTGGCTCCGTTTCCCAATAGAGTTCATTGTTTCTGTTGCTTTTGTTATTCTGTTTTAATGAGGTTGTCCTCTTCCCCTCATAAGACCTATTGCTTTCTGCAGAATGGAAGCAGACAGCAGTAAACTGGGCCATTTGCTTTACCTAGTCCTACTACCCTCATTTCCCACAGAGTTCCCCTATTTCCAAATGGGCTCTTAAGATTATTTGGATTAGCATAGCTCCTCCACGTCCGAGCTACAAGAGTCTCCCAAGTTCTCCCCTTGGGGAGAAGCCAGCACTGGAGATAATAGAGCAAACACTGACCTTTACTTCTATTGAGATAAATGACAGTATTGCATCTATCTTAAAAATGTAATTGTTTCTCATCCCAGGAGACTGTCAGTGTGAATGGAAGCCATTTGAGCTTCTGGGGGAGGATAGAGCTGGTTTAACCCTGAATTCTGCTGCAATGCACCCTAATTGTTCTCTGCAGCCTTTTATTGTGTGGCTGCTAGAAAGAGATTGTGGTCCTGCAACCTCCTGTGTGCAGTATCTGTGGTGTGGTTTCTTCATATAGGTTCCTGATGTTCAGATTTTTGGAGTAGAGTATTTCATTTGACTTCATTGGGTGTTAAATCTGGATTCAGCTCCTTGTGTGAGGTGGGACAACTGTCTTAAAGGCTTCTAGAACTTGTGCGTTCTTTGAAAAAAATAGACAAGAGTCTTGCTTGCCAGAATCCAGAGTATTGTGAATTGACTCTGGATCTGGATCACCGTTTGATCCCTGGCTCGGTCTTGCATTGTTTGGAGTCCGGCAGTGGCTGGCTTTTGGACAGCGTGTCCTAGAGCGAACTTGTGCAATACTGTCAGCAGCTGTAATTATCACAGGAATTCTGCTGAAGAGTAACTGCTAGACATTTGTCAGACTGCTGATTGTGTTGGGAAACCTTGCATTTATTAAATCAGCACTCTTTTTTTCCCTGTCTCCCTTGACCAGATGAATTTGATGCCTACATTATTGTGTCCTTCGTAAATGCCACGCTGGTGCTGTCTATCGGAGAGACTGTAGAAGAAGTGACTGACTCTGGGTTCCTGGGTACTACACCCACCTTGTCCTGCTCTCTTCTTGGTGATGATGCTTTGGTACAGGTAATGGAAAGCTGCTTCTGACATGTCTACTGTGTCTGCCACTCTCAGCTTGCTGCACAGATGTGATTTCTACAGTAATGCAACATGTGTCTAAGGATGTGGATTGGCAGAGAATGATGCCGATTCAGCCTTTCCCTTTTTATATCTTGCTAAGTGAAACTGGACCAGTTGAAAATGGTCCTAATCTCCTTCAGTAGTTCCATGCTGTGGTTGAAAGATGCAGTTCTCCCAACTGGCGAGTATCTTCCTGCTGATGGTTCAGCCTGGCGCATAGCTGATGGATCGTTGCTGCCAGGAGTAGTTCTTGCCTTTGGCTTCTGCTCAGTCAGAACCACCAGTGAATTGGGTATTGTGAAGGGATGATAAATACAGAATTGATGTAATTGACCTTTTTTTTTTTTGTTCCTTCAGGTTTATCCGGATGGGATCCGGCACATCCGAGCAGATAAGAGAGTAAATGAATGGAAGACACCAGGGAAGAAAACCATTGTAAAATGTGCTGTGAACCAAAGACAAGTAGTGATAGCACTGACTGGAGGAGAACTGGTTTACTTTGAGATGGACCCGGTATGTGTGTTAATGTTGTGAATGAGTTCGGAAGAGTGAGGTATGGGGTATGCCAGGGACTGATCCTTGACCAGACCTGCAGAAAAGTATTCAGTAGTAAAGCATCCTTCTAGAATGGATAGATCAAAGCCCTGCATATCTAGACTGTGTCTATCTGAGATGATGTAATGGCTAATTAAACTCTCTGAAGCTCATAACTGAGGCTGAAAATTGTGTATTTGTATTCTTGCTCTGCTGGTTCTTCCAATTGTAACTAAAACAAATTGTTTAGAAATTGTTATATTGTTTATATAACAAATCCAAAGCACTGTATTTAAAAACAAAGTATCTAATTAATAAGTCATATGTTTTTCTTTCTCAGTCAGGACAGCTGAATGAGTACACAGAGAGAAAGGAGATGTCGGCGGACGTTGTTTGCATGAGCCTGGCCAATGTTCCCCCCGGGGAGCAGCGTTCCCGCTTCCTCGCCGTTGGACTGGTGGACAACACTGTCAGAATTATTTCACTCGACCCTTCGGTGAGTAGCTTTTGCCCTTCCGTTGACATGTTCAGAAGGATCCTCCATAGGTGGGCTGTGTCCATCCAGACTGTCTTTCCCTATTCAGGTGGGTGAGCAGGAATGGATAGCTCGCGTGGCTTTTCTCTGCTGGTTGGGAGGAAATGTGGCCCTTGTTCCTTCCCTGCAACAGATACCCTAGTTTTTTTGAGACTCACTCATGCCTCTGGAGGTTCAGCTGGTGGGTCACAAAAGCATTTTCTTCTGTTGTTTTGTGGGGTTTTTTTGTTGGGTTTCCCTCTCTCATCTCCCTGTTTGTACCTGTACTGAAAGCAGACTCATTCTGCAAGCAAGTTGGCAGCAAACCAAACTTGTCATCCCTCTGCCTACAGCAGAGGAGGTGTTCAAAGCTGGTTACAGTAAATTTTGCTCAGGTCACTCCATGCTAAACAGCTGCAAACAGTGCTAGAACAGTTTGGAAGGTTCCAGTTTATCTTCTGTAAAGCCCAGGCTGCTACCGCTCCTGCTTGCCAAAATCCGCTTAAGCCCGCATCTCTTGTGACTTTTTTCGTTTTTCTGTGCTGAGTGCTTCTTTCTGGAGATCTGAAAGGGCATCTTTAAGCTCCTTAGATGGAGCTTGAATCCTGTCTTACCATGCCAAGCCTTGCTGACTGGCATGGTCCTTCTCTCCTGTCTCCCCCAGGATTGCTTACAGCCCCTGAGTATGCAGGCGCTGCCCGCGCAGCCCGAGTCGCTGTGCATCGTGGAGATGGGTGGCACAGAGAAGCAGGACGAGCTGGGAGAGAGGGGCTCCATTGGCTTTCTGTACCTGAACATTGGACTGCAGGTAAGGGGTTCCTGCCTGGTTCTGACAGGTGTGTCTTGAGGAGCTTTTGCCTGAGAGGTGGATTGTTAAAATAGCCCTGTCATGATGCAGTGCAACACAGAGCCTGACTTCCCTCTTTGTTACAGTGTGCTTAACAACCGTGACTGGCGAATTCACTGTGTGCCTTAGTAGAGGTGTGAGTTTCCCCATACATTTTTAGACTAAAGACTAGTCAAAAGACAGCGTATTACCCCAGATTTTATGTAGCAAAGACTGTGCTTTCCCCATCCAAGAAAGAAGGCATATTTTAAGAAACATTTCTGGGTGAAATGTTGAGCAGCTCTTTAAAAACTGCCTGTAGGGCAGAGTATCAAAGAAGTAACTGCCCACAAGCAGAGGCTCTGCTCTAATAACTCTGCTATTGCACAGCTTTTTGTTATATCCAGTACAGACTCTCTGATCTTTGACCAAAAAATGTTGTTTTGACAGTTCGACATGTGGTAAAAATAATCAACACAGTTTAGGTTCTTCCACATGCCTCAAGTTTGATGTCACAATGCAAATTCTTTTTAAGGAGCGTGAGTTTTTGGGTAAATCCTTTGTACCAAGAAGGATGGGGATCTGGAATCTACCCTCAGGTTTTTATGGCTTATGTGATATACTAAAGTCCTTGGTCTGTTTTTTATTTTGGAGAGGATCCTTTCTGCTCTGTAGGACTGTGGAGGAGCTGTGCTTTCTTGGCTATTAAAAGTGTGGCTGTAGGGGAGAGTTGTACCAACAGCTAGGAAAACAAACAGCTAATTCTTCAGAAACCGCCTCTCTCAATTGTTTTGAATTATGCTGCGTGTAGTAAGTTGTTCTTACCTTCAACGTGGGTCTTTCTGTTTTGCTGCTGTCAAGAACGGTGTGCTGCTGCGAACCGTCCTGGACCCTGTCACCGGCGATCTTTCGGACACCAGGACCAGATACCTTGGCTCCCGGCCCGTCAAACTCTTCCGTGTCCGAATGCAAGGCCAAGAGGCGGTAAGGGAGGCCAGCTCTTGCAGGGGTGCAGATCCGCTCCCCAGGCGCCGCATCCCAGATTTTCTTATGGGTGGGCAGGGTGGGGAAGCATCCCTGCAGCACAGCAGGACCCTCTGGGTAAGGGTGGGAAGTTGAATGACTTCATTATGGAGCTGCCTGGCTTGCAGCGTGTTCTTTCACAAACAGCCTTGTTCTTACTCCCTTTACTCTACTGTGTAGTGCTGTCCTGCCTTCTCTGAACTAGGATTCATCTGACCCATAGCCTGTGTTTACAGTGTGCTTGGAGAGCTCTGAGCAGATTCTTGGGCTTAGAGACACATCTTTGCCTCCTTTAGTGCACAGAGAGATGGAGAGAGCTCTGTGCAGAAAACTTATCCTTGAATGCTTGATGCAGTGAATGGTTGTGTCCTTGCATATTGGGAATAGCTCAGCCAAGGGCTGGACAGCTGCCATACATGGTTCAAGGAAAATATTTGCAAGATTTGGCATAGAAGGAAGAATGTGTTTCATCAGAAGTGCCATTTCCAGCCCTTCTGATGTGGCACTGGGGAAATCAGCCACCCCCTGCTTGACTCATTTTTGGATGACACCTTCAGAGTTGAGAAATACTGCCGATCAGCGTAGGGGGTTGGATCTGGGAATTTGAGCTCTGCTGTAGTGTTAAGGTACACTGGGTGAATCTCTTCAACTTGCTCCTGCCAGCTGTAACTTGGAGATGAGGAGCTTTGCAGCTCTAGTAGAGAATACCTGTAGAATAACCGAGTCCTTTTTTACTTGGAGATCGGCTGTTGTCACTCGGGCAGAAGCTAAGGTTGCACTGAAACTCATTTAGCCAAATGTATAAAGCTGAAGTGTTTGGAAGTCAATCTGCTTCCTTCGTTTCCCATAATTTGATAGAAAATTGGCTAGCGATGATTTTCAGTAAATTTCGCTAAGAGTGCTACAGCATTCGGATTGTGACGAAGCAGTAAATATTTATTTTAAAAGGTCTGTTCCCATTAGAACAAGCTGTTAAAAAAAAGAGAGGGATGACAGTATTGTTGATCTTGACTTTTACAGGTAATAGTTCGAGTATTTGTTGTCTTGGTAGTACTTGAAGTTGCTCTTCGTGCCATACGCAATTTCAGAGAAAGCTGAAAGCCAGAAGTGTCTCAGGTGTGCTCCGAGCTGGGTGGGGTCCACCCGCAAGAGTTCTGTTGTTGCCGTGGGGAAGAGCTGGGCACTGTACATCCATTCCTATTGCCTAAAGTGAGCTTGCCTCCATTCCCAGACCTAATAAATTTGCTGCCTGTCTTTCCCAGGTGCTGGCCATGTCAAGCCGTTCCTGGCTTAGTTATTCCTATCAATCGCGCTTCCACCTGACTCCCCTGTCTTACGAGACGCTGGAGTTTGCGTCTGGTTTTGCTTCTGAGCAGTGCCCTGAGGGCATTGTGGCCATCTCCACAAACACATTGAGGTAAGCACCAGAAGAGAAACACAAATGCTTCCGGGCTGGGATGCCAGGCGGGTGAAGCAGTGGTGAATTCCACCAGACATTCAGAAGGAAAGAGGTAAAGTGACTTGACTTCAAAAAGGTTTTTTTTATTACGATTTGATAGAAACGCTTGGATGGGTTTCAGAAAACAGACTATTTAAGGAAAGTTAGGCTGTGAAAAAAATTGGATGTGCTTCTCAGATTTGTATTTTATAGCTTTTTAAAGTAAGTGTAATTCAAGTCATTCTTCAATTCTCTGATCCTGAGAGAGGGAAGCTTTTAATAAATGTGGACCTGTTATGTATTAGGATCTTGTGGTTTGTGATCCGAACTGGCTGCTTTGCAGGAAATAAACCACGTGATTTAAGACACCAGAGGCATGACAGGGATGTGTTTGTTGCCTTTTTTAAAGTTCAGCTGAGATACTAAAAAGATAAATGAAAATAATGGACCACAAATTCAGATGCTGTGCAGTATGCACTTGAACAGGCACCTTTTTCATATCTTTCCTCATTGGAATATTACAGCATTCAGTGCTTTTAAAGGAGTCATTCTTTCTGGAAAGACTTGTGGTTTTTAGACACCAAATGCCAGAAGAACTGGCATTTCAGCTGGCAAGTCACAGGAAGAAAGAGCTGGCATTGCGTTTTTCATACTCTTTTTAACTGAAGTGCCTCTGAGGAGCATTTGATTACGTGTCAAAGTCAGTGTCACATTTAGATTCAGATGATGTGCTCCCCAAACGTGCACTTTCCTTCTTCCGTGTGCTCTTTGTTCCTCTTGGGATAGACCTGCTTCAGCACCAGTCTGAATGCACCCTGGGACAGTGAGAACCCTCAAAGACCTCGTGCTGCAGCACACACCTGTCCCACACCGTGGGCTCCCATTTTAGGATGTTAGTTTTGCTCTGCCCTCTGGAGCTGTTTGCTGGTGGCTGTCTCGCCCGAGAAAGGTGCCGCTCCTCTCCAGCACCAGCCAGTTTCACAAAGAAAATGTTCCGCTCCAGTTTCGTTCTCTCGGACAGCTGTTTTTAGACCGTGTTCAACACATGTCACATCTTTGTCCCCCAGGATTTTGGCACTGGAGAAGCTGGGAGCAGTCTTCAACCAGGTTGCCTTCCCGTTGCAGTACACACCCCGAAAATTTGTCATTCACCCAGAGAGCAACAACCTGATCATCATTGAGACAGACCACAACGCTTACACCGAGGCCACCAAGGCACAGAGGAAGCAGCAAATGGCTGAGGTAATCGGGGTGGGGGACAGGTGCACGCATCGGTTCCCCGGAGGGGGCTTCTGTAGTTGGAAGCACTCCCTGGTCATTAGTTCCCAGCTGCCGTTACCTGCAAGGCTTTCTGCCCTGTGTGAATGCAGGGGGCTGAAAAGGGGAGTGGAGATCTGCCTCAAAACACAAATTTCAGCAGAATGCACCACTTCCCAGTGTTCTTCCTTTGCCTGTGGTTAGGGCATGTTTTAAGAACCGCCTAGTGGAGGACAGTCCTGCTTGTTTAACACCATTCTCTGGGGTTTCTGTGGTTGGTTGAGGATGCTTGCATATCAGTGGGTTGTTTATTTTCTTCTCAGGGTTGTTTCCAGGGTTGCTGATTTGGAGAAACAGCTCCTCAGACAACCGTCCCTTGGGCAGGGCAGAGCTGACACAGCCGTGCTCTGAGCTGGAGAGGCTCCCTGGGGAATGAGCTCAGGGTGGGTGGAAGCTTTGGGACTTAATGGCTTTTATGTCTTCACAAGCAGTACCTTGCCCCAGAATACCTGGGCTTAGGCAAAACAGGGAGGTTGTATTCTGTGCAGAGCATCAGCATGCTGGGAGAGGAAATCACTGAGCTGTTCTTTTCTCCTGTCCTTTAATGCCATAGGAAATGGTGGAGGCTGCGGGTGAGGATGAAAGGGAGCTGGCTGCAGAGATGGCTGCAGCCTTTCTGAATGAGAATCTTCCCGAGTCCATCTTTGGTGCTCCCAAGGCAGGGAATGGTCAGTGGGCCTCTGTTATCAGAGTGATGAACCCCATCCAGGGAAATACGTTAGATCTGGTCCAGCTGGAGCAGAATGAAGCTGCTTTCAGGTAAGAAGCATTGCCAGATGCAGCAAGAGTCCCTGCTTGTGATGAGTCTTAGGTGTTTTTTTCCTTTTGCTTATGTTACTGAGCTGAAATCCAGATGGAACATGTTATCAAGCAACTGGCTTGAAATTCCAGAAGTGATTTGTCTTGCTTTTCCTTCCCTTCCAACCCTGATCTTGTTCTCATGTGGCATTAAGAGCTGGTGGTGCTCCAAATGTGATTGCTGGACCCCAGTGCCTAAAGAACAACACAGGGGTGTAAATGACAGATAAGAGAGCTAGGAACAAGTGAATGTGCTCTTATCTCTCACTTCCCCTTCTCATCCAGATAAACTGAGGATAGATTAAATGGAAAGGGAAATGTTAGAGGACTGGAGGGAATAACCATGAAGAATAGCAAGTGCCTCAGCAGGTGAAGTAGAGTTAGGTCCTGTTAGTCCAAAAGGCTGACCTGCCATTTCCAACCTGCCTGAGCTATTTACTGAGCAGGAAATGACACTGCAAGATGAGGAAAGTTATTTGTATATGTCCCGATGGGAACAGCCTTTGAAAAACAGCTTCCTGTAGAGTTTTGCACATCGCTAGACAGTGTCCAGCCTGTGAAAGTGTAAAGTAACACTGGGCATTGTGAAAACATAAAATGCTTTGGGCATATGTGACAGCTGGAACACATATGGAGAGTGTGGAAGAGTGAACAAATCTGTGTTAAACATTTCTACAAGGAGGAAAAATGACCTCTTAAAAGGAAATGTGAGTGTTGGAGGGTTGGACTCTCGAATCTCTGCTGGGCAGGTGCAGGTTGTGCTGTCAGGGAATCCAGTCGGGGTGTGCAGCATTAGTGTGGTGGTGACACTGATGTCCTGGTGTGTCCTGTCGTTCCCAGCGTGGCCGTGTGCCGGTTCGCCAACACTGGTGATGAGTGGTACGTGCTGGTGGGAGTCGCCAAGGACCTGATTCTCAACCCACGCTCAGTTGCCGGAGGGTTTGTCTACACATACAAGCTGGTGAACAGTGGTGAGAAGCTGGAGTTTCTGCACAAGGTGAGGAGAGTGATGGGGTCATTTCCACCAGGCTGAGTGTTGGAGTAGGTCTTACTTGCCGGAGTGCTGCAGTGATATTGCGGTGCTTGGTGCATCCTAGGCAAGATTATCGTGCTGGTGTGACACACTGGAAGCAGCCTTGGAGAAAATAAGCTGCCTCCTACAAAATCATTTGGTCCATCTTTTGCAGAGCTGAGGATTGAACACAGATCTCCCAAGAGTCCAAATTTTACCCATCTAATTGGGTAAATTGGAAAGGAACAGTGTTTTTCATGCCCTTGTTAGGGAGGGGAGGGAAATGGCTCTGTTTGCTTTCTGGAATATGAGCTCAGAGAGCTGCTTAAGCACTTGTTTACAGAGCAAATTCATACTTGGGTCACTTGAACCCTGGTGCTAAGACTGTCAGTCCTTGGCTGACCATGTGCAGCTGGTGTGAGCTGTCATCTTCCTTGGATGCTGTTCGATTGTGTGTAGAAATGATTAGTGACCAATTTGTTTGATAGGTCTCGGGGGCTTTAGCAAAGGTTTCAGCAGAAAAATTACTGCTCTTCCCACATGCTTCCAGCATAGCTGAGATTTGAGCAGATGAACACATGGAAAGGAATGTTGTGGCTTACTCACTTCCTAGAGTCCTGATGCAGTGAGTGGGTTCTGTCCTGGACCGCGGCCTTCTCTGGTGCCACTGAACACCCACTGGAAGTTGACAGAGCCGAAGTTGTGAAATAAACTTCTCTTAGCCAGTGCAGTCAAGCTAGGAGTGCTGTAACTGGAAGCATGTTCCCCTTCTCTGCTGTGGCTGATCATTTTGGATTGATTAGCAGTGGGAGGTTTTTCAGACAGTGACCTTGTCTGTGTTACTGAAATTGTGGACACACTGTAGTTGTTCATATTTAACAGTTTCTTTGGTGGCAGTGTCAGATGGCTGAATTACGGTCGTGCCTTTCTTTAAAAACAGTCTGGGTAGATTTAGGCAAAGTCTAAAGTTTTTCTGTTGGATGTCAACCAAAACTAAGAACTGAGGCAACCAGGCCCTTGCCTTCTTTTGCTGCCGCCTGCCCAGTATGGGGTTCTTACAGCAGTCCTGTGCTTCATTAAGGAGCACTGCCAGCGGTGTGTTGTGAGTACCCAGGGCTCTATTAGCTCCATGTGTGACATCTGCTGCTGTCAAAAGGACTGACCTGTTGCCTCTCCTGTAGAAAAAGATTGTTATTAGCCTTTTACATTGAAGGCCTCGGTACAGGCTCGTGAACTTCAACCATACCATTAGCTGAATCTGTTCTGAAGGTTTATGTAAGATTAGCTCTCTTAATGAGGATTTCACAGTCTTCCTCTTCCCTCTCTAGACCCCTGTGGAGGAGGTCCCTGCAGCCATTGCTCCATTCCAAGGCCGAGTCTTAATTGGAGTTGGAAAGCTCCTGCGTGTATATGACCTGGGCAAGAAGAAACTGCTTCGGAAATGTGAGAATAAGGTACTGCCTTCTGTTCCTGACCAGAGCTGTCAGTTTGGAATGAGGGATACTTTGCAGCAGGAGTGAAACAAGGGGTTTAGCCGCTACTCCAGCCCAAGTGTGTCTGTCTACTTGGTCATGAGAGCTATGTGTTTGCCTTGCTGGGGGCACCCATCCAGAGTAGTGCTGGACCAAACTGGGCTGTTGTGCTGCCCCTCTGCATCCCATGCACGCGCCATCTCCTTATCACCATTCTGACAGTAGTGTTGCGAGTTCCTTTTTGTCCCAGCTCAGTGCAGGCTGTTACTGGCCGTGTGCAGGGGTCTGTACAGACTGTTCCTTTGGCCACCTGGTGCAAATGTGAGAGGTCTTTCCCAGCTGGAAGATAATTGCCGGAAATGTTTCGTTAGTTTAGGTGATCAGCAGCTGGGGGACAGAAGCTGGAGGGTGCATGTGACCACCTCGTCAGATCCCCAGAATGTTGAAAAGGGGATTTTCTCCTTGAAGTAGATGATCCCTCTTGCCGAGAATCTCTGGTACTTTAGGAAAAGAAATTGCAGAGCATGATTTTCTAACTCTTAATTGCCTGCTCCTCCCTCTCTCGTGCAAGCTGCAGAACCTGTGCCAGTAGCTCATTACTGCACAAAAGAGCTCCAGCAAACTAACAGGCTGGGAACTTGTAGGGGAACTTTTTTTTTTTTGTGTTGTGTGGTTTTGTTAGGTTTTGGGGGTTTTTTTCCCTAAAACATGGCTCACGTGAAAAAGTGAAACTTTCCTTCTTGGGCCTTCCATGACCACGTAGTGAGGAGACATGGAAGCAATGCCTGCTTGTAGGGATGTCCTGGCATCTCCAGTCATGGGCTCACCAGCAGAGCTTGTTCTCTGGACAGTGTTCATACAGAGAAGGCTGTGAATGCCACGTGGTGTATGTCAGGTTGCCCTGTGTTGATGGTGTATTTAGGGTGGGACTGTAGCATGGCAGAAGTGAGGGGTAGTTTTGGAGGAAAGGATGGGAAGTGGGGAGTGAGCGCTGGTTCACGGGTGGAAATAGTGCTTCACTGGGAGTAGGGTAGAGTTAACGGGTTATGCTTCCCCGTTTGAAGCACTCGGGGTTTTGTCCTTTCTCTCTCAAAAGCACATTGCCAACTACATCTGTGGGATCCAAACCATTGGGCACAGAGTGATTGTTTCAGACGTTCAGGAGAGTTTCATCTGGGTGCGTTACAAAAGGAATGAGAACCAGCTCATTATCTTTGCTGATGACACCTACCCCCGGTGGGTCACTACAGCAACGCTCCTGGATTACGACACTGTGGCTGGAGCCGACAAGTTTGGTAACATCTGTGTGGTGAGTGTGCCTTGCTGAAGTCGGGGCTTTTTGGACATGTTTTCCCTTAAAACATCCATGATTTATCTTAAAAGAATGAAAATCTGTCCTTCGCTGGAGACAACGCCCTGTACCATTGACTTGTTTTCATGGGGTGACTCTGTCATCGTAGCGGTCTGCAGTTTGCCGGTTTGTTAAATGAAGCAAATAAGTTAAAGCATCGGCAAGTCATAAACGTATTTCTGAGGTATCCAGTAGTTTGTGTTTATATTGCCTCAAAACTTAGTGTTAATGAGCTTTGGAAAGAAGCTTCTGACTGCAAAAGGGCCCATGAGAACCTGAGTCAGGGTTATCGCTCGTACTTTTTCTGACTAAACCTCATCGCTGGCATTTAGCTCTCTCTGTCACTTCCTCTCCACAGTTGGCTTTGTCAGCCAACACTTCCCCACTTGGCTGGATTTCAGCAAGGGAGGAGGAAAGAATAGATGGTCTTTCTGGCAGAGCTTTGATCTTTCTGAAGCGTGCTCGGGTGCTTTGGAGTGCAGAGTTCAGCACGTGTCAGATGCTGCGCCTGCAGGATTTGGCCAACGCACACAAATCAGTCATCCTCAGCTTTCCTGCCCCACATCCATCAAACGGTTTCCTTAGTGGAAACCACCTTCAGATCAGTTTGACCATACCTCCCAGGGTGATCTGCAAGTGCCAGGCTAGACGGAGGCTGGTTGTGAGGCCCTGCCCGTGTTTCTGAGTGGTGGGCTATTGGTCTCGATACTACTGTTGTCATATAATTGTAAAGACTGTTTTGGAGAGGCATCTGGGTGATTCTGCTGTGAGCGTAAAGTGGTTCTTGCAGAATCCACAAAAGCAGCCTTTCGGACAGCACAAGGGTTCTCCAGAGATAACGTGCTGCTGCTCTGCAGCTTGCTGATTCCTTCTTCCTCTTTCAACACAGGTGAGATTGCCTCCCAACACCAACGATGAGGTAGATGAGGATCCCACAGGCAACAAAGCTCTCTGGGACAGGGGCCTGCTTAATGGAGCATCGCAGAAGGTACTACTACTTTATGGGAAGCACACGGTTACTGTAGGAAAAGAATGCACTGCTTTTCTGTGAAGGCCTTTGCAATGTTGTCCAGGAGATGTATTGGCAGTTCTGCTCCTATGCAATCTGCTGTGCTGTGGGTGATCTGTTTTCACTGTTGCTTCAAGCCAAATTTCTAAAATCACAGCTGAAGCCTGTTTGGTGTGTTTGATGGAAGCAGCTCATTTTCTTTTGCTGCTTTCTCTCATTACTTGCATCCGTTTGTCCAGCTGAGTTTTGCCATCTGGTCACAGGTGGAAGGCACTTCCTCTCTAGAAAGGCATTTCAGAACTAGCAGTTGGCTGAATTTATTCTACTTTCCTCTCTCAAGCCCTTTGATGCTTTTATATAAACGAAAGAAAAAACGTGCTTCTGTGTTTGCCTTTCAGGCTGAAGTGATTATGAATTACCACGTGGGAGAGACGGTGCTTTCCTTACAGAAAACCACACTGATTCCAGGAGGCTCCGAATCTCTTGTTTATACCACCTTATCAGGGGGGATAGGAATCTTGGTCCCTTTTACTTCCCATGAGGTAAGCAAGCCCAGGCATCAGGCTGCAGCCTTGCTGCTTTTTGTGCACCCGTCCCCGGCCAGTATATTAATGTGCTGCATTCCCCGAAGGGCTCCACAGTGCCTGAAAACCGGAGCTACAGGAGAGCCTGTGGCTCCAATGCAGAACGGAAGAGGAGTTTGCTGACTCCTGCATTGGCTCTATAAAGAGTTGAGAGCTTTCCTTGTTGCACTGCTGTTCTGAGTCTGTCTGTGCTTTCGAGGAGCTTTGGGCGGTTCAGTGTCTGAGGAGGGAGGAGTCCTTTGGCATGCTTTGTGTAGCCTCTAAACTATTGATCAGGCGGTGACGTTTCAAGTCCTGAGGATGGTATTCTGTTCTCCATTTGCTGGGGCCTCTTGGAGCACTGGATGCCAAGACATTCCCTGTTGGAGCTGCAGCTCCATGCTGCACAGCTGCTCCATGCCTCATTTCCTGGGAGGCTGATCCTGACCAGGGTGACTGCTTAGCTCTGCTGTGGGTGCTTCCCAGGTGGAAGCGGTGAGGGGGGTAGCCATGACCTTGGCTGCCATGTGCAGGGCTGCTCTGTCAGAGTCTGGCAATCACAGAACCACAGAATGGTTTGGGTTGGAAGGGACATTTAAAGATCATCTCATCCAACTCTAAGTGGCAATGTAATGGCAGTGTTTCAGCCAGTGCAGGAGTACCTTCTGATGGGCGTTGTCTTGCCTTGCTGGCAGCACTGATGTGTACCAAGCCGTTCTCTTACCAATCCTTAATCTCCCCAGGATCATGACTTCTTCCAGCATGTAGAAATGCACTTACGGTCTGAGCACCCTCCTCTCTGTGGACGAGATCATCTCAGTTTCCGCTCCTACTACTTCCCAGTGAAGGTAGGCCCTGAGCACGTGGGATCACCTGGTCGTGGGGGTGCAGAGAGTTGCTCTGGGGCACAGCTTGAGGCTGGCAAAAGCAAGGCAAAGTTACTGCCTTGAACAAGGCGAGGTTGCTGTTCGGTGGGGAGGACTGGGAGGTACTGTCAGTAATGGCTCATGCAGTGCCTGTGGTAGCTGGCTCTCGAGCAGCGCTCTGTAAGAACAGTACTTAGAACAGTACTTAGCACTTAAATACATGTCTGTTTCGGTTTCTTAACTCTTGTAATGAGCCTCCTGAGGGTTGGTCCTAAGACCCAAGCCGAGAGGTGCTGTAGCTGCACTTTTCCACTTCCCACGGCATCTCCATTTTCCACCAGGAGAAGCGGCATTACATAGCTGTTGGTGTGGCTGGGTCAAACTGAGTGCT
The DNA here is from genome assembly GCA_013398855.1 of Mohoua ochrocephala. Taxonomy (NCBI): domain Eukaryota; kingdom Metazoa; phylum Chordata; class Aves; order Passeriformes; family Acanthizidae; genus Mohoua; species Mohoua ochrocephala. The sequence goes on along the minus strand of VZTA01018010.1, from coordinate 94,476 downwards.
GCCCTGGGTTATGTTTTTTCCACCACCATTGGAAAGGGAAATCTTAAGTTCAGAAACAGCTGTTCCTTCCCATTTCTGCTTTTGAGGAACTGTTAGAAGCTGTGAACTGCTAAAGGCTATGACCAGAAGGATCTGGTGGTAGCTACTACCAGAGTAATGTGTGTGGAGCCAGTCAGAACACTGTCCCAGCAGACGAAGCTCTCCAGGTGCAGAGGGTGGTGGTGTTCTCAATGAGCTTGAGGGTGATTTGCAGCATACACAGCCTCAGAGACAGCTCCCATCTGACTGAAGCTGCCTCTGTCGTCACTTACAGCCTCCCCCACCCTTCCCAGTGCAGGGCTCAGACCCAAGCGGATCTCTCTTCCTTTTCCTTGTGTGATTCTTCAGCTGCACCCAGGCCTTTTGGGTTTCTGTTTCGTTAATCAAGCTGGCCAGTAATTAATGTGATGCTAACTGCTGCTATTCAGCAGATGAGGTCACCGAGCATGGTCTTGTTTCCAGGACAGGATTAAGAAACTCCTGGGAACAAACTGTTTGTGGCCATTTTTCCCTGTTTAGGCAGGGTTCAGTGCCTCTGTGTGGTGTCGATTCAATTCTCTCCTCCTTGCCCCTCCAGAACGTGATTGATGGGGACCTGTGTGAGCAGTTCAACTCCATGGAGCCTAACAAGCAGAAGAATGTGGCCGAGGAGCTGGACCGGACCCCACCCGAGGTGTCCAAGAAGCTGGAAGACATCCGCACGCGCTACGCTTTCTGAGCGGGCAGCTGGCAGGGGCAGGAATGCTCACGGCTCCTCTGGGTGCTCTTCCAGGCACCGTTGGGAGGAGGAATGTTTGCTTTTTTCCCCCCTTTTCAAATATTGGTTTGTTCCTCTTGGTTTATGTTTCAAAGTAACGTGACTCCAGTAAATACAGTATCAGCTATTAGGTTTCCCAACACATCCCGCTGCCTCTGTGAAGGCTCCTGACATTCCGGCTTCTGGCCAGAGCAATTCTCTCTTGGGAAGTGCCCAAGGCAGGACGCCAGCTGACCCTCAGCCCCATCTCCTTGCCCTCCCTTTCAGATGGGGAGTCCCAGGGTCTCCTGCTGAAAGTTCTGTAGGGCAGATCCAGCTGAGTCTTTGCTGGGTCAAGTGGGATTTGTGATTTCCCAGCATTTTAGAAAAGGAAAGGAAAGAGCTGTGGCACGATTCAGGATTACCAGGCTCCTCTTAGTAGCCAGTGGTGAGCTGCTCTGGGCTTCTACTAGTCCAGGGAGCAGCCAATGGGAAGCCGGCTGTGTGGAGGGTGTAACTGTCTCGCTTGTCTTGAACGTTTTCTTCTGAATTGCAAGGGGGTTTTTTGGACTTGCCATTTCTGACTGTTTTCCCTGTAAATAGAGTTTTGTACAATGTTGACTCTCTTGGGGGTGGGGAAGAGTGAGGCCTGAGTCTGGGACTTGATTTGTTTCATAATAACTTTGGCAAGAGAGTGTCTCCAAGCTGTGACTGTGAGCAGCACATGAAGAATAAAAGCCTGTTTTTTCACTACCCTGGCGCTGGGGCTCTTCTCCTTCGTGGCAGCTGCTGCTGACCTGGCGGGAGCAGGAGGGGAGGAGGAGGAATACAAAAATGTGCACACCCTGAGCCCCTGCGCTCCTGCAGGCCCCTCGCTGCCCCCCTGCCCTGCCTGGAGCTGTCCCCTGCTGCTTGATCTGCCCTGGGACACACACAAAGCAGGCTGGGGAGAGAGAGGGAAGAGTCATTTCTCCAGCCCTTCCAGAGCATGGCTGCACTTTGGGGGTCCTGTGTTGCCCAGTGTAGCAGCTGCAGCTCTGGGAGGAGCATCTGGCTGCCAGGAGGGTCTGGGGAAAGGTCCTTGTCCCAGAGGCTCGGTAGCTGCCTGCAGAGGCTCCCAGTCGGAGTGCACCCACACAGCAAGTGCTTCCTGGTTCTGCTGGGTTGCTCTCTGCTTACTCCTGCTGGTGGCATCTGTCTGAGAGCCTGTGACATCCCGGGAAGGATGCTGCCCCCCGCCCCGCCTTGGGGCTGGGAGAGACTGGTGGTCTTTGGCCTGGCACCTGTTGCTCCCTTTGAACAGCTTTCACGTTCTCCGGTGCATGTACTGTGTGGGGTGAGGGCAAACACACCCTCCTGCCCTGTCCTTTGCACCCTCCTCTCCCCTCCTGTCTCCTCTCGACCTCACAGGCCCGCGTTGGCAGGGGCTTATAAACCAGGGCTGCACCCTTTGGCTCTGCCATGGCACCTGGAGCCCCACCCATCCCCTGCCGGCGGCGCAAAGGGCTTTGTGCTCCCTTCCCGGACCTGAGTGGGGGCGGCTGTGTCAAGGGACGGGCGAAGGGGGGCTGAGCTTCGTGGGGTTTAGCTTCTGGCTTGCCATGGGCTTAAGGTGCTCACCGTGTGCTCCCTGTCCCTTGTCCTCCCCGAGGGAGCGATGGCTTTGGATCAGAAGGTACTTGCAGCAGAGCTCCAGTGACACTTGGTATTTGTCATGCTGGTGTCCTAAAAGTGAAAGCGGGGGAGGGGGGCATCTTGAGATGTACCCAAACTGGTTCCAAGCACAAGGTTTTACTTCCTTGAGTGTGTCTGGTGAATAACCTGCCTCCATTACAAGGCAAAGCCTGGGAGGGATTCACTCCCAGCCATAAGGAGCCTGGGGGTTGTGGAGAGCTGGCTGAGCCCCCAGCTCCCCCCCGTCGCTGGGACAAGGAAGGTTTCTCTCAGTAAGGGTTCCTTCCCACCCCCTGCAGCCGCAGGGGACCGGGTCCTGCTGCCGTGTGGGAGCAGAGCTCCCGGGGCCATGCACTGGGAGCTGTTTGCCTTGGGCTCATCCCAGCACTGGTTTCCAGCCCGGAGCAGCCAAGGAGAGCAAACCGCCCCCAGCACAGCGCTGCGCAGTTCCGCGCTTTCCCTTCTCTTCCTCGCCCCATCCCGGCTGCCAGGCTGATGAGTACGTGGGCAGGGAATGCTATTAAATGGCTTCCTCCAGTGACTGCAGCAGCTGCGGGCAAAATCCCTGCGGACACCTGAGTGAGGAGCTGGACCAGCTCCTGCCCTGCTTAGAGCCGAGCATCTTGCCCCCAGCCGAGTGCTGGGAGGGAGGCAAGGGCCGTGCCCGAGACTGGCTAGGACCAGGGGAAGCTTGGCGGGAGCACGGCAGTGGCCCTGACTCCTTGCCAGGGGAATCCCAGTGCGCTCTCACAGGCAGAAGTGCATTCCTTCCCACGCGTTTCCCTGGGAGCACTGACCCACTCTTTGATAGCCGGTTTTTCTTGCTGACCCCCTGGATGCTCAGCAGCCCTGAGCACAGACACAGTGGCTCTTCCAAGGGGCTCTTCAGGGCGACGTGGGGGAGGACAATGTCCCATGTCCCTTGTCCCCTGCTCCTGGCAGGAGCTCAGCCCTGAAGCATCCTGAGAGGATGACGTGGGCTTGGGCCAGAGGGAGCAGAGTCCTGCTGGCCTGGAGCCAGCCAAGAATACCTCAGCCCCTCTGAGATCAGTGCTGCAGTGCAGCCCTTCCCCGGGCGCGTGCTGGGAAGGCACTGGGCTGGCTCCCACTTCGCTTGCCTCAAAACGTGCCCATGGGTGCTCAGCCCAGTCAGTGCCCTGGGACATCTGGCCAGGAGAGCCCAGCACCCTGGGGATGCCGGTGCTGGCAGAGCAGAGCACCCCGGGGAACCTAGGGCTGTGCAGAGTGGTCAGCTGGGCACCCCAGGGGCCATATGGGCACCTGACTGGGTTGGGTGGGCACCCTGCAGGGATGGCTCAGCACCCTGAGGAGTGGAGGAGGCGTGCACCATAGTTAGACCAGCACCCCAGGGGCTCCCCGCTGGTGCAGTGAAGCACCCCAAGGAGCAGGGAGGGACCCAGGAGGATGAGCCAAGCACCCTGGGGACACTCAGTTGGATGAGCTGAGCACACTGGGGACAGCCAGCTGGGGCAGCAAAGCACCCCGATGAGCAGGGAGGTACGCACGAGGGTTAGCCCAGCCTGGGCTACCTGCGTACCCTGGGGCCAACTCCCGCTATCGCCGCCCACCCCGGGGACACCCACCCGGGCTGGGGCAGCCGAGCACCCGTGGCGGGGCAGGGCCGGACTCTCCCCGGGCCGTGCGGGGCGGTCGCTCGGTCCCCTCTCCCCGCCCGG
>VZTA01018010.1:80050-90127 GCA_013398855.1 Mohoua ochrocephala | reverse complement strand
GGGCACCCACGGCCCCGCTTGGGGACGCGGCACGGGACACACGCACCCCGCGACCCGGCCGTGTTTGCTTGGGGACGTATTGCAGGGACACGGCACACTGGGGATGTGGGTGGCACCCCTTCGCGCGGGGACACTGCACGGCGCCTTTGCGTGGGGGCACGGCACGGTACACGGCACGGCTGCTTTCCCTTGGGACATGGCATCGCGTGGGGACACGGCGTGGCCCTCCTGGCACCGGGACACGGTGTAGGGACGCAGATGGGGCCCCTTCTGTGCTGGGATATGGCATGGACCGTGCCGGGGACACAACACGACCCCTTCACAAGGGGACACGCTGTGGAAGATGTGGCACAAGGACGTGCTATGGTCTTATGGCTCCTTCCACAGCGTGGGGACATGGCAGAGCCCCCTTCACGGGGGTGTAGGGACACGACACCTCTGTGTGGGGACCCAGCATGCGGTGGCTTGGCCACTTCACTCACCCCGTCCCCCAGCGTTCCTCGGCTGAGGCCGGACTAACTCACTGCTGGGATAACGGGGCTGGGTCGAGCCCCCTCCTTCCCTGGAAATCCCCTGAGAGTGTCATCAGGGAAGCCCTGGTAGCCCTGCCCCAAGCGGGACACAGCCATACGCGGCTCCACGGCCACCCACGGTCCTTTGGCCACCAGAGGCTCACGCGGGGCTGTCTCCTCCCCGCCGCCCCCGGGGCTCGGAGCGGGTGTCCTGCCTGGGGGCTGCAGCCTGGGCGCCTGCCTGCCCTGGGGCTGCAGCCGGGGCTCTCTTCCCCCAGATTCCCTCTTGCAGTCCGGGGGTGCTCCCGCACCCCTGCAAACACATCCCTGCCAACACCCTGTGACGGCCCCGGGACCTGCTGCCTCCCTGCCACCAGCTGGAGAGGAGAAGCCAGCGGGGACTGCCGGGAAGGGGGACTAACCCCCCATCCATGGCAGGGAACAACTGCCCGGGGCTACCGGAGAGCAGCCAGTGCCCGGAGCCTACACCTGTCCCTTGTCCCCACACCATCCACGCCACTGCCCTGGAGGCTCCCGGTGAGCCCCAGCCATGTAGGCACAGCCTGGGGCTCCACTGACGGCCACCATCAACATGCAGCAGGGCTACGCTGCCGTCCTATGTGAGTACAGCTGGGGGACAGGGGGGATGGCCTCAGGAGTCGCCTCGGTGGGTGTCCCCGAGGGGGCTGATGCCACTGGTTTTGGCTGCCCAGGTGTCCTGGCTGTGCTGGGGCTGGAGGCCGCGGCGCCGGGCGAATGCGAGCTCACCCGCCTGCTCCAGGACAAGCTGCAGTACGAGATGCGCCTGCAGTACATGGTAACCCCAGCTTTGGGAGGTGGGGGGGCACGTGGCACTGCAGGGCCCCGGTTTGCTCCAAGGGAAACACGGGAGGGCAGCACCCACTGCTCTACAGTGGCCGGGTGCTGGGTGCTGTGTTTTTTACCGGGGACAATTTGTGCCAAATGGTGCCCAGAGCTACTTCTGCGGGGGCTGACCACATCAAAGGGCTTTTGCACCGGCTCCCCGGTGTCATGCTGAGGCTGGCAAGGATGTTCCCATCACCTTGCTCCTTGCCAGCCCCCATGCTCTTCCTTGCCTTTCCAGAAACACTACTTTCCCATCGACTACACAGTCCAGGTCCAGTACGAAGAGGTGCTGAGGCCGTCCAACATCACTCGCCTGGTAAGACGGTGGCAGGGGAGAGTCCCATGATGGGAGCACTCCAGGGACCCACGGGGGCTGCACGGCTCTCACCCTCTTGCCCTTTAGCGCAACGGGACAGTGTCGGAGGCAGCACTGCGGTACCTCTGGTTCCATGTCAGCTCCCAGGCGGTGCTGCGGATCCGTGAGGTGCTGCCAGAGAAGCACCCATCCTGGAAGTACACCCAGGAACTCTGCCAGCTCTTCGATGCCCTGGGCGAGGAGTACAGCAAGTACCGGCAGGTGAGGATCCCCCGGATACCCCTGGCACCCCAGCCCAGCCGCACGTCACGCACTCGTGTGCTGGGAGGACGCACCCAGCCATGAGCTGGGAGGGGACAACACGGGCACAGACATTTTCTCTGCGTGTGGATTCTGGGGAAGGACTGACGGAAACAACGTGCAAGGGCAGAGGTTGGGAGCGGGGTGCGGGGCCGTGAGGCAGTGCCTGGGAAAGGCTCCACATCTGGCATTGGTGGTTCAGTGGTAGAATTCTCGCCTGCCACGCGGGAGGCCCGGGTTCGATTCCCGGCCAATGCAACAGCTGTATCTTTTTGTTGCCTGCAACCCCTCCCCCTTGGGGGACCGGCAGACCTGGGGAGGGGAGAACCGACACACACACCCCGACCTCCGTCACAGGGTGGCACTACCGCGGCCGGCGGTTGCGGGGGATCAGGCAGAAAGGTGCCCATGAATTCGTCCCTGTTTTCCCGCTGTCGGTCCTGCCTCTCTGCCCAAGCCTCTGCTGCCTCGATGGAGCTGCTGAACCCCGAGGCAGTTGCATTTGGGTGCTGGATGTGGGTGGCCTGTCACGGCTGGGTCACCAATGTGAACCTGAAGTGTGGCTGGGTTGTCCTGTGCTGCAGAGCAGGTTCTGCAGCCCCTCTGTGGAGAGAGTGAGCTTTGCTCGGTTGTCTCATCAGAGAGTTAATTCTGAAGGCTGCTGACAAGCCGCAGGTGATGGAGGTGATGTGAGGCAGCGGGGAGAGGCGTTTCCATGGGCTGGAGGCGCGGTATCAGAGCTGCGTTGGGGTGCCCTCTGTGAGGGTGTTCAGGGCTGCCAGGGCCCGTCCCTGCTGCTCCCTCCCGCCCCGCTGGGTTTGGGAGTGTGGGGGAGGGCTGGGATGCTGTGCACATCTGGCATTGGTGGTTCAGTGGTAGAATTCTCGCCTGCCACGCGGGAGGCCCGGGTTCGATTCCCGGCCAATGCAGCAGCTGTGTATCCTTTTGCACCCTGGTGTCCTTTGGCGGCTGCCAGGGTGCCCGTGGAATAGCGCAGAGGTGCTCCCGTGGATGCTCCCTCGGGCATCGCTGTGCCCCCGGGGCCGACTCTGTCGTTTGTGTGGGCGCTTAGGCCCCGAGGGTGGCAGCAGCAGCTCTGCCTGCCGTGAGTATCCCGGGTTTGGTGGCGTTGGGGAGCAGTAAGAGGAGGTGGTTTGGTGACTGACCATCTCGTCTGGGAGGCGGGGAGGGGCACTGGCTCAATGACAGCGAGTAGTGCTCTGTCGGTGGCAGTGAGGGTCCCTGGCTTAGGAGCAGTGGGAGGTGCTGGTTCCTGTCAAGGGTTCCCAGGCCACAGAGACAGGTGGCAGCTGTGGCATATGTGGTTCAGTGGGGCAATTATTGTGCTCTCTCCTCAAAAGGCAGGGTTTGGTTCCTGGTCAGTGTAGCCCAGTGTCCTGCCTTTCACCTCTGCAGCCCCCAGCCCCTCCACCTCACTCGGGCTCCGTGCAGCCATGGGGTGCTGTGGCTGGGAGGTGCTGCTGAACCCCAAAGCAGAGGTGTTTGGGTGCTGGATGTGGGTGGCCTGTCACAGCTGTGTCACCAATGTGAACCCGTAATTGGCTGGGTTGTCCAGTGCCACGGGGCAAGTTCTGCAGCCCCTCTGTGGAGAGAGTGAGCTTTGCTCGGTTGTCATCAGAGGGTTAATTCTGAAGGCTGATGACAACCCCTCCTTACTGGTGATGTGTGAGGCAGCAGAAGAGGCTTTTCCATGGGCTGGAGGCGCGGTATCAGAGCTGCGTGTTGGGGTGCCCTCTGTGTGTGCCCGTCGGTATCTCCGTGTGTGTGTGTGGTGTGTTCGCAGCCAGCAGCACCTGCCCACGCCGCACTCACCCTGCTGGGTTTGGGACTGTGTGGCCGTGCCGGGAGGAGCTCCACATCTGGCATTGGTGGTTCAGTGGTAGAATTCTCGCCTGCCACGCGGGAGGCCCGGGTTCGATTCCCGGCCAATGCAACAGCTGCATCTTTTTGCACCCTAATGTCTCTGGGGGACCACGGGGATTGCCCTGGGTGCCTGGAGGGATCACCCCCGCCCCCCCCACCCCAGCACATCTGTCCCCCTGTGTGGATGTGAGGAGTGTCACTGTCGCTGGAACAAAGCCGAGGCACCTTGGTGATTCCCGGGAGACTTGGTGGCAGAGAGGGACCCTGCCTCATGGGCAGTGACTGTCCATGGCTCAGTGACAGTGAGGGTTCCCGGTTTGGTGGCAGTGACAAAGGTCTTTGGCTCAGTGGCAGTGAGGATCCCTGGCCCAGGGCAGTTGGGCCTGCACGGGTCTTGGGAGTGCTGCCACATCCAAGAGGGGACTGTGTTTGGGTGCTGGATGTGGGTGGCCTGTCACGGCTGGGTCACCAGTGTGAACCCGAAGTGTGGCTGGGTTGTCCTGTGCTGCAGAGCAGGTTCTGCAGCCCCTCTGTGGAGAGAGTGAGCTTTGCTCGGTTGTCTCATCAGAGAGTTAATTCTGAAGGCTGCTGACAAGCCGCAGGTGATGGAGGTGATGTGAGGCAGCGGGGAGAGGCGTTTCCATGGGCTGGAGGCGCGGTATCAGAGCTGCGTTGGGGTGCCCTCTGTGAGGGTGTTCAGGGCTGCCAGGGCCCGTCCCTGCTGCTCCCTCCCGCCCCGCTGGGTTTGGGAGTGTGGGGGAGGGCTGGGATGCTGTGCACATCTGGCATTGGTGGTTCAGTGGTAGAATTCTCGCCTGCCACGCGGGAGGCCCGGGTTCGATTCCCGGCCAATGCAGCAGCTGTATCCTTTTGCACCCTGGTGTCCCTTAGGGGACCTTGGTGACATCCTGGTGAACTGTCCCTGCAGACAGATGTGGAGGTGGTGGTGGCCGATCTGGTGAAGCTGATCCACAGCGCGGGCGCTGAGAGCCGGAGCAAGGCTGTACGCCCCAAGGCACTGCTGGACAACTGCCTCAAGGTCATGCGGATGCTCTACGGGGTGCCCTGTGAGTTGGGGATCAGGGTCGGGGGCTTGACCTTGGGGAACGCAGGTGCCACACAGTGGGGCCCTGGCCCACACCGTGGCACCTGTTCCCTCTGTTCAGGTCGGTGGGAGTCCACCTAACACTGCGGATGACCCCTCACTCCTCACTCAACACCTCCTTGCCCTGGAGCCTCGGATGCTGCCTCTGCTCTGCTCCTCCCAGAGCCCCACGGGGAGTTCCCAAGGAAGGTGCAAAGGTGGGACAAATGCCACCCCACCTGGGACCAAACACTACCCCTTCCAGGACTGTAGGACTGTTTACAGCTGTGGGGTTTTGTCCATCCAAAACGTCTGGCACCTTTTGCGTGGGTGTGGGGTCAGACACAGCCCCCCGTGGCAGGCGGCTGTTGGGGGGACACACAGCCTTCCCTGCCCACAGGGCAGGTGAGAGCATCACCCTGTTTCTCTCGATTTGTATTTTTTCCTCAGCTTTCATTAAACACCAGTTAATTCTCTAGCATTGCAGCTCAGCTTCCGACTGGGTCCCAGGAGCCTCCAGCCTTACCCAAAATAAAGGACCAGCAAAGAGAACCCCACGGCCTCCACTGCCTCCTCTTTTGGGGTGTCAGCTGCCTCCCTTGCCGCTGTGGGGGAGAGACTCACTCTGATAAAGGGACCCCTGCCAAGCCGCCTCCATCAGCCCCGGCTGCTTCCCCGGCAAGGAAACATCTGGATTTGTTTGTTGTGCTTGGCGGCGCGGTGCAGGCGGCACACTGGAGGGACCGGGGCTGCCTGGCTGCCTCCCCCCTTTACAGCTTGGTTAATTACCTTCATCAGCTATTAGAGACCTTAATTGGTGTATTCCTGGCTGAGGGCTGCTTAGGCTCATGAGTCCATGGGCACTGCAGCATGAGTGGAGACAACGTCTTCCTCCTCCTCCTCCTCCTCCTCCTCCTCCTTTTCCTCCTCCCTTCATGCCTAGTGATGATTCCTGTTTATATAAAGCCCACACAGAGCTCATATAAAACCCACTAGCGATGATCCATTGCTTCATAAAGAGCTTTAACTAGAGGGACCCTCTCTCCCATCCCTGCTGGCTTTAACAGAGCCCCTGTGTGGTCCAGGGACCCACCTGGGGCTGCCTCAGCCCTTGAGGCTGAGCCCCAACCTCCCACTCCCTCACGTCAAGTGTGGGAATGATCCTTCATCCTCCTCCACTGTGGGAAAACTGAAGCTGTCCCTGCAAAATGACCCCTGCCAAGCTTCCCAGAGCACCTCCACAGCAATGGGCTTGCCAAAACCCTGCGTGTCCAGCCCACTTGAGATATTGTGCATTTTCTTCTGATCGCTCTTTTGAGAGATGGCTTCAAAAATGTCCACTGAGAGCCTCTACAGGAATGCACTCACAGGATGGGGAATGGGAGCCTGTTTACAGTATCTCCTGGTGTACCATGAGAGATGAATTGCAGGAGGGTCAGCCCAGGATGCCCTGCCCAGGTCTCAAGAAACATCTTTAGGCATGTGCTGAGACTTGGGAGATCTCCTGCTGTGAAACTCCCCAGCTGCTGGGATAGGAAGAACCTTTTCTGGCCTTGAACCAGCAAGAAAAAAGCCTGGCAGCATCCTTGAGGTGGGCATGGAAGGGCCAGCTGCTTTTGGGGTGGGCAGGCTCAGCAGGACAAGGGCTGAGTTTGGGGACTGTCTGGGGTGTCCCCATAAGCAGTATGGCTTATGGCCCTAGAGTGAGGATGCCCTGGGGGTTCCCTTGGCCCCAGGGGATGCCTTGGATTCAGGACCATGCTTGGAGCATCCTTCCTTATGCTGCTCTGGACCAACTCAGCATCCCAGGCTGGGGGGGGGCAGCGAACCCAACTCTCACTCCCCAGCCCATGTGTCCCTGTTTCTGTTCCCATGCCCACACCACACCCCCTCTTTCCAAATCAGAGTGAGCCTGGAAATGACACTTCATTCACTTTAATTAATTATTTAAGCTCAGTGGGTGGGTGCTGCTCTCACCAGGGCAGCCTCTGCCCTCTCCAGTCCCAGAAGGTGCCATTGCTGGTGGCCGAGAGCTGGGCCAGCAGCTGCAGGACGCCCCGCACACTCTCCTCCTCCGTCACTGGGCCCTGCCGCACCCGAGGGCAAGGGAAAAAGTGAGCCAGGATTCTCCGTCCCAGCACCCCCAATCCCACCCATGGTGTGGTGGAATGCCAGCTCTGGCTGGGTTGGTTTGGGAGCAGCTGAAGATGCTTGAGCAGCCAAGGTATGCGGCTTTGCACAGATTGATTGTCCCCCATTTGAGTGCTGTAAAGACGGAGGTTAATTTTCTCATTCCTAATTAAAAAGTGACTCGTTTGTCAGCCAGAGCAGGGTAAGGGACGGCCGAGTGGAGGAGCGGGGTGCCCTCTGCTGACACACCACCAGGATGGGAAAGGAAATAAAAAACAGAGAAGAAATTGGATGGTTTTCGGGGAGAGCCTGGAATTTTCCCTTTGCTGTGGTGGCAAAGCCACTGTGGGACCCAGGGACTGCATGGGTATGGGTGCCCAGGGAAGGGATGTCTGTGGGAAGGGATGCTTCTGGGAAGGGATGTCTTTGGGAAAGGATGACCTTGAGAAGGGATGTTCATGGGAAGGGGTGGCCTTGGGAAGGGATGCTCCTGGGAAAGGATGCCCCCAGGAACGGATGCCCGTGGGACCTTGCTGAGCTAGGATGCTGTGCACCTCCCCTCACTCACCATGCCCTGTTCCAAGGGAGGTGTCACACGTCCAGGGTCCACAGACACACAGAGGATCCCGCTGCTCCCATACTCCAGGGCCAGGCACTTGGTGAGCATGTTCAGAGCAGCCTGGGAGGACAAATTCCCCTCCTTACCATCACGATCTGGCAATGCCACGGCCAGTGGCGGGGGGAATCCTGCAGGAGATGACCCCCAAATTCCTCTCCATCCTCCCGGTGGCCGTACCTTGCTGCAGCGGTAGCAGATGTCCTGCCTCTCCTCCCAAGCCTCCGCGACCTCGATGGAGCCCAGGATGCTGGAGATGTTGATGATGGCAGCTCTGCTGCAGCTCATCTCACGCTGCCCTTGGGCCTCAGCCGCCTCCTTCAGCAGGGGCAGGAAGGCCTGCGGGGGATGGGATCTCAGGCATCACCACCCTCTTCCTCCCTGTTCCCAGTGTTTGGGGCAGGGGTTGCCTGTGTCCTCACCTGGCTTGTCTGCAGGGGCCCGATGGTGTTGGTGGTGTAGACGAGGCTCATGTTCTCGGCTGTCTCAGTGGCCAAGGTGCTGCGGCGCGTGGTGCCGGTGTTGTTAATCAGGAGGTTGAGGCCAGCACTTCCCACCTCCTCCCGCACCTTCCCGACTGCTGCCTTGATGCTGTTGGGGTCTGTCACATCTGCCAGGGGACAGGAGGGTTTGGGGACAGGGACAACCCTGACAAGATGCTGTAGGACATGGCAGGAGGCAGCTCCCAGCCACTGAGCATCCTCCTGGTCCCATCAGTGACCTGGTTGAGCTGAGTCAAACTGAGGGCTCCGCCTGCTTGGTGGCATTTCCTGGAGCCACCCACGGTTGCAATTAAATCCTGAGAAGCTTCATCCCCTTCCCGCCCCAGCACTTACCTAGAGGCAGGATCATGACGTTGGGAAAGCCCAAAGCCACCTCGTTGACAGCCTATGTGGAGAAAGCAGAGGGAGGGGGTCATGTGGGGAAGCTCACCGGGGGAGAAACCCTCACCATGCCGGGGTGGGAACAGGGTGCCCCCTCATGTCACAGCCGACAGGTCACGACAAGATCCAGTGGGAGCGATCTGGGGCGAGTCGCTGCCTCTCTGCACCTGGCTGAGCCCGGCAGCTTCAAAGCTCCCAGCAGTGATGCCCCCGGCACAGGGGCTGCCAGCAACCCCTCCCTGCACTCCCCATCATGCACGTACCTGCGCCAAGAGACGCAAAAAAAATTAAATACATACATATTTAATACATGTGTAGGTATTTTTAGTATTTAATAGATATATATATATTTCGTTATACATACATACATACATACAGACATACATATGTATGCATGTATTTTCCCATGCCATTCATCGTGTGGGATGCTGGCACTCAGCCTCCCAGTTCCAGGTGGGATGGTGGCAGCCCCAGGCACGCATCCCAGAGCTGACTCCTTCCTGTCCCCGCCCCCCCCCCGACCCCCCCTTGCCGATGCCCTCCCTACCTTGCCCTGGGGGTCCAGGCAAGCAGCAAAGAGGTGCCGAGGTGGGCTGGGCTGCTCCAGCAACCCCTTCAGCAGCCCCAGGCCCAGCCCCCCATCGCAGCCGGTCAGCAGGACGNCCGGTTGTGCCGCCCCAGCGAGGTTTGGCAATCGGCCTCGATAATCCGGGAGGTGGCAACGCTGCGGGTGCTGCTGGGATGGGTGGAGGTGGGGGGCACCGCCTGCACCCCCTCTTCTGGAGGGGATGGGTCAGCAGGATGCTCTTCTGCATCCCAGGGTCACACATCACCTTGACCATGGGGTTGTCTCGCTCCTCCATACCCCAAAACACCCATCCCCCTCCAACTATGGGAACCCCAAAGGGGTGATGGGACCTTCCCACCTGTCCCCCATTACTGGGGTGACCCCAGGGAACCAGAACATCCATAGGAGCGCAGGCAAAGTTATTAATTACAGTACAACCTTTATTAATACTGGAATCTTCACAGTGCATTCGTTACTTGTAGCAGTGACTATGGAAAACGGGGGAGGGGGGGGAAAGAGGGGAATTACCACCAGAAAAAAAAAAAAAGAAAAGAAAAGAGGGAATGAAAGAAAGAGAAAGAAACTTGGCAGAGGGACAGGGAGAGGGGAAGCGGCGGCAGAGGCAGGAACACGAGGGGGGAAAATAAATTAAAAAAAAAGAAAAGAATAAGGACCAAGTTAACAACAGCACCAGAAAAGTTACTTCAGTCGAAAGACAGGTCAGTTTTTTTCTTTTCCAAGGAATTTTTGTTTTCTGTACAAAATAAGAGACCCCCCCCCTCCCTCAAACCCAAACATTTGTCACTTGGCATCAGCGGTTCTGGGCAGGAGAAGGGGAAAGGGGGAGAACTAAATTGTTATTCCTAAGGGGGAGGGCTGAGGGGGCTGCGATGCGACAGACAGCGGGGCGGCGGGG
>VZTA01018010.1:67998-79573 GCA_013398855.1 Mohoua ochrocephala | reverse complement strand
GCTGGCGCCGTCCTCCCCTGCTGGGGCTGGCGCCACCCGCCTGCGCCCGGGGGAAAGAAAACAGAGAGGAGAGGGAAAGCGAGAGGGGAAAAGGAGAAGAAAAACAAAGGGAAAGAGGTGAAAAAAAGGAAAGGAGAAAAAGAGGAAAATAGAAGGGAGGTGAAAAAGAGGTAAAAAGAAAGGAAAAGAGGAAAAGAAGAGGAAAAGAAGAAAAATGGGAAAATGAAGAAAATAAGAAAAGAGAAGGAAAAGCGACATAGAAGATAAAAGAAAAAAATCAAAAGAAAAAAGTAGAAAAAATAGAACAGGAAAAAGAAGAGGCGAAAAGGAGAAAAAGATGAGAAAAGAGGGCCAAAGAGAGAGCAAGTGAAGGAGGGATGTAGGGAGAGGGCAGGGCAGGAGGAGACAGAGGGGCAGGAAGCAGGGGGCACCGGGGAGGGACGGGGCAGCGGGTGCCGGCGGGTGGGGGTTCCCAGGGAGGCGCAGCGGTTGCCCCCGGGGTCCTTCGGCCATGGCGGGCAGGTCCCTGCTGGCCGGGGCGTCATCACGATATCCGCGGGGCCGACCTGTCATTGGTGACGGTCCTGCGCAGGCGCACCCCGCGCCGGATGGCCACCAGCATGTCTTCGGCCGGGGGGTCCATGGAGGCCGCGGGGGGCGGCGCGGGGGTCTCCTCGCTGGGGCCGGACCCCACGAGGGCGGTGGGGAAGGGGAACTGGCCTTCCCCCAGGGCGTGGGCGCCGGCCACCAGCTCCCCGATCTTCTCCACCAAACTGTGCCGGTTGGCAGCCAACTGTTGGTCCTCCTCTTCCTCAGCGGAGAGGTGCTGGCCGGCCCCGGGGTAGACAGAGATCTCCATGGCACCGCCACCCCAGGCAGTGTTGGGAAGGCTCAGCCGCTTGGGCGAAGCTTTGGCAAAATCCAGGGGGTTCGGAGAGGCGTCATCGGCATAGAAGACGCACTCTTCGCTGCCCACCCGTGTAGGGCCGGCGTAGCCAGGGGAGTCGGGCACTGTGGGGGTCTTCACGGGGACGATGGGGGGTCGGATGGGGATGGGGCCAGCATTGGAGAGCGTACGGCGGACCGAGGGTTTGGTGGACGGTGTGCGGCGGATGGTGGCCACCCCCGGCGTGGTGCCGGCCGGTAGGTTGGTGCCGGTGGGCAGCCCGGCGGTGGAGGCAGGACGCTTGGTCTGGATCATCCGCCGGTAGTTCTGGGCGATGTTGCTGTTGCGTGGGATGGTGGAGGACTTGTCGAAGTCGCTCTGGGGGTCACACTCCACGTCACCGTTCACTGAGTAGCAGTCGTAGTCGGAGCCTGGGGAGGGAGCAGCGCCATCAGTGTGGCTGCGGGGGCAGTGGGTTGCCAAGCCCAACCGTGCCATCAAAGCCAGCCCCAGCCACCTCCACCACAGCACAACAACCAAATTCAACTGCCACGATCGTGACACAACCACTACTGTCTCAATCACTGCTGGCACAACATGCTCACCATCAAACCCAAACATCACCATTGGAAGGCAACCACAATCACCCCGACCATCACACTGAAATCACAACCAAACCTAACCGTCGCCATCGCAACCACCCCAACCACGGCCATCACAACGTGATCACAGCCAATTTCCACTGTCACCACAATGTGCTCATAACTGGTTCAGCCATCGTCAATGCCAACATGATGACAAACGTGGTTATTTGATCTCCAACTACCAACTCTGTTGCCATCACCTGTTACGGCACTTCCTGGCACAGCTGTACCTGCTGAGCCCCAGCTAACATCCAAATAACCAGGAAAAGCTGTGGTTATTTGCGGCACCCCACTGGCCCCTACACAGTATGACCACAGCCCGACGCTATGGCGCCCAGAGCACACACAGATGTGCCCCAGGACCACCAAAGCCTCTGCTGTCCCTTTCCCCACTTTCAGTGCCATTTCAGGTGGTCCTAGGTACCCCCAGTGCCGGTACCTTGGGAAGGGATGGTGTCCTCAGAGCAGGAGGGGGTGGTGGTCTGCGTGCTGTAGCCACTGGAGTACTGCAGCGAGTCCCGGCTGCTCTTCTGGTGCTCCAAGCTCAGCCCACGGGTCAAGACCATGGCCAGGTCGCTGGCGGCAGGAGACACCTCCTCCCCAT
This sequence comes from Mohoua ochrocephala, assembly GCA_013398855.1. Taxonomy (NCBI): domain Eukaryota; kingdom Metazoa; phylum Chordata; class Aves; order Passeriformes; family Acanthizidae; genus Mohoua; species Mohoua ochrocephala. The sequence goes on along the minus strand of VZTA01018010.1, from coordinate 77,439 downwards.
GCTGCGGGGGCAAGGGGCACCGTCAGCACCCTGGTTCCTCTCTTGGGAGCCCCCAGGAGCCCCCCGCCTCTGCGCCCTCCCTGTCGCAGCCGGTACCTTGGCGGCAATTGTAGCCGGAGACATCCGGGGCCTGGGAGCATCCTCGCCGCCGATGCCCGGGTAGCCACCAGCAGGAGAGCCCATCTCGGCTTCCCGCAGGTGCTCCACGCGGTCCTTGCGCCGCTGCAGGGTAGGGACCACCGGCTGGTCATAGGGGCTGGCCTTGGACCAGTCCTGCAACGGGCAAGGCATGCAGTTCATGCTGGTGACACCGGGACCAGGAGTGGGGCAGGAGGGGTCTCAAACTGTTGTCCCCCCGTGTCAAGCCACGGGTGCTGCTCGGGATGCTCTGCCCCATGCAGGAAGGGAAGGGAGGGTCTGAGGGCTGAACCCCATGAAGTGAGGGGGGAACCACGTGCGAAATGCAACCCCGGTGGGATGGCAAGGACTAACCGAGGTGGGGGAGCTGCACTCGCTAACTGACTGGCAGGTTTCGGAGGCCTCTGAGGACGCCGAGCTGGAGGACTTCTGCTGTGCCGTGCCGAGCCGAGAGCCGGAGGGGGAGAGAAGAGGCAGTTAGCAAGCAAAGCCAGAGCCATGACCCTGGTTAGAGCAGCACCCACAGCTCCCTTGGCTGAGTGAGGCCCCCAGCCCTCTTCCCCTCTGGCGGCGGATGCAGGATGGTGAGCAGGATGCAACCACGGCAGCGGGGTCAAGAACTGTGAGGATGCACTGCCCCACCCCTTCCCCCTTCTCACCCCAAGCCATGCAGAGCCAACGGGTATTTTGGGGAGCGGGGACCTTGCTGGGTTGGTGATGCCAGGTTAGCATGGACAGGTGGGAATGGCAGCTCCCTGGGGATCCTGGAGCATCCTTGGCACTGGGGATGGTGCAGCATGAAGGGGAAGCTTTTCTCCATGCTGCCTGGTGGGCGACTGCCACAAACGGGGTATTTATGGGGCTGCAGTGATTGGGAAACACCCTGTTCTCCTGGCATGGGGAGAGGGATATCTGTAGCCCATCCCTCGGGGAATTCATGGAAGGGGTTTCTCTGCCGTGTGGCCCATGACGCCCCCAAGTAGGGCAGGCACCCTCAATATTCCCAATACTTATTTCCCGTGATGTCAACACAGCTGGAAATGCTCCTGAGGGCGGGTCTCATCACCTCTGCACCGGACCCTTGTGTTGCACCCAGCGCCACCCACCCATTCTACGGCAGGGGAAACTGAGGCACGGAGGTGGGCAGCACTGACCACCCGACCCGTACCTGGCTGGTGATGTCCGAGGGCATGGGGGAAGGTGGTTTGGAATAAGCGGCGTCCTGGGAGATGAAGCCGGAGTCGTGGGAGGAGACGCTGGAGAGGCGGGTGGCGGCGGCGGGGGGCTGCGCCAGGCTGCGGTAGCGATAGGTGGAACTGGGTGAGCAGGTCTGAGCCCCGCCGGGCCACGCCATGCCACCCTTGGCACTGCTAACGCTGCTGGGGGGGCGCCGGGGGGACGGGGACACGCCGGTGGGGAGGACAAAGGAAGGAAAAGAGAATTTAAGACAGAGGTTTGGAGGTGGCAGGATGACCAGCGCCCTGCCACACACCACAACCTGGGGAAACTGAGGCATGTGGTCCTCCTGGGGTGTCCCTTCTCCTCCTGGGGTGGCCCCGTGGCAGGGAACAGACTGGGGGACATGACAGAGGTGGTATGCTTGCCCCTAGACCCCCATGCACAGCTCACGTCGTCCCCAAACCCCAAAGGACAGGGCATGTGTCAGGCCCCATCCTGCCCCATAGGTTCACCAGCCCTGTCCAGTGCGCCAAGACCAGTTTCTCCATATTAACGGGAGCCACTTGCCCATGTGGACATGAGAAGGTGGACATGCACCTTGTGAGCATCCCCAATGGCCGTAAGCATCGTTAGCCCACTGAGGTTAACGAAGAGGGCTGGATTTCCTGGCTGTGGTTGGGTGTGGAGCCCACCCCACCATACCTGCACATGCTGGACTTGCGGGAGCTGGAGCTGCTGGGTGAGGACGGGGGTGTCTGGTATGACCAGCTGTAGTCAGAGCCCTTCAGGTCCTTGATCACCTGCAGGAAAGATGGGGTCTAAGTCCCCACAAAGATGCTCCCCTGCTCCCCTGGCCCCCGGCTCGCCCCTGCTGACCTGCTCACTGGCGGGGGGCAGCTTGTGGGGCTCAGCGGTGAGCACCACCAGGTCCTCGATGATGCCCTGCAGGTGGGTGATCTCTCCCAGCATGGTGAGCTCCCCGTTCTGAGGACAGACAAGAGGGAGCATCAGCACCCACTGGGCAGCAGGAACGACCCCTGACCCTCTCGGTCCCCAGCACTCACCACCACGGGCTGCAGGAAGGTGATGAAGGTGCAGAAGCGGCCCCGCTCCTCGATGAGGGCTTTGCGGACCGCCTGCTTCTCTGTCTCCTCCAGCAGCAGGTACATGTCATTGACGTCCTGCAGCGCGTTGTCCAGCTGGGGCTGCAGGTCCCCCTTCCCTGAGAGGTGGGGCACTGTCAGCGCTGGGCTCACCTGACACCCTCCCCAGTCTGCTGGCGGTCCCACTGCCAAGCCGAGGCCATTCCCCCAGCTTGGGGATGTCACCCCATCCTCACATTCCAGCAGATACCACAGGTTTCCCACTGTGCCCATATCCCTGGAAGGTCCAGGAGCACCCTCACCCCACAGCAGCCCTGGGCAGAGGGCTCCTCTGCCACCCCATCCCCATCCCTGGCACTTGGGACCAGAGGACCCCTTGGGCTGCCACATGGTGGGGCTGGCATCGCCTCAGGACGTGGGGTGCAGGCTAAGCTAAGCTAAAAGCAGGGTGAGGGCGGGAACAGGGAGCGGATGGACGGACGGACAGACAGACAGAGGCTGGGGAGACTGGGGGGAGTAGATGAGGAAGCAGAGAGGGGGCCGGTGGTGGGGGGCAGCAGTTCACTTACCAAGTAGCTCTACAGGAAGGATGTGGAGGGGAGGGAAGAGAGAAGGAGACAGAGAAAACGTGTGAAAAGAGGCCGAAGGCTGGGGCGCATGCCCCGCCTCCCCACCACCCCCGGGGCCGTGCCGGCACCTCCCTTTCTGCAGGGGGGCAGCAGGACCCCCCTAGTGCCCACCCCTCGGTTGGCAGTGCCACAGCCGGGATACCTGCCCTGGCTGGGGGTGCTGCGGAGGGGCTGATGGGGGCACCCCCCAGGAGACCCCCGCTCACCTTTGCGAGCCTTTTTCTGGAGCTTGAGGGTGTCAGAGGACTTTTTCTTGATCTCATGGCGTGCTCGCTTGTACTCTGGGGGCACAGAAGTGCTGTCAGAGGGGACCCCTGCCCAGCAGCGCAGCCACCCTGCAGGGATCCATCCTGTCCCCCCTGTACCTTTCGCATGGTCCTTGTCCAGCTGGTTGGCAGTTTTCTTCCAGTCCTCAATCCTGTCCTGCAAAGGGTTTATCAGGCTCTCCATGAGGGCGCTGGAGCAGGGAGAGAGAAGCAGAGAGTGTGGGAGAGGGCCGGAGCCGGGGGGGAGCCACTCCCCCATGCCATGCCCGGCCCACATCCGGCATCGCCTTCTTCAGCGAGGGATGAGCGCGGCCAGGCCGTGTCACCGACGCCTGCGGGTTTGGAGGCGAAGCTGATCCCGGTCCCGCTTACTTGGTGAACTGCCGGAGCTTGGCCTCGATGCTGCGGTGCCGCATGCACATGCGGGTCAGCGCCGAGCCGATGTCCCTCGTGGCACCTGGTGCGGAGCAAAGCGCGGCTGACGAGGGGCAGGGACACCCCCACACCGGTCCCAGCCCGGTTCGGGAGCAGGGTGGCTCCTGCTCAACGCTGGGGTGCACTGGGCATTGGGGACACTTTGGGTAGGAGGTGGCTTGTTTCTTCCCACGATAAATCCACAAAATAAATAAATCATCATCCACTAACTAATACATGCAACATTAAATATCTCTTCCGGAGGTTTTGAACCCACTCCCATTTTTTCCTGGATTGTCTTTAATTTGGCACTGGGGGGCCAGGGAAGGGAAGGGATGACCCTCGCTTAGTTCCAGGCAGTCAGCTCTGTCCCACACCTCCAGGCACAATCCCGAGTGGATAAAAAGGGAGTCCAAATTCCTCGGGGGTGATATTTGCCAGCAGCAGAAAGCAGGAGCATTCTTTTTAGGTGAAACCTCTGTTCACTCTGAAGCCTAAGGATGGCCACATGGTGGCAGTGCTGCTGGCAAATCCCAGGAAAAACAGCAATCAAAAATCCTTGGGTGCAAACTAAGGAGTGACATTCAGCCTTTCTCTCCCCTAAAAAAGCCTCCAAAGACACCTCCCACCCTTTTGCAGGAGTTTTGGAGGCCCCTCAGTCCCCCAGTGCTACGGAAATAGGGGAACCCGTGGGCCAGGGCCTTCTCCTGCACTGGGGTAGTCTCCTAATCCAGCTCCTAATGCTCTTATCCCAGCTCCTGCTGCTCCTAATCCGATTCTCATGCACTGTGTGCGAGGCCAGCAGCCAGCCCCCACCCAGTGCCTCAGTTTCCCCGTGCTGCTGCTCTGCCTCCCACCACCCCGAAAAGCCCTGCAGGTATAGCAGCACTACAGGGTGACACTGGCTCCTGTGGTGCTGGTCCCCAGCTGTCCCCAGCATCGCTCCTGTGCCTCCCCCTTGCTTTGGCTGCCCGGGCTGGCAGGGAGCTGGGGGAGCCCTAATCCCCCTGGTGCAGTGGGCTAGTGGGTTTGGAGGCAAAGCTGATCCTGGCTCAAGCTGCTGCCTCCACCTCCTCCTCCTCCTCCTCCTCCTCGCATGGCTCCAGATGGCCTGGATGCCGCCAGTCTGCAAACCAGCCCGGGACCATCTGCTTGGCAGAAGCCAAGCGGTGGGAAGTGGCTCCTTGTTGCCAGCGGGCACCCGGAGAGGGTCTGGGGATCCTTCCCCCTCACCGCCCAACAGTATGGGGGACCCCATATGCAGCCTTGGCTCGTCAGTCACCTCCCTGGTGAGTTGGGGTTTGTCCCCACAACAGTCAAACTTGGACTCCTGAATTTCTCTCCAGTTAATTCCCCTTTCCTGGAGACCCCCAGAGCAGCCGGGACTCCCCTGGGAACTTCCCAGGTGAGTGCCAGGGACAAGGAGGGTGGTTTGTGCATCCTGGAGGGCAGAGATGGGTGCAGGGGACCACGGCGTGGGGCTGAGCCACCCTGAATGTCCCAGCCCCACCAGAAAATGTGGCTAAGCACCCATGGGTGGTGAGGAGCAGCACCCACATGGGTGCCCACCTCCTTCCCCCTCCCCACTCCATCTTTCCAACGCTGCTTCCCAGGGCATGCTCCACCTTGGTGTGGGAACAGGTGGGACATCCCTCTGTGGATGGTGAAGCTGCTGCTTGAAGTCCACCCCAGCAACATGGGCAGGGGACACCCCACAGGGGACACGCACCACCTGTCCACCCGCCCAGACAAGCCTGGGGACACCCACCCCTAGGAGAGAGGACCCTACCTCGGGTGTTGGTGGCCATGTCGGCCACTTTCTGGAAGGCATCCAGGAAGGCAACTGCGGCCAGCACCGTGGTCCTGGGGTGGAGAGAGCGAGGGGGGAGCTCAGTGGGTGCGGGACACACTGGGATGTGCCAACGAGGAGGGGGGTCCCCCATGTCCCACCCCCCCTTGGCCACTCACCTGAGCTGGGAGTGCAGCTTGGTGGCCTTCGAGTTGAAATCCTCCCATATGGGGTAGGAGCTCTGCAAGGAGGAAGGGTGATGGTGAGACAGAGCCCCTCGCCTCCTGCACCGCTTCCCCAGACAGGGCAGGCCCCCCTTCACTGGTGCAGAGAGACAGGGCAGCTCAATAGCTTCCCTGATGGCTAATAAAGGCTGAACACAACCCTTTTCCCTCCTGGGTTTTCCCTTTCCAGTCTGGCCACCCAAACTTACAGACCATGGAGACCTCAGGATTTTGAGTGATCTCTTCCTCACGGGGGTCAAGGTAGGTTATTATGGGTTTGGAAATTTGAGGGGATGAAATGAAAAAGCTTTAAGCCCCTGGCCAGCAGTAGAGGAGACACCCCCAGCACTCGCAGATTCCCCCCAAAGCACCGATGGCCAAACCCACCATCAGGGAGAGCTCCAGCCCCACAGCCAGGAGCCCCAGTCCTCACCTCCCCTGAGCCCAAGGACCGACAGGGCAGGAGGGGAGGTCGGGGTCCCCCCAGCCCTGAATGGGGCAGTTGTGTGGGGACAGGGACAGGGCACAGGTGCTTGGGAGGCCACCCCAGTGCTGTCCCAATGAGGCCCCTCCAGTGCCATCCTGGCAAGGCCATCCGTGCAAGACCAGACCCACTGCCCTTGAGGCGAGGCTATTCCAGGGCTGTCCTGGTGCCACCATTCCAGTGAAGTCATCCCAGGGCTGTGCTGGTGCCACCATCCCAGCGAGGCCATCCCAGGGCTGTGCTGGTGCCACCATCCCAGCGAGGCCATCCCAATGCCACTGTTTCAAAAAGGCTGTCTCAGCACTGTCCCAGTGAAGCCAGTCCCAGTGATGCCTCAGAGATGCCAGTCCCAGTAGACCATGCTGGTGCCATTCCAGTGAGGCCTCTCCCGGTAATGCCAGCTGCAGTGCCATCCCAGCAAGGCCATCCTGGTGCCATCACAACAAGGCTGATCCTGATCCACCACACAGCGAGGCGATCCCAGTGTCACCATCCCAGCAAGGCCAGTCCACGTTGTCCTGGTGAGGTTAATCCTGGGGCTGTCTTGACAAGGCCATCCCAGTGCCAGCCTTGCATGGCCAGTACCGGTGCCATCATTCCAGTGAAGCTATCCAGGTGCCACCATCCTGGCAAGGCCATTCCAATGCTGTTCCAGTGAAGCTGGTCCCAGTGCTACTGTCCCAGCAAAGCCATCCCAGTGGGGCCAGTCCTGGTGTCACCATCCTGGTGAAGCCATGCCGGTGCTGCTATCCTAGCAAGGTCAGTCCTGGTCCTGTTGTCCCAATGACAAAATCCTGGTGCTATCCTGGTGTCACCATCCAATGGCAGTGACAGGCGTCTGTAAACTCCCCTAGGGCAGCCACCAGGCTGGGACATGTACATCACCACACATCCCCATGGGCACTATGGCTTGGTGGCAGCCCTGCGGACAAGGTTTGCACTGAGGGGGCATGGGACCAGCCCAGCATTGTTTTTTGGGGACCACGAAAGCCACTGTTTCCACATGTGTCAGCAAAGAAAGGGTTTGCTTCACACACCACTTGTGGCAGTGCCCCCCTGGCTGTGGGCCCCCAGGGACTGTCATTGCCAGAGGGCTGGGCCACCATTCCTGGGCTACTGTCCCCGGGCCACCTTCCTTGGCCACCCTGGGCAGGGCAAGTGAGGCTCCCCTGTAGAAGGGAGAGGGCTGTGATGCCCCAAACCCCCTGTGATGCCAGGCATGAGGAGGACCGGGAAGAGGACAATGGGGACAAGGACATGCCAAGGTCACTCAGGGACGCCGAGCACGCGAGGAGAGGCAACAGGAATGAAGCCAGCTTGGGGACTGTCACCAACAAACAAATCCTCCCCACCACAGGCCAAGGGGTGCTGAAAAAGCCACCCGCCACCAAAATAAGGTCCCTTTGCCCTGTGACCAGCACAGGAGTCCCAGCCATAGGACCATAAGCACATCACTGCCCTTCAACGCCGGCAGTTCTTCAAGCAGAGAGTTGCTTGTCCCCCAGTGCCCGTGCCAGGACACCCACGTGGCTGGGAGATGGGGACAGTGCACCCTCAGGTGCCACTGGCACTTGGCCGAGGCTGTGCAGGGCACGAGCTGAGCCCCAGCTGTAGTGTGGTGGGGTTTTCCTTCTTTTTCATCATTTTTCTTTCATCTTTCCCACCTTCAAATGGCGTGAAACTGAATCCAGCCCGGTCTCCTCGGGTGAGGAGTTCCCAGTCCAACCGCATCCGGATGGTGCTGGGCATGTCCCTGGGAGGTGACAGCTCAGGGCTGGCTTATCCCCTCTGAAGCCTCAGCAGGGGAACGGGAAAACTGAGACAGGGGCTGCCCCGACCTCCCCCCTGGGAGTGTAGGACTCAGCCAGGCTGCCTGGAGAGGGTGGCTGGGGCGAAGGCATTTGGGGGAGGGAGCTGATCACCCCAGCACCCGTTTCCCACTAGCCCTGGATCCCACTGCCCTGGGGAGAGCTGGGATTTTCTCCCTGGAGCTTTTCTCCCGGCCCTGAGCCAGAGTCCGGCTGCAGAGCCACCACCGCCCCTCGAAGGGGTTAATCTCCTTCCCAGCAAGGCTTTTATTTTTTTTTTTATCCCCCCTCCCCTGCTTTGGCAATGACAGCATTGTCTGGACGGGTCTGCAGCACGAAGAGAGGAAGAGGAGGAGGAGGAGGAGGAAGAGAGCTTTTGCCTCCCAAAAATGACTAGGGCTAAACCCCAGCGCTGGAGCTGGCTGTGGGAATTCCGGCCCCCTGAGATGAAGAAACATGGCTCGTCCCCTCCTCCCCACTCAGCCCCCGGTCAGAAATACCCCCCAGCATTTTAAATTTATTTTTTTGAAATGAAAACAAACAAAAAAAAGGGTTTTTTTAAACATGGCCCCATCCTGCTCCCAGGGAGGGTGGAGGCAACATCCTCTCCTCGGGTTAGGAAATGGGATCAAGGAGCTGGGAGACCTTTTTGTTCCATTGGTGTCAACCCCACTGGGTCCGACAGAAATCCAGGCTGGGCACGGAGGGGGGGGGCAGGGACAACGCGATGCCTGAAATGGGTGGCAATGCCCGGTGTGGAGCCAGTGGTACCTGGCGAGGGGCAGTAATGCCTGGTCTGTGTCACCCGACAAGGGGCTCCGGCACCTGGGGATGGATACAGGGCTGATATGGAGCCAGGATCCCCAGGGTGGGCTCCAGTGCCCAACGCAGGGCCCCGATGCCCATTATGGAGCTGATGTGGGGCTCTGGCAACCAATGCCATGCTCTGACACCCACTGTGAGACCTCGATGCCCGACATGGAGCTCCGATACCCAGTGAAGGATAACAGGGCAGATATAGGGCTGCAACACCCAGAACGGGGCTCCGATAGCCAGTGGCTCCCCAGCCATCCTGGGGATGATGTGGGGCTGCAATCCCCAGGATGGAACTCCAATATCCAACGGCGGATATAGAGCTGATGGGGGGCTGAGATCTCCAGGGCTCCGATGCCCAACACAGAGCTCCGATGCCCAGTAAGGGGCTGATGTGGGGCTGTGGCACGCCGTGCCGGGCTCCGACAGCCGATGTGGGACCCCCACACTCGCTGCGGGGCTGACGTTCGGGCTCCGATACCCGATGCGGGGTTCCAATCCCCATATCGCGGCTGGGCAGCAGAAGCCCCGGTACCCACCGCGGGACCGGCACCAGCGGCGGCAGCGCGGGGGCTGCCTGGGGAAGCCGGGTGA
>VZTA01018010.1:47898-67345 GCA_013398855.1 Mohoua ochrocephala | reverse complement strand
CCCGGAGATGTGGGACTGGTGGGGCCAGCACCGGGGTTTGCTCCCGAGGCGGCGGAGGAACCCCCAGGGATTATCTTGGGGTGCTGGGTAAGGAGCAGGAGAGCCCCAGGGAGTATGTGAGGACACTGCACTTGGAAATGCCATGGGATGCCCGGGGGCAGTCCCAGAGCTTTGGAGACGCCGGGGGGATGTTGCCTCTCCCCAAAGGATGTTTGACCCCCACTGCCTTCCTGACCCTCCAAGATGTGCTGGAGGCTGAAGTCCCTCTGCAGTACTTACTTGACAGCTCTGAAATGTCTCAGTGCACTCGATTATCAGGGAGCCATGGGAAATGCATGGCCTGCCAGCAGACCAACCCTTCCCACAGCCATCCCGAGGCCCCAGCCCCAGCCTCCCGGGATCTAGGGGTGCCAGGCTGAGCCCCAACAGACCTCCCTACCTCTCGTGGTGCAATGATACTCAGCTGGGGCAAAGGTTTCAGTGCAAGCCACCTATTCCCCCTCCTGCCAGAAAAGTAGTCCTGATCCCATGCTGATGATGCCCACAGTACTCTGGACGGCGTTGGTCAAGAGCCACCCATAAGGAAACAATTATGGCTCAGCACTCCGGCAGGCAGCTGGAATTTCTCTCCATAAACCCAGTCCCTCAGTGTGGAAAGAGGCTGCTCAGCAGCAATGAGCTCGGCAGGAGTGAGGCAGAGCCCGCCCTGGCCCACACTGTCAATGACCCGGGGGTCCAGCAACAGGTACCCCCCAGCACCCTGAGAAACTGGCGGGCTTGAGAAGCCACTGCTCGCCTATCCTGGAGGGCTGGCTGTGAAAATTAACCCGCCGTGACTGGGTCTGGAAAGCCCTTTCCCGGGAATGACAGGAATGTCTTTATCCTGGCCAAAGCAGCGCCGGTATGGGGCTGTTTGGGGAACCCACTGCCAGAGACAGTCTTTGCTGTAAACAGGCCAGAAGCCATAAAAACTCCACGAATTCCTCCAATCCCCCTTTTCCTGGGATCAAGTGAGGGCCTGAAACATGCAGGGGATGCAATGGTGTCCCCCCAAACCGCAGCAGCCTGGCACGTGTCGGGGTCCCTCGGTGCCACAGGACGGGGCGAAGGCAGCTGCTCAGGGCCAGGAAAATGCCTGTCACTGTGCTGCGGTTTCGTGACCGTGGCCTGGAAGAATTTCAGTGGTGTTTTTTTTCCTGCTGGGAAGAAGAGCAGGCGGAGAAACCCTGGCGAGCCAACGTGGCAGGGCTGGGCCAGCCTGGGGCACAGGGTCAAGCAAGATGCTCCATGCCATCCCCTGCTCTTGCTGGGTTTTTGGCTCCGCTTGGGAACAAAACTATGATGGGAAGCCCAGCAACAAGGAATGGGCTGTTCTGCATTGGTTGTTTATTTTATCATGGGGAGCTTAATGCAGGAACAAAGAATGGAGTCTGGGGTTAGGTCCACTGCCCCCCGTGTCCCCCGGTGCCGGCTGGGAGTTGAAGCTGTGCCGTTGTCCCTGCCAAGAGCCGGGGACTCAGAGAGGATGTGTGAATGCAGGGAGGGGGCCGAGCGTCAGGCACAGGAGTGTCTCCCCGAGTGAGGTGCCACTGGCCACCTCCAGCAGGGCCTCGGAACCAGAGGGTGGAAGTCAGGGTGGTGAGAGGTGGCTGGCAGCCCCGTATGCTTGTTTTCCAGGGCGGAAGGCCAGGGGTTGCTCCCGTCTTCCCTTCCCCTCCTCCGGTGCTGCTGGCAGCAGGCTGGGTGCTCAGCTGACAGTCACGGGGAAGGCATTAGCAAAGCAAAGGGGAGTTTCCTCGCCCCATTGCAAGAGAAGATGAGGTGCTTTACCCTGGCCTTCTCCTCCTGCAACCCTTCCTCATGTCCCCACAACACCCACAGGAGAAGCTGGGCACAGCCTGAAGGTCTTCCCTCATCCATACGCACAGTGTGGGGGGGGAAAACCAGCCCCGTGCTGAGCGCTTGCCCACCTCCATTAAACCCACCAGATCCTCTGGTGGCCAGCAACCGGTGTGCCTGTTCCCTGGTCCGTGTCCCCTGGTCCCTGCCCCAGCAACTGTGCACACCCGCAGCGGCCACAGGGATGCTCAGAGGACCACCCGCCGGTCCAGCTGCTCTGCCTGCCCGGCTCGCTGGTGTCTCGCTTCCAGGTGCTTGTTTTGGACCTTCTCAAAGTGCTGCAGCAGCTCCGTGTAGTCGATGTTGGAGGCTGCTGTTCTCTTGAAGCTGGTGCTGGGCTTGGTGTTGTCCCTGCAGGGTGGGAAGAGAGAATGAGGGTGGGAAGCGGATGGGGATGTTTGGTACCGTGAGCATCCAGCACTGACAGCGCCAAAAGCTTGTCCCGAAGAAGCTGAGCTCAGCAAATCCTACTCATGCTGGTGCCTCACAAAACACCCCCAAAGACATATTTTCTTCCTCCAGACATGCGAGATAGAGCCCAAGAGGTGCTGGGACAAGGAGGGGACAAGGGACATCTGCATCTCGGCCCCACATGGGAGGTTTAATCCTGCTGACGCATGCTCCCCTCTCTCCCAACCCATTCCAGTCAAAAGCAGTGAGGAAAGCCAGGGCCACGTGCCTCAGTTTCCATGTCTCGTTTTTTTGAGCAAGCAAGAAACATCCAGTGGCAGCAGGGACAGTCCCCAGGGATGAGCACCCGTGGCTGGAGCCTCCAAATGCGGGCTCCCTCGGGTTCCAGCCACGGATACTCATTCCTGTGCTGTCCCCATGCAAGGAAGGGGGAGACACCAGCCATAGGATGCCCACGGGAAGATGGCAGGCGGCTCTGGTGGCCCTGGCATGTCCCTGGGGAGGGGGCAGCTGGGGCTGGCCGGTTATGAAAGCCGGCTTCGGTGTTTGAAGGAATGTAGGTCAGAGTTAATCAGATGCTCAGGCCGTCTGACAGCTCGAAAAACCCCCACTGCCAGGGTTAGTGGGGAGAAAAAAGGAGGGGGAAGCACATGCAGCCCCCTCTCCGCCCCCCCAATTAAATATCAGTGCTGGGTTGTGGGTAGGAGCTCAGCGCCGGAGGCCATGAGGGATAAAAGCCATCCCAGGGAAGCAGTTAAAAGCCAAGGAGCGACAACAGCAGCGGGGGGTTAATTCAGAAACCTGCCCATCTCGGGAGCTCTTTTTGTTCCCAGGGCTGCGCCAAGGCAGAACCGGCTTTATCATCAAGCCCCCCCACTACTCATTAGCCAAGGGTTGGAAAGCAAATCCCACTGGCAGCACCCCTGGGCAGGGAGCACGAGGATCTCAGCCGGTCCCCAGGGAGACGCCGCCCTTGCACATCTCACGGATCCCCAAAGGCCAGGAGTGGGAATAGAGCAGCCATCCAGAGGCATTAGCAGGGTGCCAGGCTCCTTTTGGGTGCTGTGAAGGCTGTCCAGGCTGCAGGGGGGATGCTTTGGGAGCACCCCCCAGCTGCTGGAGTCTTTCTCCATAAACCTCCTTCCCAGCTCTGCTCGTTTCCATAGCGACCCCACAAGTGAAATTTTCCATCCCGGATGCCAAATGCCTGTGGATGAGGCACAGCCCTCCCAGGGTTACCAAATATAGACACAAAAACCCCCCGAGCCAACACTCCCGGCCATGGGGACAAGGAGCAGCCACGGCCGCAGCGGAGCTCGGGGGTGAAAGCCAGAGCACGGGGCTGAGCCCGGGATCGGGGCTGAGCCTGGAATGGCGGGGATGCTCAGCTGTGGGGGAACAGCTGACCCAGCCCCGATGCCGATGCCGGCCCGTCCCCACGGCACTTACGTGGTCTGCATGAGCTCTGGGTTGGGCACGCACTGGAGGCGGTGGGAGAGGAGCTGGAAGGCGCTGCTCTGGGGCAGCAGCATCAGCAGGCCATAGAGAGCCTTGATCAGGTAGGGGTTGTTCTTCACATCCAGCAGCTGCAGGCGGAGATCTGGAGAGGATAGAAGAGGATGGGAAGGCAGGGAAAATGCATTTCATCTCCAGCTGCAACAGCAGGTTCCTCCCACCCGCTCTGATAGTCCTGGAGAGGCTCTAAGCCGACCCAAGGGGCCCTTGATGGCACCCGTCTCCCCTTTCATTAACCCATCCATCTTGGTGTCCCACACTGTCCAGAAGTCCCTCTCCTTGACACAGCCCCCTGGGGGCAACTGGCTCCCCAGTCTGCCACTCCTGATGCCACTCACCCCTGAGGCTGTCCACGCTGTCTGCCTGAGAACAGACATGCAACACGGGATTGCTCCTCAGCTTCTGCAGATTTAGCATAAATACCCACCCTGGAGCATCCCTCCTGGGGACTCTCTGGAGCAGAAGGGATCTCCTCCGCTTGGTTCTGAGGGTTACATGTGCTGGGCCTCAGTTCTGCTCAGCAGAGGCAAAACCACCCTCTGCCCCCATCCTTCGCTGTGCTCATGGTGGAAGAGTCTTCTGGAGCCCTAAATACAACTGAAGGGGTAGCCCAGGCAATGGGGCAAGGTCTGTGTCCCAGCATCTCACCTCTGGTGTCTCCCAGTGAAGGGAGCCATCTTTAGGGATGCCACTTCATGGGGGACACGTCTGTCCCCTACCCTGAGATGTGCAGACTAAGGTGAGTGGGGTAGGGAACTCTCAATGAATAATTTTGGGGCATGCAAAACTACCACAGACACGTGGCTGCCTCACACATTGGGACAGTAATCCTGGGGATAAGGGACAGGGTCTACAGGAGGGAGCATGACTGGGGGTATCTATTGCCCAGCTGCTCTAACCCTCTTCCCTTAAGTATTTCCCAATATTACCCTGGACCTATAAGTATTTCCACAATATTACCTTTGTGCCCCACAAAGCCCTTTCCAGGACATTTCCCAACAACCTCAGTGCCCTGCTACACCTTCAACGAGAAGCCCAGGGGCAGCAAACTGACATCATGAGAAATCCCCTCACAGCCCCAGGTCACCCTGCCCCATCCCCTGCCACCATGCTGGCTCCCAGTGTCACACCCCGAGCCCCTGGTCAGGCACTGCTGTATTATCCAGTGGGGGACCCACACTGCTAGATGCTGGAGAAAACCTCAGCTGTTTTTTTAGGGTTGAATTCTTCATTTCTAGAAAAAAACCCTTTTTTCTTGCTAAGGGCCCCAGCAGCACCCACGATGCCACCCCGTGCATCTGAGGGTGGCACAGAGGGTTCTCCCCATCTGACGCCCCCCTTATGCATCCCTGGAGATGCTCAGTGTGATCCAGGGCCCCCCCACCATCCCTTCCCCCATCCCTTTTGTTGGATGCCAGCGCCGCTCGCTCCCTTAACCTATATCTGGGGGGCAACGCTGCCCCCCCGTGCTGCCAGCGTGCCCTTTTCCCGGCGGGCAGCTCCAGCGCTGGGCAAACCTCCCGGCAAGAAGTCTCATAACTTCTGCTCTATTTATTCGTGCGGCGGCTGCCGCCTGCGATGGAGGCGTGGGGAGGGGGAGCACCGCGCGCCGCCCCTTCCCCACCCGGGGTTTCCTCCTTACACGTGAATATGGGGCACTCGATGAGCTGCACCAGCTTGTCCACCTCCGTGAGGAAATCCACGGTGACCTCCAGATCCCCGCTGGATGTGGCTGTTAAGGATGTTACCTTGGAAAAAGGTGGCCGGGTAGCAGCAGATGGCTCGTGCGGGTGATGCCCGGTGTGGACCGTGGCTTTGCCAAAGCCTCCCTGTATCCACAGCTCCTGTGGGATGTGAGCGAGCAGGGAACAGGCAGGGCTTGCACACAGGCAGGGCTGAAAGGTCTGTAGGGTGGCCAAGGGATGACGGAGGGAGACAGGATGAGCAGGCTGGTATGGGGGAAGAGGCAGGCTGCCCAAAATGCTGAGAGCAGGCAGGATGAGCGTTCAAGGTAGGACGCTCGCTTTTACCCTCCCGGCCCACGGGGATGGCGTGTCTCCCAGAAGGAATGCCGGTGTGCACTGGCAAGGGAAGTTGAGCGTGTTATTGCGCTTCTTCGTTTGGAAAACTACTCAGGGAAGCTTGGGGTTTGCTGGCACATGAAAATAATCATTCTGCTGCAGGCAGATGGTGAGCTCACCGGGGATCGTGCCGTGCTGGGCACTGCCTGCTCCTCACCAGGCCAGGAGGCCAAAGCCTTCATCTTCCTGGGAGGAAGAGGATGTTGAGGAGCCTCCCCTCCTGGGCAGGGGAAGGTCAAGGCCCAGTCAGTGCACGCCTTCCTCTCTTTTCACCACAAAAAAAGGGATGACACCAGGGGAAGGGAGCTGGCACATGCCCAGCACAGGCTGCCCTGCCCCGGTAATGAAGGGCTGCAGGCAGGAGGCTGGGCTGGCCTGCAGGGTGACCTTGGTTGCCACAGAGGGACCAAGGGCCAGCTCAGGCCCCACCCTGGCAGAAAATCCCCAAAGGATACAATTTCTGGATGAGGTCGTAGGCATGCTTGTAGTTCTGGGTAAGGAAGCAGAGGGACACGGTCGTTACAGGGTTGTGACACCAGGAGCGGTACAGGCAGCAGAAGAGGTTACGGCTTTCCTGGGGAAAGAGGGAACCATTGGGGTTTGGTCACCACTGGGAGCACGGACATGGCATGGAGAGCCCCAGGTACCCAGCATCAACCCACCGGGCTGGCAAGTACCTCTGAGACACAAAGGGATGTTTCTGGACCCACTAAGTCCACCTGGCACTGGCAAGAGCCTCAGCCTCGGGAGATGGAGACCAGGTGGGCTTTGGAGTGACAGAATGACGAGGTGGCCCTCAGGGCTGCTGTGTCCACCACGGGATGAGGGGCTGGAGGATGATGCTGTCCCACCCAAGGGGACATCCCTGCATTACCGGTTTCCAGCAGGAGGAGGAAGAGGAGAAATCTTCCTCCTTCTCTCCTTCCTTGGATGTCACTGGTGCTGGTGGCAGCTGCTCAGCAAATCCTGTGGGCATGTTCCTGGGAGGGACAGCTGAGAGACTGCAGGACTCTCCTCCTGCTGTCACCTGTCCCATGGCCCATATGGGGGCAAGAGGGAGGGAGGCAGCAGCCGCTTGAGGGCTTGGTAAGCCCATTCCCATTCCAGGGAGAAAAGCAAGAGTTGGGCAGAGTTGGGCACATCCTCCAGGCCCATCCTCAACTCCTGAAGGGTGGATGAATAAAGAGGCTTCCCGAGCTCCAACCCTGGGACCTACCAGGCAGGGACTGAGCAGCAAGACACACTCCCAGGTGGCTGCCAGGTCCCCCCCACCCCCATTATGTCCCCTCCAGCTGCTAAGACTGCTCCTGCTGCCCATACCGGGGTCTTCAGGTCCTTCAGTTGGTTTCTCAGCTGGAAGAGCTCGGAGGATGTCAGCAGGATGGTATTGAGGGTGTGGACCATGGTAGAGGCGAACTTGAGGTCCTCCTCCCGAAGCAGTATGTCTGCCATGGAGTGAAAGATGTTCTCCGCATTCAGAAGTAGACAAAGCTGCCTGTGTATCACAGAGGAGAGAGACCAGGGGGGAAAGATGGTTAATGAGCACAACCAAGACTGATGTGAGCCCACTCCTCCAGAGAGGACCAGGGAGGAGGTCTGGGCACATCACAAGTCGGGTGAGTGTGGTGGCACCAGAAGGGAGATGCTGTGGGGCAATACCAGGCTCTGCATTTGGAGGATGCAGCTATTCACACCAGGACAAGAACAAAATACCATAGCTGGGCTAAGACATGTCCCTGCTCATGTTGCTTTGGGGCCTTGCTGGCACCCACCACTATGGCTCGTGCCACCTCAAACCTTCCTGTGACCTCCCTCGGGAAGTTTCAGTGTCACTTTCCACCCTGACCAGTGTAGTGAGCGTGCAGTAGCACCACTGCAGATGGCATGTGATGGCCCAGTCAGACCAATATCCCACCGACACCGGGGAACATCCCAGCGAGCGTGGCCAGTGGGGCAAAGCAATTCCTCCTGGCACTGAGCAACCCAGCAGCCCTGGAGCCAGAGGCTGCTCTTTGAACTCCTCCATGCTCCAGCTGCCAGGAGATCCGGTGCTGAGTGGCTCCAGAGCTCCAGCTGGTGAAGCTGGAAGATGTCTGCTCCACTGGATATCCTGCCAGCAGCACTCTCCCCAAAACACAGTGTAACCAGCACTGCGGCCCACACTGATCTGCCTGGCTGGGTCACAGCAGGAATGTCCTGCTTAACAAACCTTGAGGCATTCCCAAGATTTTCAACATTTTTTAGACCAGAAGCAAAAAAAAAAACAACCCAGATTTTTTTTTTCTCCCACATTTGTTTGGATTTGGGGATTTCCTGTTTTTCTCCAGGCTCTTGCCTTCCTGGGCAGTTTCTCTGAGGACACCTGAAAGGCTGCCCAGCACCAGCTCAGATCCCCAGTGCGAGGATTGGAGAGACACAGGGAAGCCCACCTGGCTCCCCAGCATCCCAGCTTCTCCTGAAACTGGGATGCTCCCTGGCTCACCACATTTCCCCATGGGCTGATGGGGAACCTTGGCACCAAGGCATCCCCCAGAGCAACTCTGCTTTCCCCCAGCTCCTACCAAGCACAGTTCCCCACCAGATAATCTTAGCTGGACATCAGATTTCCCCCTGGAGGCATCTCTGAGAGGATTAAGAGGCAAAACAAGGAGCAACTGTTTGGGCTGCTGGGTGGGAGGCATTCACTAGCTGCCTGGTTTGGCCGGGAGGTGAGAGGTACACCTAAACTTCCCCTGCCTGAAAGTCCTGTTTTCACCTCCTGGGGTGAGAAGGAGGAAGGATGTGAGTTTCCAGCCCCTGTTCCTGTGAGGACGGACCAGACGAAGACTATTTGGCTATAGTCAGACACCAAAGACCATACCCTAAAGCCTGGTGGTTTAGGGAGGCAGGAGGAGAATGAAGATACAGATCCTCCCTTTTCAACACATGAAGGAAGAAACCCCCCATCTTCCTCCCACCTTTTTGTCCTGCCAAATAATCCCTTCCCTCCTCAGCCAGCCCCGGCTGCTCTCCATCGGCAGCTCCCGCATCCCGCGTGGCTGCCGCCGGACAATGAGATGCTCTGTGCGGGATTTTACGTAACCCAACCCGGCGATCGCCCTGGACCCCGCTAAAATGGAACGGGCTGTGATAAATAAGCTCATTTATCCCAATTATTCTTACGTAACTGGCTGCATTCATGGGGATGAAAACGCTTCCCTGATTTCTCGCCGCTTGGACGCGGGCTGGCTGGAGGAGGGAGAGCGGTGGGAAAGTGAGGCATGGAGGGAGGAAAGGGGAAGGCAGAGGCTTTTAATCCAGCCTGATGGAGCCAAAAGCAAATCAATAGCTCAGCTTTGCAGGCAGGATCCAGTCACCGCCAGCTGCAGCAGAGCAAGCCCAGCCCAGGAGTAAGCTGGCTCCATGCTACCCCCTTCTCCAGCAAGGGGGATAAGTGGATGCCCAATCCTTGCCAAACTTCCTCCAGCAGCCATGCTGGGCACTTGGACCATGAAGTAGGATGGTTCGCTGTGCCCAAAGAAGGGATGGGTCCTCCAGGGACAAACACTGGGACAGTTTTAGTCTCAAGAGTGAAGTGGTTGGTGCGCCAGCACAGCCGGGACTGGCTGCACTGCTCGTGGCTGGTGGGGAGCTGGTGTTTTACACCTTCCAGGCAGGAAGACCATGGCAAGAGCTTAAACAAGAAAAACAGGGCCAGAGAGCACTGAGGGCAATTCAGCGACCTCCAAAGCTCCCCCACCACAAAAAGGATGCCGGTTGGGTTCCCTCTCCACTGCTCCTCCATGGAAAAGGAAGGCTCTTGCTTTCCATAAATAGGAGCTCTGCCATTTGGCTGGTGAACGCCGTGCTCGCAGTGAGCAGGGGGCTGAATGTGAGCTGCTTTCTAATTTCAGGCCTGGTTTTGATTAGTGGGGAAGGGTTGAGATTGTCCCCCCTCCTTTCAGTGGCATTGGGGAACTGGAAACTGTCGGGGTGTTAGAAGAGTAGCTGCATGGAGACTGTCCCTCTGCTTCGAAGCTGTGTCACCCCACAGGGATGCTGTCCTGCTTGGGCACCATCCCCTCCAGCTGCCCCCAGGTTCTCTGGGAGCCACCAGCAGAATGAGTTTGCCAGTACACAGCATCTTCCTATGGCACTGGCAGAGACCTCAAACTCCCCTCCACAAAGCCCCTTGGTCGGCATATCCCAAAAGCAGTCCCCAAAGGAGGGGACAACTGGCTGGTCCTGCAGCTGCTGGCCTCCGTGACAGCAGCCAGCAGCTGAGTCCAACTGCCAGCACCAGGTGGCTGCTTGTGAGGTGGGAGGGTCCCCAGGAGCCCATCCCCTGGGAGGCTTTGATGGCATGAGGGGAACGCCAGGCTGGCTGGGAATAGGCAGGGAAAGGGGCTGAACAGAGGACAGGTGGCTTCAACTGAGATGCTGGTGGAGTGGCTGTGGAAGGGGACAGGGCAGAGGGGACAGAGAGTGGGAGTCATACCCCTTATATGTACACACCATAAATATATCCCAGATATATACATATCCCATAAATGTGTGTGTATATATACATATATATATACACACACACCCCCCCCCTTAAATATATATCTCTCCCCAAATATACATGCTGTGATGACGGAAGGAACCGGCTAATCCCCTTGAAGCATCATTCCGGCAAGATGCCTCTCCCTGGAGCTCTCCCTGCATCCCTGGGGGTGATGTGCATCCCCTTGCCCATGGGGAGAATCCCCCAAGGATCTCCTGGCATGGAAGAAGAGGGGAAGAAGTGTCCCCAGGGAGGCAGGAGCCGCAGAGCATCATGGCACACATTGGTTACGTTAGGCAGCCGGCAGTGCAGGCACATGGCGATAATGAAATGTGGTATTCAGGCCATTAAAATTTAACTCCTTAAATTAAAAGGGTTATTCAAGCCCTTCCGACGGAGCCAAGGAATGTGGCTGCAGGCAGATGGGAGGCAGCATCCGCCTGCAGTGTGACGATGGGGGATACCTCGAGCCACCGTGGGGCTCCCAAGGGACCCGGCAGGTCACCTCCAGCCCCTGCTGCAGTCACAGGACCCTGCCCACCCCCTTGCCTAAAGGACCCCTTGACAACACGAGGCCGGCCAAGGGAAGAGCCACAGAGGTCACCACGAGCTTTGCGTGGCCATGTCACCCTGGGGTCCCCCTGTGCCTCTGATGCAGCAGCCACCAAGCTGCCAGCACAGCAACGCCAATCGCAATGAATTCCCATCACGCAAACGGCTGGTGGGGTGGGATGAGGTACGGGAACAAGCGGAACAGGGATCGTACAGGGGCAGGGAGCTGCTGCAGGGCAACGTGCTGGAGCCCAGAGGATGTTGGCGAGATGGGGTGGCTTTAGAGCCACATCTCCAATTAAGGACAAGCCCCGGCGTCCCTCCCAGCCCTCTTGCTTTGACAACTCGATGCCTGGAAACCGGCTAATCTAAACATCATCATTTCAGGGAGCTGTCAGAGCTCCCATCCTGCCCGCTCGTCCCTTTAACCACTTCAGCCCCGTCCCCTGCCCCAGGCCACCATGCAGGAACAGGGTGGCGGAGGGTCAGGCCAGACCAATGCTTGCTCGAAGAGGGCGAACGTTCGCGTTTCCCTAAAATTTAAAAAAAAGTAAGATGAGATCCAGTCTCACTGCAGAACCATCTCCTCCTCTGGGATCTGTGCGGTGCCTGGGGGGATATACACACACAGTCCCGTTGCCCGGCCATGCTGAGCACCGGCCATGCTGAGCACCGTCCCGCTGTGTTCAATTAAGCAGGTGCTTCTTCATTAAGCACCAGTGATTCGCTTTATTAGCTCTGGGCTAATAGACACGGGGCCCCAGCAGGGAGAGGATCATGTCTCGTCCCACTTCCAGCAACTGGGACAGAGCCTGAGCTGTGGAAGGAGCTGGCTGAGGCCTGGGAGTGATGCTCCGAGGGGTTCTGCTCCACTTTTCTGCTCGTGGGTCTCAAAACAACTTCCACAGCTGTGAGGAGGGCAGAGCTCCTCCATGCTTCCTCCCAACCCTCCTCTTCCTCTGCTCCCTTCCTCTCTCCTCCCAAAGGCTTTCCCCCACCCTTCCTCCACACCCCAGGCTCCCCAGCAGATGCCCCAAGCTTAACCCACCTAACCAGGGAATCCACAGCCTCCGTCATGCCCACTGCCCATCCCCATCTCCCCGAAATTCTCCTGCCAGGAAAAGCGGCATCCTCAGCCTGGCCCAACAGCTGGGATCCTTTAGGAATTTGCAGAGGAAGCATGGATAAAATTAGGATGGGGAGGGGAGAAGGAGAAGAGGGCAAGTGGGGAAAACAGGAGGATGTCCCTGTCCCATCCTTTCCCTCCACATCAGCAAAGAAAATCCCAGTCCTCCATTTTAATCCCCCTCTTTCCTGAATCCAGGCTCCAGAGCTGCTCCTCCGGGCAAGGGAAACCATGGCAACCCCAGCAGCTCCTGCTTTACAAAATTCATAGCGTTTTATGTAAGGGATTTGGAATGGTTTGGGAGGTTTAGGAGTAGGGGAGCTCCTTCTGCAGGAGGCAGGTCTGGGGAGGAGAAGGACCCTGATCGGCTTTGGTTTCTTGGAATGGTTACCAAGCTCCCCAGGGAAACTCGGCGAAAGCTGCAGACCAGAGATGTGCATATCCTGGGAGGAGATGTGTGGATCTGGGAAGGAGATGTGTGGCTCTCGGAAAGCTGGAGGAGACAAGCCCTGCGCTGCCTTCGCTTGAAAAGGGAAAGGTGCAGAGTGTTTCACTGCAAACAAGAAAACCCTCCCACGGAGCGTCTGCTTGGCAGCAGCCGTCAGTGTGACAACTGCCGGAGGAGCCGCGCTGCCAGCTCAGCGCTGGGCTGCGGCCGCCTCAGCGTCAGGCGCTCCCCAGGGATCCCTGGGGATCCCCAGAGCAACCAAGACGGATGCCTGAGAGGAACACAGCACAAATGCACATTAGTATTTCAAGCCAGCTTCAACTGGTGAAACGGCGTCTTGATCCTGCAGAGCCTCAGCGCGTGGCTTCTGCTCCTCCTGATGCTCCCCTTGGACATCAGGCCCCCGGGAGGTCCCTGTCCTGGCTGGCAGGATGGCTTCCCGGCTGCCTACTAAAGCTGATAGCCCAGCCTGAAGCTGGGCACATCTACCTTGACTCGTGATGAACCCGGCCTTGTTCCCACCTTGGACATGCCTGGAGAACAGTGACCTTCAAGGAGATCACCTTCGGTTCTCCAAGCAGATACCCAACACCTCCGGACATTTTTATGATCAGTGAGATACCTGCAGGTCCGTACCAAACAGGAGAGGGAAACAGGGCTGTAGCAAGGAGAAGGAAGAGTAATATCCTTTGGGATGGGCCAGAAGCTAAAGGACAACTAAATTTGGAAACTTGATGGTCCGCTCAGCCCAAGGTATGGCCCAACTTTTAGGCGTAACACAGATGAACGTGACAGCTCCTCCAAGGTGAAGCCCACTAGACAGATAACCAGCACCAGCCTCTAGCTGCTCAAGCTGGTGTGTCCCAGGAGTTTCCTTGAGGAAACTTTATTGTGACTTCTGGATAAAGCTATCCTGCCCATAGAATTCTGGAATGGTTTGGCTTGGAAGGGACCTTAAAAACTCTCTCGTTCCAAACCCCTGCCATGGGCAGGGACACCTTTCACTACACCAGGCTGCTCCAAGCCCCATCCAACCTGGCCGTGAGCACCTGCACTGATGAGTCACTGGCGACCTGCAAAGCTTACAAAATCCTGTAGGAACATCTGAGAATCTATGGGGAGTTCACTTGAAAAATAGGCAAACCTCCCCTTCCAAACCCTCCAGGAAAGCAAAAAATTACTCCCCGAAGCACTTCTTTTCCATCTTTTAAACTTGCCAGTGACTCGGTGAAATGGATGGCAAAAGCAAGTCTTGCCCTGGGCCCTTGGAGCTTCAAGCCCCAGGCGGGAGGCACCAGCAGCAGCATTAGAGCACATGCCTGGCTCCAGCCACCAGCCCAGCTGAGAGGAACAACTCATTCAGTGCTCACAGTTCAAGTGAGCCCTCCAGAGCCTGTTCCCAGAGGGACACTTACACCGGGCACTGATGTTTTCAGGCAAGCTCTGTTAGGAAGGGGAGGAAGGGTAGGGGCTGGCTTGGGAGTGGGGGAGAAGTGTAGAGCAGCAGCAGATCCTTCCTTCGAGACACCCGCTTCCCTTTCAGGCTGACAGCTGTGGCCTAATTTTCAAGAAAACTGACAAGCGCCTTATTTCTCCCCCTATAATTTCTCATCACTGCAAATAAAATAGGTTAAAGGAGCGGGCGCAAAGCTGTGGCAACAGGAGCTGGGAGAGGCTGATCCTGTTCAGGGCGTGCACAGCTTGTACAGAGATGGGAGCTGTGGTCCCCGGGCTCACCCTTCCCTATCACTTCGATTTAAGATGAAGAAATAAAAGTGCTTTTGTTCCTAAAAGCACGGCCAAGGAGCAGGTTGCTGTCCTAGAGGTGGATGAGCCTTCGGATGCCCCTGTAGGGAAGGCATATTTGGAGGAAAATGGTCCTGCTGGCCATCTCTAGACCTCTGAAAACAGAGGGACAGAGTATGGCGGCAATACACGTGAAGCTTTCCAGAAGGAAGGAAAAAAGGGACTGGGAAGAGGTGGCAGCATCCCATGGCTCAGGGATAAGTGTACCCTGGGGTGGGAGGTGAAGCTGCCTTGTCTCTTCTACCAACAACTCGAGCACATCCTGGAGCTCAGGGAAGGAGGTGCCTGTAACTCAGCGAGCCCTGCTGCACTCTTTACTCAAGCGTCAGCTGAAAAAATACCCCATTTATGCCATGGTTTAGACACCCCAGATGTTATTTCAGCTTTAGTGCCAGGCTTGCCTCCATGCCTGCTGCCTCTCAGCATTGCAGTTGGATCACAATGCCTGCCCTGCCTTCTGAGCCAGGATCCCTGGAGGGATCCCAAGGAGGGATGCAGCCTGAGGAGCCTTGCTCCCTCAAACCCTCCAAGGCCCATAGATGCACGAGAGGAGAGCAGATGGATGCTCCCTGCCCTGCCAGGACCGTAAGAGAGCAGCCAGTGCTGTGAGGGGACCGGCTCCAGGTGCAGCTGAACATGAAGAGCAGCTCCTGCACGAAGGGAAGGAGCACTGAACTCCAACCAGGGTGGCTTTTGCACAACACTACGTTTCCAGTGAGGAGTTAAAGATGTCACATCCAGAGATACCTTATCTGAGGACATCCCATCCTGGGAGCAGAGTGCCCAGCTGGACCCACTGGCTGAGGTGAGCTCTTCTCAGTTTTTAACGGAGTGTGCCCTGTACCTGGAGGATAACCCTGAGCAAGATCCCCTGGAGACAGGTGGGGGGAAAAACACTGCTACTCAGCCTGATTTCCTGTCCTGGCTCTTCCCTCCACAAAGACGAATAAACCGAGTTGTCACAGCTGCAGAGCCAGAGAAGGAAAACACCACCAGAACACCTGAGCCCCAACCAACAGGATCAGACAGGTTAAGCTGCTTCCCTCATGATGAGGGTCCTCACCCCATCAGCCAGGCAAAGAAAATTTGGGAGACGTTTTGGAAGCTGCTTGTGCTGAATCCCTGCTCTGCAGAACATGACAGACAGCAAGCAGGGAAGCTGTGGGCTTCACTCCCCACTGTCCAGTTCACCTTCTCCCAGCTCCCTCCTTCCACAGCCTGCTTTTCCACAGCATTCCTGCTGTGATCCTAGGGAAAGTGCTGGGAGGAAGCAGATATCCCTACCTGGGGACCTGCCCTTTGAAGGAACTTGGCCATTTTGTGAGGATTTTCCTCTCCTACGCACATTTCCCCTTCCTCCCCTCCACCCTCTCACTGACCCAAATTAGTCCCAGCCCACGCCGGCACAGCCGCTCACATGTGGTTCCCATTTTTCTACAGGAAAACCCATCAAATCCTTCCAAGCGGCTCGAAGTACGGCTGGTCCTGGAGCAGCTTTGGTGGGTTAGGACAGCAAACTCGTTTCCAGGGCCTGGCGCACCCCAGCTCATCCAGCCCCTCCAGCTCAGTGGAGGCATCTCCTGTCCTTTCCTGGGGGTCCAGTCCCAGGAAGGAGCTGGCCGGGGCTGGCCCAGCTCCCGCTCTCCCAGCAGGGATAATCCTTAGACAGGGCAACCAGGCTCCTCCCTTGTGAAGGTCATGCTGTTGGTGACTGCTGGTGCACTGCGACTCCAGATCCAACCTCTGCTCTGGGGGAAACCGGGTTTTCCCTGCTTCATGAGGCTGGTAGGGTTATCAGAGAACCCAGAATGATGTCCCAGAGCCTCACTGAATTAAAACCTCAATAAGCACATGCTCCTGTGGGCTTGTGGAGCCCACCATGCGATGTAAAATAGGCAATTTGAGAGCTGGGAGTTTTCGGAGGTACTGTGGGGTTGCTGGCTTCCACCCCAAATTCCCATAGGAACCCAAGGAGAGCCTGGAGGGAGTTTACGGTGCAAGGCTGGGGCAGAGAGAGAATGCAGGAAAGCAGAGCCTGGTTGCCACCACATCACTATAGCACTGTTCTGGATCTCCAGGCACGGGGCTTCACATGGCAAGCTGGGGAGAGGAGGTTTTGGGGTGCAGGGAGAGTTAAAGGGAGGCACAGAGGAATGGGCTGCAGATAAGCAAGGAGAAGCCCACTGACCTCTGCAGTACTGGGAATGTTCACCACCCTGCTCCATCGTCCTGTGCCTGGCTGGGGCCGTGGGTGGGAGGGAGTCCCTCTTTCTGCTTCACAAATGGGCAAAAAAAAAACCAAACTAAAAAGCTTTCTCCGGTTCCTCCTCTCAGCGAGGCACGAGGAGGGGGATGGCGAGTGCACAGTTCATTAAAGCCGGAGGGCAGGCGGCCAGCGAGCATCCTGGCAGGCAGAGCAGTGGATTTTCGCAGGCTCGCTGCCTCCCGACACAGAAGCTTCCCTTGTAGCACTCACAGCTGTTTGGATTTTACCCGAGTTCATATCACAGTTTATCAAAGAGGCTCCATTTTTTTTCCCCTTCTTTTTTTTTTGCACTTTGCTGAGTACGAGCCAAACGGTTCCCGCAAAAACAAATGCAGGTTTTGTTCTGCATTGCAGTGGCACGGAGGGTGGGAGAGAGGAAGAGGAGACACGTGTCCCCCCTCCAGCCCCGATTCACTTGCAGAGGGATTTTCAGGGCATGGGTTTGGCAATGGGAGCTGGAGGGGGCACAGTGACATCAGCACATCCAAAGGAAGGAGCAGGAGTGGATCATGCATCCCAGCAATGGGTGCCTCCAGATCATCAGGAGGCATTGGGATGTTCGGCCAAGGAAAATGCGTGTTCAGGGGAGCTCAAGAGCATCCAGGCCTGGGAGAAGAGGAGGGTTTTGGTTAGCCCCAGCTCCCGAGTCTCTCCCAGCGAGGGGCTGGGAAGTGAGGACAGCACAGCAGGAGGAAAGGACAAGGTTAGGGATGAGGTGGGAGCCAGGATGGGGCCGAGGGGACATTGGCTCACTGCAGTACAGTGGCATTCTGTGGTTGTGGCATCCCCTTATTACCAAAACAAACACCCACTGGCTCTGTACAGGATCCCCAGTGCATCCCTTGCTATCCAAACCTGTGGCTAAACCCCCATCCCACTCCCTCCTGACAGCCCTCCTCACTGGGATGCTGGCAGGCAGCCCTTCCCTTCCCACTCTCCCAGACGGAGAGCACAGCCCTGGGAATGCCAGGCAGGCCAGTCAAAAGCGATTTAACATGCACCTCACTGCTGGCCTGCCAAGAGCATTGGATGGATGTCTGTGCTCCACACTCCTCCAGCCCTCTGCTCCCCTCCTCTCTGATTCCTCATCCTGGTTAGCAGGTTCAAACTCACTTTGCGCCTTTTTCCCTACTTTCTGTGGAGAAACTGGTGTCGTACAGTCAGCCCCAGCCTCTCAGAGGCAGAAAAGCCCTGTCCCGCCCAAAAACAGGGACTGGCCGCCCCAGCCCCAAGGGCATCGTGTACAGCCCTTCATGCACTCAGTGTGACCTGCCAGTGTTTGTCCTCAGCTCTGCCCTCCTCGTTATCCAGCTCTCCACTGGCCTCATCCCAGCAGGACTTTGAGACCTCAAGAACAGTCAGAATTTCCAGCCAGGTGAACTTTTCCCATCTGCTGGAACTATAAATCTGCGGCCCCATCACGAGACTTGGGATTTTCCAGATCTCCAGCTAATGCCATAAACTGGCTGAACAACCTTCTGTGCTCCAGCCTATGTCTTCCAGAGCGGATGGAGAACCAGCCAGCCCCCCTGGCCAGCCCCCACAGGGTTCAAGCATCCCCCCAAAGGCCAAGGGCCATCTCCAGTCACATGGACAATCCCACCAGGTGCATCACACGGGAGGTGGTTGAAAAGTCATGCCAGGGCCTCTTCCAAGCAGCTTAACCTCAGAAAACACCAGGCAGTGGAGAGGTTTGTTTAACAGCTCTATAAAACAAGCTGAGACAACCCCTGTGTGCGGGCCCCCGCCTGGGGAGCAAAGTGCTGACTCAGGTGTCCTCTCTGCCCCAGGGTGCCACTGCTCTGCGAGAAAATGGCCTTGCTGGGTTTAAAAGTTAAGCCCTGCACTTCAAAGCATCCACACGCGACATGCACAGGGATGTCTCCAGCCACTCAAGCACATCCCATACCCCAGAGGGTTCATTTGCTGTAGCAAGGTACATCAGCCATGAACGTCTGAGCTGTTCCATCTCAGAGAGCAGCAAGAAGCTGGCTGCTTTGGTGCTAGGCTTGACTTAGCCCGCTGAACCAGCTCCTGGAGCTCAGACTGACCCTGGGGACAGCACAGGAACTGCACAACCAGCCCTGGGGGGGTACAGGAGGGGAGAAGACCGCTCCTTACAAGGACAGCCAGCCCCATCCTCACACCGTGCTCCGAGCAGCAACACTGATGTTCCTGCAGTAGGGCTTAACCTCTCCCTTAATCCCCCCATCCCACAGCGCTGGTACCAACCAACAGGCATTAAATCCAGCCCGTAAATCTCAGTGTGAGCTGAAAAGCTCGGTGCCGCTCTGCTGCCTGCCTCCTGACCGGCCAAGCAGCTTTCCCTCCACAGGGTTCCTGCCCGGAGGACAGCCGTGCTGCTCCAAGGAGCCATGTGATGCTTTGGAAGCTCCTCCGCATTTTTCTGCTGCTCCAAGCCATCGTCGGGAGGTCAGCAGCTGAATGGGAATATTTGCTTCTTGCTTAAGGGCTCCGTTGAATGCAGGACAGCCACGTGCCAGCCAGGGCAATTAGCGAGAAGGGTGGAAGGCCTCAGATCTGCTTATCAAGGTGGGAGGTAACACTGATGGCTCCTGCCACTGACAACACTTTGGGAGCAACCTTTGAGCGTAAACATGCCCGGCTTGAGAGGAGAAGGCAGCACTTGGTATTCTTAGTTTTGAAGGCAAACTAATTTTACTGGCTTCCAGCCTAAAAAAAGTCACAAGTGACAGTAAGAGAGAAGTGACCCCCAAAGGAACCCTGTCAGCTGCAATGCAGAAAACTGATGCCAAGCCAAAAAAAAAAAAAAAAAAAATTTGAAAGAGATATAGGG
>VZTA01018010.1:0-47852 GCA_013398855.1 Mohoua ochrocephala | reverse complement strand
AAAAAAAAAAAATTTGGAAGAGATCATGGGAGCAGGTTTCCCTCCTTCCTCTAGGGGAGAGGGGTGGGACAGCATGAGACTCCATGGGATTCGTACCACTGGAATCCCCTCGGCACATCCTTTGCCCAGACATTCACGAGGCATTTAAACAGCTTTGAAGAGCCTGGACGTTGCTCTTCCCTTCTCTCAGATCACAGATGACAGAACATTCTGAACTGAAAGGGACCCCCAAGGATCATCAAGTCCAACTCCTCCTGCTGGGGCTCAGCTCGGCATGCGAGCTCCACCACAGCCATAGGTTTTCTCTTTGTGAGGTCCCCTTGGGTTGAGGGGATCCTAATCCTAAAGCCCTTGGCACAGATGAGGCATCACACCATGCTTTGATGGGCACTGGATCCCACTGGGGAAGGCAGCACACCAATCCATCTCTTGGATGTACGAACAGCACTGGCAGAGGGACCACGTGCCAGTGGTGGGTTATGCCCCAGCCTGGTGGTCACAGGCAAAGAAGAAGAATTTCTCTGGATATTTCCTTATGGATAATAGAAGTTTTTGGAGCTGTTTCCCCATTATTTTGAAGGAAGTTTGTGTTGCCACTTAGCTCCACCCTGTCTCCTCTGGCAAAGCATCTCGAGATACTCACCTTGGGGCTGGGGTTGCTGATAGCGAGACCACCTGTCACAGCCCCTATCTCTGCCTGAGCCAGGCCTGGAGGGTGAGTTCTGCCAGTGAGGGCTGCAGGTACTTCTCCCACTCATCTCCCAGAATCGGGCAGGCTCTGGAGCAGTTCTACATGTCTTGGGGACCACGGGTCCTTACAGAGCAAGAGACGGTCCCACCTCCTGCAGAGATCACTGGTCAAACCCCACTTCCATCCTCAAGCACGTAACGCACCATAACCTCTGTCTCTGGGACTCCGAGGACATATCAGGAGAGCGACTGAAGTCCTTTCAGAGTCAGCAACCAAGCATGAACAAACTTGAGTTGGATTAGAAATAAACTACCTTTAATCGCAGACCCCCTACGTGACCTCGCGGACCTTTGAATTTGCCCACCAGCAACGTGACAGGGAAAACTGCTGTTCTGTGCTTGAATAAAACTCCTGTCCCCCATTTCCCTTTCCTGTGAACACTAATCCTTCAGCTGGAAATCATTGCCTAAATGTAACAGGTCTATTTTCCTTCCCTGCTTCACTGTTCCCAGGCCAGCCTGGGAAAGAAGCAGCAGTGGTCCTGGACCACACTTTAGCAGACGCTGTCCCAGTCTCTCGAGCATCCCCCTCGCACTCTCCAGCTCAGGATGAAACATCACCAGCATCTCTCAAGTCAAACATGAGGCTGGCTTCTCACCCCGCTGTGCAAAACAGCTGAGCTGGCTTGTGGACAGGGGAGGGATGTAACGTGGGAACACGCATACGGCTTCAATTTGAAAAGTGGCTAAAAATAGCTCCACGAGGCTCCCACGTTCACTGAGTCTCTCCGGCAAGAGATCAATCTTTGCCAGAGAGTCCTGTAAAAGTTTTTCTCCTCTATTCTCATCTTGCTTTTTCTGGAAGCAGCAGAGATGTAGTTTACACCAGTCCTTCACCCACCACCAGTAGGTTTCAGAGTTAACTGCTGGTACCTGAGGGCAGGGCTCACCCTTCCAGAACCACCACTTTGGCTCCAGTCCTGCATCTACCCCACATGAGCAACAACGTGACTTGACAAAGGACAGAGTCATCTATTTGTTAATTTTTTTTTTTTTTTGCTTTACCAGATTTTTTGGGGCATGAGTCACCGTAAAAAGCCTCGGCTTGCTGAGCTGCTGCGAGCCAGTCCCACCGCACCTCTGGCTGGCTGCTGGGAAAGCTGGGCCTGCCAGCTAAGGCTCATCCTGCCAGAGCCGGAGGGAAAAGTCGGAGGTGGTCGTGGTACAGGAGAGCCTTTAAATGGGACCCTGCCCAGGCTCACTGTCACTCTGGTCACCCTGATTCCCTAACACAGCACGGGGCAACTTCCCTGCCAAGGGTGGCTTATCTTAGGAGCTGTGCTGACTGGGGAGAGGACAGCGGACGCTGTGAGTGGGATATTGTCTCTGGGATGAATCTTGGGCAAAAATTGCTGCCCAAGCAGGCGCAACTCCACACCCAGCTCAGCTTAGCAAATTTGGGGAGCTCTGCATGCCGTATTTTCCCACTGCAGTGATGGGACCCCCTCATCAATACCTGTTACACCCCTGTGCCTTTGGAGAGGTGGCTCTCTTCTCCCACAGAAGCACGGCTTGTATCTCATGCTTTCCCCCTGTTCATTTGATGCCACATCCCTGAAAGCAAGGGAGGAAGACCCAGGGTCCTGCCAGCTGCTTCCATGAACCTCCTCTTTGATTTCTCCACCTCGCCTCAACCATTAACCCTGTTATTTCCCAGCGAGCTGAGGAATGGCTATCCCTTGCCCCAGATTTTATTGCACTAAAGATGACTCCCTGCCAGCTGCCACGACACTTGGCATTCCGGCATTCACAACATTTGGCTCTCCAGCCTCCGCCGCAGCTCCTTAAAAAGCTGAAGCAAACCCTACCAACTCTATGCATTGAAACACATGGCTTTGGATGGGCGAGCAGCTCGCCGAGCCGGCTGGAGGGATTCACTCGGCTTGGCACTCCGAGTGCAAGCCTGTCTTCGTGCTCCGGCTGGTCTAGTTGTTTCTCAACGAAACAGGCTCTGACAACACTGTTTAATAAGGAGCCACTTTGCCTCCGGGGATGGGAGAGAGAAATATGGTGCCTTGACATGTGAAAGGCAAATCCCGTTTG
The DNA here is from genome assembly GCA_013398855.1 of Mohoua ochrocephala. Classification (NCBI taxonomy): domain Eukaryota; kingdom Metazoa; phylum Chordata; class Aves; order Passeriformes; family Acanthizidae; genus Mohoua; species Mohoua ochrocephala. Next base: position 45,059 of record VZTA01018010.1, on the reverse strand, counting down.
CTCCAAAACCGTTTGTTGGAGAGCGAGGGAAGCCTGAGGAAATGGTTTTGGCTCTGAGCAAATGTAGTACTCGGGCTGCTTGACCCTGCTATCCCCGTCCCACCCGCCCCAGGGGTGCTCAGGGGCTTCAGTGAGGCTGGTGGGGGGCTCTGACCTGATGATGAAGGCTCCTCTGGCTTCCAGGAGTTTCCGTTCACTGCTGAAGCGCTTGAGCAGGTTGATCATGAACTTGTAGAAGTAGGAGTTCATGGTGGGTGTGGAGGGTGAGCATTCCAGGCCTTTTGTACCTGGGGAGGCAAGGGGAGAGCAAATCAGAGCTGCCAGAGTCCTGCTGCCAAAGCCTTGATGAGAGAACAGATACCCAAAACATGGTCACAGCACTGAGGAGTGCAGGGGCATGGAAAGATTTTCAAGCCTCACATAACCACATCTGGTTGGTCCAAGCAGAGCCAGCCCTGTCTTGGCTCTCTCCAGCCCAGGGGAAAGCACCTTAGGGTGGTCAAAGCCCTGGAAGCAGCACCTGGGGGTAAAATGGGATTTTTGGGAGTTCATCCCAGAGCTATTCAGCTTCAGTAGCTGGTAGAAGAAGGGGTGCCTGAGGCTCTAAACCGAGCCAATCCCATCTCCTCAGACATGGCATGTACACTCATCCCAAAACCACCAGATTGCTGGTGAGTGAAGCGCCTGTAATCCAACCCCATGAGCCATAGGTGCCCCAAGCCCAGCGTGCACGTAGTGGCAGACACACGCATTCAGCCCCAGGTCACGGCACGGACACCGGTCTACACTCGGTGATGTGATTTTCCCTGAGCAGAAGCCATGTGGTGCAATAGCGTCGCATACCGTGCCCCAGGACTAGCATAAAGTACTGGTCAAACCACAGCAGAACTCCAGGCTTAGGGGTTGTCCTGGTCTGAGACTCTTGGCAGGGAGGGCAGGGAAAGGGGCAGCTCCCAGGTCAGGGAAATATCCCTTCTACACACAAGAGCAGGGAGCTGGCAGGTAAAGATTGCTTTTCCCACAGTGAAACCCCAGGGGAGATGGTTTATTTAGCAGGACAGCGCTCAAAGCAAATGTTTGGAGAGAGCATTTCAAAGGCGACTTTGCAACAAGGGGAGCTCTCTCCCTTAATTTCTCCTTTGGAAAGGCCATGTCTAACTGCGGTAAGGAGGGAAGCCAGCACACACGAGCACCCCAAGGCTATTCCCCACCCACTACTTCCATCAGATAACCGATGGAAACCTGAGCAGTTTGATTTATGGATGTTGTCTGCTTCTACGGACACTCAGCGGAGCATGGAGCAGCCAATTAAAGATGCAATTAAGCTGCCAAAGCCCAGGAAAGCTGATGGAAAAGCTGCTGGTCTGTTTTCCACCCTGCCTCTCCCAATGATACACAGGAGATACACCCAGGGCAGCTTCCCCAGGTTTGGATTTAACATCTAAGAGAACATAGAGAGCCAAAGAAAAACGAAAATGAAATACGAGGTCACCCTGACCAGAACCTGGTGTCCTCTTCCTGCTGGAGCTGCGTGTTCACCCAGCCCTTGGTATATCTGTAACCCCAAACCAGGCTTTGAAGCAGGCAGCTCCCCGAGCACAAGTGTTCACCATCGCATCATGTTTCCCCTCAGCTGCAGGGAAGATGATCTGGGCAAAAGAAAAAAAAAAAAAAGGGGATCCAGCCGAGCCAATGTGCTCCAAAACAAAGGTGTGTTTGTTCAAAGGCAGGGAGTACCCGGCGTGAAAATACAGCCGTGCCCCACGTGTTGTCACCAGAGCTGCTCAGCACTGCTCAAAAGGGAGCAGAGACACGGTATGGAGGTGACGTGGGGCAGCTCTGCCTTCCCGCTGCACCTGCCTGCAGCTCAGCCTCATACCTCCCAGCAGAGCCTGGGAAGGCAGGTGAACACCAGGCAGAAACTGTCTTTCAGAGCTGCAAAAGGGATCTTTTTGCCTGTTTTCTCAGTAATGCTGAGGCATCCAAACCTGGCTGCGCTGCAACACGAGCTAGCAGCAGGTAGGACATCCCACCTTCATCCCCGCCAGCTACCGATGCTCCAGTGCTGTAGTTTGTCTGGGGGGAAGGTCTGATCTTGGAGTTTCTCCCTTCTCAAGACCCCAAAAATAGTCTCTCTGAGCCCCACAGCAGCATGGACAGCACTGCTGCCCAGTGTTCCCTCCAGAAGGCAAAGCCAGCTTTGTACCTCACTGCCACCCCGCAGGCCTTCCAGCCAAACATTACATATCCTAAAACACATCCCAAAGGAAAAACAGGAGGAGGCAGCAATTTTTCTCCTTCCTGACAGGACCGGCACTTCTGCTGTGCACAGGACAAAGCCCAGGAGCTGTATGGCTGCAAGACCAACCAGCCAGAAGTACCCCCAGATACGTGCTCTGAAGTGGCGCAGCATCTCCTGCATCTTCAACTGGAGACTGGGAATGACCTGCTGGATCAGCTGAGTATCCAAAAGTCAGAATTGCCTTGGAGATCCCAGCTTCAGTCTGCAGGACCTTCAGCACTGCTGTTTTCTTCCACCGACTGGTTCCTGAACCTCGGAGCCTTCTGCCCAGCCTGGGAGCAAGGAGGACTGGGATACAGAGATGGTGAAAACAAGTCTGTGCCCTGTTTTTCTTAGGAGAGGAAAGCACGCGAGTCTGTCCGCTCCAAGGAGCCTCTTCACCATCCTTTGCCTCTGGGAGCACTGAGACTGAACTCCAGAAGGATCATTTCTCCATCCCTTGCCCACCCAGTGCACAGCAACTATGCCTGTGTGTCCCTAAGGAAGGTTTCCACTGTAGCACACCGTGCCAGAGCAGCCTTGCCAGTGCTCTCTAGGGGTAATGCTGGGAGTGAGAAACCAGTGTGTAGGAGTCTGCCAGGCTGCAAAAGGCTCAACCAAACCTCAGATGGAGTTTAAACAGGCAATACTTCTTCCAAGCAGGCAAAGCGGTTCTTTTCCAAAGCCTCCCGATCCTCCAAACTTCCCGTTTGCTCTGTTTACAGGATGTCTAGGAAGTGGCTGGCACCTTGTGCGCCATGGTGTAACCCTTCCTGGCATAGCCTGGAGCTCAGCTCGCTGCCCCGTGGGTTACAGCTCAGCACAGTGGCATTCCCAGCTCGACAGAACTGTAGGAGCAGCTTGTCAAGTGTTTCTCTGAAGCACGAGAGACAAGCAGGAAGAAGTGTTAAGAAAACTGTGGCATAATTAATTGAAGCTTGCACCTCTCCCCCTTTCCCTGAAGCAAGACTTTGCAGATCCGTAACCTGCCAGATCTGCTGTTAACGTAGCCAGGGCTGGTGGCACGTCACGGCTCTGCTGCTTTTTTCTTTCTTTTTTTTTTTTTTTTTTTAAATCTGGCATGGAGGAGGAAGCTGGAAAAAGAAAGATCCCTGCTCAGAGGAATGACGAAACTCAGTCCAGACATCCACCAGAATAGGAACAAATGGGAATTTTGGGCTCAGAGGAACATCAGAGCACTGAAACATGACAAAAAGCATGTGGGAATTGCAGCTCCATGGCTGCAGCGAGTCCCCGTCAACCTGGGCCCTTATCATCGAATCACAGAAGGGCCCTTAAAGCTCACCTAGTTCCAACCCTCCTGCCATGGGCAGGGACACCTTCTGCTAGATAAGGTTGCTCAGAGCTCCATCCAATCTGGCCTTGAACACTTCCACAGATGGGGCAGCCACAGCCTATCTTGGCAACCTGTGCCAGTAACTCACCACCCTCACAATAAAGAATTTCTTCCTAATATCCAAGCTAAACATATCCTCTGTCAGTTTTACACCATTATCCCTCGTCCTATCGATGACTACAGCAACCTCCCGTAGCCCAGGACGCCAGGCTAACAAATCCTTTCCCTGGATTCCCTTCACAGACTGGGGTAGAGCCAGAGACACGAGCGGGCTTCTTGGATCACCTAAGTCAATACCAACATCTGTTCCCCCCATCCACGGGTGCCAGCTCGAGCGGAGCACAGCGAATGTCTGCAAACCCCCGGTGCATCCCTGAGCGCTCACCAGCGGCTCATGCTGTTCCCATCGCTTGCGTGGCCGTGCTATAAATCAACCGAGACAGGCAATTAGGGATCTATATTAAGGCCCTTATAAATATATATTGTACATCACCCTGGAACATTCAGGCTGTCTGGCTGCTTGATGGGCTGAGCTGTGTCGAGACCTACAGTATCCAAAGTGTCCCCACATTGCTCCGGGTGAGCCTGGCGGACTCCGACACGAACTTGCATTCTCCTACCTCAGCCACAAAGTGCTGAACTTCACTCTGGCATAAAACATAACTTCTATTAATTTACTATAATTGGTTTCAAACCAGTCTTAATTAAAACTGGTGTGGACTTGCTTAACTCCATTGAAACCAAATTGAAATAAGATTGGAGCAGAATTGATTCCTTTCCGAAGCGAGCTAAAGCTGGGTAAGCTGGTTAAAGAGTATCCACAAGGGTATTTGCGGTGGTTTAGCTAAAATGATTTACCGCAATCTCTAATTGAAGCAATTTCAGCTCGGATATGGGGAGGGTAAGCTAAGAGTTGGCGAGGCCAAGCATCCTTCCCACCCGAGTGCTTTCCCCAAGGCATCATGTTTCCAGCTCAGCCCAGAGAATGATCTCCCTCGGCTCCTCTGAGAGCAACAGGGATAAACCCGGCGGCAGCCGGAGCTGGTCCGTGAGCCTTCAACCCGCCCGAGCGCCAGCGGCGTGGGAGTCGGCACTGCCAGATGGTGCTCGGCGAAACCCCGGGCAGCGACGTGGGAATCTGCGCGGCGTCTCCCCCCGGCAGCCTTCCCCAGGATGTTTTGAATTTTAGCTTTTGCAAACACGGAGTGGCGAAGCCTCGCGGAGCAGGATAAAAATAGAGCCGTAAAAAAGGCAAATCCTCCCCTCCTCCTCCCAGAAAGCCGGCGCAGGGCGTAGCTGGAAACAGATGTGAACATGTCGGCAGCTCAGCTGGGCTCTGGAAAACCTCCACTCTCCCCTCTCCAGAGCACAGGATGCTGCTGAGGAAATAAACCCATCAAAATTCTGGATTGCACGGCCAGGGGCTGTGCTCAGCCTGGTTTTACCTGGGCACACATTGATGTTTCTCCCCTTCCTACCTGGCTAAAGAGCCACGGGTTTGTAATTCCCGAGACGTCAGCATATCAGCAAAAAGGGGTCCCAGATGGGTTGGGGTACGTATCTTGATGCCAAATGAGGCTTTTGCTGCCCCTGGTTCCCCCCACTCGATGCAGGGTCTGTGCTCATGGCTGCCTTAGAGGAAGGCAGCGGGCAATGATAATCCTGATGGTTTTCCTAGGAAGGTTAGCAGTCGACTACTGCCTCATTTTTCTTTGCTAAGGTAAATCAATAAGCAAAAATGCAGCGGGGGTACAGCTCAGCCATTGTTCTGGTGCACAAAGTAGCCAGCAGAGCTGCAAACCAGGCATGGTTAAGCTTCACGGTGAGCTTAGAGTGGATTGAGGCTCCTGCACAGAAAGGTGAAGCATACAGAAGATAACCTGTAGGAATGAGCAGCAATGGGCTTTGCTGAGCCATTTCCACACCAGTGTTCATTCTGTTAGTTTGTTTTTCACCTCGTTCCTCACCTCACCCTCCAAACTCCTCAGAACATCTTAGGGAAACTGAGGCAGCCCAGCAAAGTAACTCCAAGGGAGGGCTTGGCTAGGACTGATTTATCTACACCATCAACTTCTCCTTTGTCCAACACAAGAGATCAGTAATCCCAGCTGTTATTTGGGAATCCCCAGGCTTTCTGGCTGGCTGTACGCTGCGACCATCTCAGGAGGGATGGATACCTGGAGGCATGCCAGGCGAGTTAATGCTACATCTGGATGGTCTCTCCTGGGGTTTTCCACGGCATCCCAGCTCCGCTATTACACTCCAATATCCAGGAAAAGAAACAGATCATCCTTTCCTTCAAATTCCTCTCCTCCTCAAGAGGCAGAAGAACGTTTTTGACAGTCAACCCTCTTGAACAGCTTCATGCCAGTAGGGAAAGAGATGCCACAGCCACCAATCATCAGGAATCAGACTGCTGAGCTCGGAGCACTCAGGAACAGCCTCTTTTCTCTTGCCTGCTTGGCTCCTCTGCTCCCTGCTGTCACACTCCTGATCCTGCAAAAACTGTTGGAAGCTGGCTCCTTCGAGAGCAAGTGGTTGGTGGCGTGATGTCAGCTGCCTCATTGCCTTTTGTGGGGAGATGAGTAAGGAGGGGTTTAACTTTTAACCTTCTCTAACACTGGAAATAGCAGTTTAGCAAATCTGAGCCATCTGACAAGGGGCCACCTTCTTTTCTACCTTTCAAGGACCTCCTGCACCCTACAGGCTCTCACCTGATGTTTGCAGAAGTTGCCCTAACATTTTCCAGAGTGTCTGGAGGTGGGACCTTGTCATACACTGCCACTTCTGCAGATCTGTGATTACACAAATGAAGCAACAGACAACAAAAAGGGAGTGGTTTGGCTGACCGAGAATAAAATTCCCCCCAAGATATGCCAAAAGCAAACCCCTAACACAGAATATCTCCACTCTGGAGCGCTGCATGTTCTCCAGGGGAGATACAGCAAGACTGAACTCAACAGACTGCATTTCTCAGGGACTTCTAGCAGTCTCCTCCAAAGTAATCCACTGACTCCTGGGATATCCATGGTCTGCCAGTGGAAACCAATGACCTCAGGCACGTTAGTGCATCCACATATGGAGTCAGACTCCTGGTAAACATCCTATAGCGTGAGGTGCTCAGAGGGTACAGCACTGTCCCCACCATCTCCGGCAGGAAGCCAGGCGGGAGAGACCGGACCAAGCTGGAGAGGAAACAAAGGGCTGTAACTGCTTCACCTTACAAAGCTGTGCAGAAAGGAAGGAAGAGATGTGTGCAAGAGTTACCCTGTGCAAGGCAGCAGCTGGTCCGGCATCCTTTCGGAATGAGCTTTTGTCTCTCCTGCAGAACAGAGCTGTATACCAGGCCGGAGGGCTTGCACCTATGATATCATGGGATGGTTTGGGTTGGAAGGGACATTTAAAGGCCAGCTAGTCCAACCCCCTTGCTATGGGCAGGGACACCTCCCACTAGACCAGGTTGCTCAGAGCCCCATCCAACCTGGCCTTGAACACTTCCAGATATAGTACATCCACATCTTCTCTGGGCAACCTCTTCCAGTGCCTTGCCATCCTCACAATGAAGCAATACTCCAATATCTAATCTAAAACTACTCTCTTCAAGCTTGAAGCCATTCCCCCTTGTCCTGTCACTCCATGCCTTGTCCAAAGTCCCCCTCCAGCGTTTTTGGAGCCCTTTAAGGCACTGGAAGAGGCTCTAAGAGGTTCAGTCTGGAACCTTCTCCAGACTGAACAACCTCATCTTCCAGTCTGTCTCCTTAGTAGGGGGGCTTCAGCCTCTGATCATCTCTGTGACCTCCTCTGTACTTGCTATGACCGGTCCACGTCCTTCCTGTGCTGAGGACACCAGATCTGGATGCAGTCTTCCAGATGGGGTCTCACCAGAGTGGAGTAAAGGCGCAGAATCACCTCCCTTGACCTGCTGACCTTGGTGACAACCGCTCTTGGGTCATCTGCTACTTGTCTCAACTTCTACAGGGTTGGAAAAAATACTCCCAGAGCAAAGCAGGCAGCTGGATTCCCATTGTACTGACCAGACTGGCCTTTGCACCATCACTCCAAAGACTAGGGAGCTCTTGGACACAGCCCTGCAGCCCTTGTCCCTGGCAAAGTGGGCAGAAGGCACCAAGGAGGCACTCCTGGAGGCCAGCACCAGCCACCCTCTCCCAGGGCAGTCGGAGCAGGTCGGGAGGAGATGTTGGGTCTCCCCGGCAGTGCTGAGCTGGGCTGGCCCCAGCTCATTGTGCTTGGAGAAGGCGTTGAGGGCAGCTGACCTTACGTAACCGGAGAACAAAGCAGCTAAATAAAAACTGGAGCTGGGAACGGGCTGCGGAAGTGGGACACGGCTTTCCTGACTAATCAACCAGCATCTGAAGGAAACCGAACTCAATGGCAGGGAAACAACTGCATAAACACATCCCGAGGGAAGAAAGGGAGAGAGAGGAAACGCGGGGAAGACCATGGGGGCACCGGCCCCTTCCACCTCCACTCCTGCCCTTACTGCTTGGCTGGCAAAGCCTGCAGTGCCAACACAGAGAGCACAGCATGAAATCTGCCACGAGCTCAAGGATTTCAAAGGGTGACCTTGCTCGTTTACCTGCAAAGCCACCAACTGCACATTTGGAAGGGCCTCAGGAATAGGAGAGGATTGGGACCGGGATGGATCAGCAGCTCTCCTCCCACTGCCAGCTTCAATGGCAACTCAGGTGTGAAGGGGATGCAGGGAATGGAGAGGTTTTACCCTGGGGAGAAGTGCTGGAACCCTGCAGGCCCCACTCTGATGGGGCAACAGCATCCATCCTACTGCCAATACAGCACTGTCTGAACCACAGCACCCTAGGGAACCATCTCATACATCCCAGTACAAAACCAGTGACTCCAGAAAGGGGTACGCCTTCTCTTTGGTGCCAGCATGATTTTTGCCTGGGAAGGGGAGAGCTTTGGCTCACTCGCTCTCACCACTCGGGACCATGCTCAGACATGGGGATTTCCACTGGCCACCGTCCTGCACCAAAAAGCTCTCCCTTCAAGCAATCCTCTGACAAAAGGAGTATTTTTCAGGAGCCTCTGATTTTCCAGGCGTAATCCAGGAAGGTCCTGGCCCAGCTGTGACCCTCAATTTCCCTGGGGGAACTCCCCAGCAGCCCATCTAGTCTCAGCCTTGGGTGGTCAAACCCAGACAGGACTGGGGCCATGATAAACGTCCAAGGCCAATGAACCAGCTCCTTTTTCCTTCCCCAAAAACATCTGCCTTTGGTTAAAAGCCAACGACCCTGCAAAGCTCAGCCCCAAATAAATTCGTAAGGAACAATCTTCTGGTGCATTATAGGGAAGAGGAAAATGGGTGAGGAAGCCAGAGCCCATTAGGACCCGTGTGGGGGCAAGTTGCCCCACCTTGGGGCAACGGGAGCTCCAGCTCCAGCAGATCTACTCCAGGAAGGGAGAGCCAGACTCTTTTTAAAGGTTACACTTAAGTAAGTGAAGCCAAGTCGCTCTTCCAGATAGCTAACAGGGGCCACGGCAGTCGTTAGGATCCACGCCATCCAGCCTGCTATTTTTAGATCATCCAGAAGGAAGGAAACCTCAGACAACCATCAGTGTGAGCTGAACTGCAGCTCCTCAGCTGCTTGGCCAGCGCTGCAGGAGCTGCTCCACCCAGGCAGTCTCACTTCTGACAGTGGGAGGATGGATGAGACTTGCAGAGGGCTTGGGGAGGTCACCAGCTCTGCAGCCCTCACCTCTCCATTGCAGAGATAAAGCTGCCAGCAGGAAACAGGTAGATCCGCAAAAAAAATCCCACCCTGAACAGCCCAAGACCTGAGCCAGTTGCTGGCGCAGACATTTATAAGACCAGGGAGGGGTGAGTGATCCAGGATCTTCAGAGAAAACAAAGCCTGGGGATGGGAAAGCAAAGCCTCCCTCTCTGGTGGTGATTTTGCAAGGCCCTGTGGCTGCATCCTGCGAAGGGAGAGGCAGCCTTGGCTCAGTGCTTGGGTTGCAATCCAAAGCTCACATGAAACGTGCTCTTGGCTGGGACGACCTGGCCTGGGGAGTACAGCAGGGAGGCCCTTAAATAGCAGCAGAGGAGGAGAAGGAGCAGCCAAGCAACTGTAAAGGACAAACCACAGACAAGGGAAGGTGGAAAAAATTTCCCCATGTGCTGGGATAATTAATGAAAGGCTGGTTTTGGTTTTTTTTTTAATCTCTCAAGTCTCCAGAACATAGGATCGCCCCTCTTCATCTCTCTCCTGAGGTTTTGCCAGACACTCAGAGTAACATAGCAGTTCCTAGCCAACGTGGGCAGCCTGGCACAGGAATCCCTCTGCAGATCTATGGATGTTTTGGAGAGCTGGGATTGCAGCCAGCATCCCATCCTGCACAGATTCTAGGGCTCTGAGGGCTTTTACAAGGAGAAAAGAGGCTGGAACCCAAGGTCCCATAAAAAATAGGACAATAATGACATCCCTCCACACTGGCCTCTGGAGCATCCTGCTGCCAAACTGAGCCCTAAATCCCCAAAACATGAACTAGGGGAAAGAGCAGTAAAAATAAAAGCAGCGCCCTGGTCTGCGCCACGGCAGACTCGATCCCCAAACTATGCTGGGTGGGGATGAAGACACTGATTTATCACTGTAAAAGAAGCTTCTCCTTTTGCCTGAGCAAACCTGACTGGTGCCATGGAACACGGAGAGAGCCCAGGAGCGGGGAGGCACGGAGCTGTGGCTCAGGGGCACTCACTGGAGGAGCTCAGCTGGCCAGCCCTGGCTGGGACATGAAGCTCCACTGGGCCAGGTCGCACATCGGAGCCATCGGAGGGACTGTGGCCCTCCTCTGTCTGTCCCGCCGGGGAAGAAGCGATCTCAGCCAGCAATTCCAGGTCCTTCAGGATAACCTGCGGAGAGAGGGATGGTGCAGGGTGAGCACACACAGGGGCAGATGGCTCGGTGAGCTTTCCTTTCCAAATCCACATACAGAGAGGGTGAGGTGGGAAGCAAATATCAAATCCCAGCACAATGAGAAAGGTATAAGTAAAAGAGGGCAACCTACAAAACTCCCAAGTGGAAATTTCAAATGCTTGCAGAGGGGATGGGGCAGGAAAGACAGAAGAGGAAAAAAGCCAGTTTCTGCTCTGAGAGTCCCAAGGAAGCACATGAAATTAAACCAAATTTACACGACCAGGAGTAGGGCTTGCTTTCCCCTTGTCCCACTTTGGGGAAGTCTGGGTTTTGCTTCTCCTTCATAACCACAGATTTGGGACAATCCCAGCAAGAGCACAGGGATGTTCTGGGGGCAAACGCCAGCCAGCTGCCCCATGCAAGGCAGCATCCCAGGGAAGGCTCAGCTCAGGACGTCAAGGCAGAGCTGCCATTCAGATTTCATAGCTCTTTCTTTCCAGAAGTCACCAAATCAGTCTATATATAGCATTTCTGCAGAAGTTATTACCGGGTGGGTTTTTTTTTTCCATCCTCAACCCTTCTCAAGTCTCAGGCTATTTTGGGTCCCCCCTCATTCAAACGTCCTTGGGTCGAGATGTTTCATCAGCCATCCCTGATGCTCTAAGTGCAGCAGGGCTGTGCAGACCAAAAGTGCTGCCAAAAAGGGTCAACTGCCACGTCTTTACTCCTCAACGTCTGGCAGAGCACATCCCCAACCACCCTTTGCCCACCAGCACAGCATCCCAGGCTTTCTCCGTGTTCTCACAATGCATCTTTCTGAGGAGATGCAGTTATATAGGAGTTTTAGTTTCTGAGCTAACATAGAAAACCCCTCCCCCTGGAAAAACAAAAAGCCAATTATGTTTGGGTTTTTATCATGCTAGAAAACACAACCCCTGAAAATCAGAAAGAGGAGCTCCTGGGTTTTTCTTTTGCACAGATATCTTAAGCTGGGTGCATTTCTGGGGCTTTTTTTGGTAATTAAGGCTGATTTTCAAGCCCCCAGGAGCCTTGGAGCAGGCAGTGTGCTGTCCAGGCTGTGTATGGTGTACAGGCAGTGGTGAGGAAGCAGCCTGCCACGGGCGCCACAAGGCTCCAGCACGCTTGGGAAGACCCTGTGCCTATAAACATGATTAAGTCTCAACCCACAGCTCCCAAGGGCAGCTGAAAGGCAGGGAAAAAAACCTAAGACAACAACTTGTACTGCTGTCCCTGAAGAATATGGCACCTCCGTGGTGCTGTCAAGGCTGAGAGCTCATTGCCAGCCTGGGAAGACCCTGCCATCACCAGCCTTCCTCCTCTTCCAGGGAGAGGCGTCTGTGGTCCCTGGCAGAGGGAAGACCTCGGTCCTCCCTCCCTGCCTGGATTTCAAGCATCTGTGGCTCAGACAGAGTGATGCTGGCTGTGTTTCGTTTCAAGTGGAGGATGTCCCTGAGCAGAGCGCAGGATGCCTGGTCTCCTGAAGCCCTGTGTAGATTCTCTAGTGGCTAATCATGTGACTCAGCTGAACTTGCAGCCTTTGGACAGGCACCAACTTGGGTCTCAGGCTCTCACAATGGGGAAATAACACCCGCGAAGGTTTCCAAGTCATGTTGGCTGAAACTGGCAAAGGGACTCAGGGCTTGGCTACTGGGGCTGGCAGGCAGGCAAGAGCCAGGACTCTCATTCATGTGGTGCATTTTGCCAAACCCAACACAACCAGGAGCTGAGGCCATATGTGGTTGATGTACAGCATGACCTAGCCCCTCGTGACTGCCTCCCTGCTGCCCCGGTGCCCCCACCCAGCCACATCATCCAGCTTAGTCTTCACCAGCAGCTCCCACAGCTTGAGGAAACATGACCAAGCCCCCAGGCTGGGCAAAAATCAACCCTGCTGCCTCTCAAAGCTTTTAGAGTCATGATTTGAGGTCAGATCCTTAATCCAGCCTCTCAGAGCTGCGTGACGAGCCTCATCTCTGAGATGTTGCTTGGGGTCAGGATGCTCTGGCCAGGGTAGCCAGGGCAGCAGTGATCAGCACCACTGCAGGGTATGCACAGACCGCTCGAGCTTTGGAGAAGTTAAGGGGTACCCCCCTCGTGTAGGTTACAGGCAGGAGGTGGAAAAAGCAGCATAGGCTGAATTTTGCAACTGAAAAACATGGAGGAAGTAACAAGCAGGAGAGATCGGTACATGAGCACTGGGAGGAAGAGCAGGCAGCTGCAAAGACCTGGGGTTTTCCAGCCGTGGGAAAGAGGCAGGAAGCTCCAGCTCCCGCTGCTTCTTTCCCCGCATGCTCCGGAGTGGGTTCCCAGCTGGGGACAGAGGAAAGGCAGGAGTGCTTGGTATGCACTGCACATCCCTGTGCTAAGCAAAGCTGGAGCTGGCGGCTGGCTTTGTGCGAGCCAGGAGGCTGTAAGAAAGCAATATCCTGCCATTGCCATGGCAACGACCGGCTGCGCCAGGAGCGAGCTGGTCCCATCCGTCAGGAACCCAGCGGCCGTCGGACCCGACAGCGCTGGAGCACGAGGGCCAGAGCCCTTCCCAGCTGCCAGGCAAAGGTGTGATCCTGACAGCCGGCCTGGAGATTCAACCCCCAAAGGTGTTTTCCTGGTCTCAAGGGGATTTCTGGGAAGGTTTCCCAGTGGTGATGAGACGTAGGACAGTGTGCCCCGCTCTGGGCAAATGTGTGCCTGGTTAGCGTAAATAGGAAGGAGCAGGAAAAGCAGCAACATGATGGATGGGGAGACCTGTCCAAGGTCTCAAGCCATTCCCGGTACAGGGATTAAGAGCAGCATGGAAGAGGACGAGCTCTGGGTGGCCGGGGAGTGAGAAGCAGGTTTTCAGACAGTTATAAATAAGCAGCTATTTCTCCTCTCTGAGAATAGGCAAGATTTCTCCCTGCATTGCCTCCAGAGCACGGATTTTGAGGGCACACACAACTGTCGGCTTCTCCAGATCTAGGTCAGGTTAATTTGCCGCTTGTTCTGGTTGAACGGAGCCGAGACCAGCTCTGCTGGCGGCGGCACGGGGATAAAGCAGCCCCCGGATGGTGTGCGCCGGACGGGATGCACCTCCCTGTGCGTGCGAAGCGGTGCCTTGGTGCTCCTGGAGGAGGGGGGGCATTGGCCTCTGGTCAGAACACTGGGCCGGCCCCAGTCCATGGCAGAGGAAGGGGAGGTGACCCCAAACGTGCTGCAGACCCCTGGGAGCGAGACTTAGCATCCCACAGCACACGATGACCACCAGCACACCGGAGCAGGCTGCAGCAGCAGCTCCTGGGGCACATGCAGTGGCAAGGATATGGACCAGCTCCTCCTTGCTGGTATTTACAGATGAGCCGGGAAAAAAAAGAATAAATTACAATGCCTGTGTGCGGCAGGGAGATGCTCCTGGGTGGCCTTGGATGTCCTAGTGGACATCTAGCATTCCCTGGGCAATGAAATGGGACACTCAACATCAGGTTATTCTTGCCAAGGAGAAGATGGGAATTCAGCTGAAGCAAGATGCTACCAAGACAGAAAATAAGAACATTAAGGGCTGCAAAGCACTACTTCAAAGGGGCCCAAGAATCCGTGAGGCTGTGGAAAACCCCACGGCATTTCCAGGATGGGCAAGGCAGGTGGCGGAGAGACCCAGCGGGAATGAGGAAAAGCCAAGGGAGCTGCTGGGTGCTTCCTCCTTCTCCACAACTCAAATGCAGCCTCCTTTTGCTTTATATTTTCCCTCCTTCCAATGCTTTAAGCCATGGCCAGGGAAAGAGGTGAGCACGGGCAGGCAGTCCTGGAGCCAGGAGTGGCCAGGAGCGAGGCTGGCCGAGCCCCAGGCACACACAGTGTGAAAAGCAAACTTGCATCCTCCCCGCCTCCACCAGCTTTAAAGACAGAAAAAGAAAAGAAAACCCACCATTAATCTTCCCACACCAATTTAACCAAACCTCTTTTCAGGTCCCCGACACAGCAACTTTTATCCTCTGATCTTGCCAAGATCTATTTTTTTTTGCCTTCCCAGGAGAGGACGGGGAGCAGAGGGAAGGCAGAAGGCCTGGGGGCTTCTCCTCTCCTCCCCAGGGCAAATCCTGCCAGGTCATGCTGACACATGCTCACAGCACCAGCAAATCCAGCTGGCAGTGGGGGAAGGCACTTGGTAGTAAAGCCACAGCCATCCCAAAACAAGCTGGAACCTGAAAACTCCCTGTTTTTGTAAATCCCCCAGCTGTCCCTGCTGCTGAGGCTGTGAGAGCCAGGCCTGCAGCACCCAACACTGCCACAGCTCAGAGCACCTCCTTAAATGTGTTTAATTAGCGCACGGGGAGCTTAACATGCTACCTCATGCCAGTCAGGGCAGGATGCCAAGAAGGTATCTCATAGAATCACAGAATCCCAGAATATGCTAAGTTGGAAGAGACCCACAAGGATCATTGAGTCATGGAATCCTTAAGGTTGAAAAATCCCTCTAAGATCACTGAGTCCAACCACTGTGCTCACAACTAAGCCACGTCCAAGTGCCACGAGTGCTATTTCTTCATGTATTGAAGGGCAAGGAAGGAGGCAACACAGGTCCAGCTAGTGGGAAGAGGCTGGAGCAGCCCTGGAGTATCCCTGCAGGCCATGCTGTGGGAGGCTGGATGCCTGCAAACCCTTCAAATTCAACACCCACAGTCCCAGAGCTTATGACAGGCAAAGGGTTTGCTTTTATTTGCTGTCTCCCACCCACCACCTCCCTCTGCACACAGGGAACCAGGCACCCAAAGCCCAACTCGCCAAATCCTGCATCCTACATCTCCATCCCACCCTGGACCTTCTCCGAGTCAGCTCCCCAGGACAGAGATTGCCTGTCCTCCATGGCACACAGGTTTTCCGTGGTTTTAGTCTGCTCCACAACTTCACCCAGGAATGCTACAAGCACCACCTCGAGCCCAGATTGCCAGTTTACCCCAGTTGTTCAGTGTATGTATAAGCTGCATATGCATACATAAGCTAGGAAATCGTGGTCTGAAACTGGTGCTAAGCCAAGAAGCTCCCTACGGATCATACTCCCCACAAAGAAGCTTCCTATTACTGCAGGATGCAGTGCACAGATTATTGTTCAACCAGGCCTTGAGTCCTCTGAGAAAGCATCACCCCACTTCTGCTTACGGGCTGCTTCCACCTATGGCAATCCAGGCTAACCGCATTTTCCACCATCCGATTGGAATGATACACATTTCTCTATACCCCATTTCAGTCCCGAGCTCACCCTCAGTGTAACTTCCCTCTTGAAAACCAGTAGCCTCCTTGCTTCAGTACCTCATAGCTTTGAGTCTCCCTCTGGAGAAGCTTTACCACCACAAAAAGTTCAAATAAAGCCAGGCATACACATATTACAGTTCTCCTCTTTGCAGTCTTTAGCTTACACCCTCTGCTTTGCATCAGGTCACAATATTTTGGCTGTGGCAGATGAAAGGCCGGGAGCTGGAGGACAATGGCTCTAAACCCAACAGAGCAAAGCTCCAAACCAAGCCACGCTAAGACAGCTATTTGCTTTGGCACAAGCCTTTGTTCAGCTTCATTGTACTGGGATCGGGCGCGATAGGAGAAGTTCGCCAGGATTTAGTGTGACAGCAGGGCTCAGAGCAGGGCAGGGACCTGCCTTTGAAACCCTGCAGTGCTGCAGGAGGACACCACAGCAGGACAGGCAAAGAATAGAGATGACTATCAGTATACCACCCTCCCAGGGTTTTCTTCTCTTCTAGTTTAATACTGGAAACCCAGGAGAGGGCAGAACATTTCAGCTTCTTGTGGGACGTTGGCTTGAGGGTCATGTAGATGTTCAAGTACATCACAGAATCACAGAATGGTTTGGGCTGGAAGAGACCTTAAGGATCATCTGGTTCCAACCCCGCTGCCACGGGCAGGGACACCTTCCACTAGATAAGGTTGCTCAGAGTCCCATCCAACCTGAACACTTCCATGGATGGGGCAAGCCACAGCTTCTCTGGGCAACCTGTGCCAGTGTCTCACCATCCTCACATGGAAGAATTTCTTCCTAGTAACCCATCTAAACCTGCCCTCCAAAGTCAGTGGCAGCCCAGGCTCGGTTCACTCTCTCTAGGGAAGGTCACCAACTCTTGAGGAGACTTCTGAAGGAAGTATTTCTGTACTCAAAGCCTTGCCCAGCCACTGCCTAAAGAGCAGGTTTTCACATTAGCAGAGTTGAGGAAGCCAGAGTCTATCCTGCTTCACATCAGACACCAGCTCCACCTCATGCGTCATTCCTGCATGATTCAGACAAAAGTCCCAGCACAACTTCCAACCCCCAACAAGATCGAGGCAGGCAGATAAGCAAACAGGAACACGTTCAGCCATAAAGAAACCACTCCATTTTGGAGCCGGAAAAAGGAAAACAAAGCAAAGAAAGAAACTGAGTAGCGTCACCGCTTCACGGTTTTCTCAGAGATGCCCCAGCTCCTGTTGAGTTCACTTGTGCTCGGCACCTAGAGCCATTCAGAATCCAGGGAACTGAAAGGCTACATCCAAAGCTGCCTTTGCACCATGAACTTGCAGAAGGAGGCAATTTGAAGAACATGTCTTCTTTTCAGCAGCGGCTATGAGCAGTGGTGCCTTTAGCCTGCAAGTGGAAAGGTCCCACCCACTGCTCCCAAACAGCATTTCCTAACGTTTCACCTTTCCTAACATCAGTTTTTCAACCAGGGCAGCAAGACTCATACGGATGAACCGAGCAGACAGTGTAGAAAAACCCACTCCCAGCAGGATCTGGTTACGTCTCGTAAGGAAGTTTTCAAGCACATCAAATTTTAAGCAGGGCTTTTATAGATTGCCTTCAAAACCAGGTCTCAAACACAGGACGGAACATCTCCCTGTCGGGGAAGCACAGGAAGCAGCACGAGGTGACGCAGTGCAGCAGCACAGCATCTGACAGCCAGGAATCCTGGATCCTGACTTGTCTACATATCAAAGGGAACTGCTTGCTTCAGCTTCGCTCCAACTTCTCTGTGCTGCCTTTGTGAATCTTAACTAGGTCTCTTGACCATTTCTTTACTGGCACAGGAGAATTGGGTAGGAAGGGGAATAGGAGAGATGACAGAGATGACTCAGGACACTGCAGATGCATCATGAGATACTGGCCCCTGTTCAGCAGAGTGGAGGTGGTGCAACACCCTGTGCTACTCGAATGACAAAAACAGGCATGAGAACTTAAGGGGCACGGATCTGTCTCCATCCAGCGTGAGCCTTTCTTTGCTTTGGGCTTGATTATTTATGGCAAGTGCAGAGAGAGACTGAGAGCAGCTCAGCAAGACAAGACCTTAAAAATAAGGAGCCTGAGCACAGTCTTTCAGTCTGATGCATGGACTAGCACTGACCCTCCAAACCCAGATGGTCCTTTGGTGATGAGCTGGTGACAAACAACTGTTTCAGAGCAGATCAGCAAAGTGACAGGTAGCCTCCAAACTGTGTACAGGGGCCGGGGAAACTCCAGGCACTACAGAAGGATATTCAACCTTGTTGGGAATAAAGATGATACCAACACTGCTGCCCAGCAAGTTCCCTTGCGGAGAGCAGCATTGCAGGACAAAGATGACAAAAAAAACCCCCTGAAGACACATGTAGACCTTGCGCTACACCACACAACGTGCACAGCCCTATCTGAAGAGGGGGGTGAGATGCCTCCTCATCAGAGCTGATGTTTAGCTCACACAGGCCCACATGCTGACCAGGTGATCCCCAGGACGTTATGCAGGAGCTTCTGGGGGTCACACTCTGCTCCAGGACAACATGGCTGTGCAAACAAATACTGCACTGGCTAAGCAAGCACCTCACATCCCCTTTTCTAACAGGCACTGACATAGCAGGTTAGGTAGCTCAGAGTGTCCTCATCATTCCTAAAAATGTCCAGCTCAAAACCCCCCTACTATTTCAGTCATTTCTATTTCCTCTGCAGAGAGAAGCAAATCTGGTTGACAGCCAGCTGAGCGGTGGTGTTTAATGGATTGACTCGTCTATGGATTTCCTTAAAAAAAAAAAAAAAGCCACCTCCAAACATTTAAATAAATAGAAGCCAGGATTAAATAAATCAGCTTAAAATTACTTTTGTGCCATTCCCAGTTATGTCACATGGAGGAAATGCATCACCAGGGTCCTTTCTTCACTGTTTTTTTCAAATATTAATAAGCAGTGTAATTGCAACATGACTCACTGCGATCTCCTGCCAAGCTGGAGAGACTATCTGCAAGATGCAGGCTTTCTAGAGCGTTGCAAAGGCAGATGTGTGCTTGGGGACTCTTTTGGAAAGGTTTGCACTGTAAGCAGCAGGGGATGGAAAATGGCCAGGCAGTTGCTTGCCTTTGCAAGTCATTCCCTCGTTTGCTCATTCCCTTCCCTCCTCTCTTAACGACCCCCTCGCACATGGGATTTATTGCGGGATTGGGGTTTGGTGCTCTGAGCATGTAAGGCACAGCACAGCGTGTGATTTTTATTCCATGAGGAAGGTCTGGGCCAAGAAATCAGCCAGGATCATCTGTAGTCCCAGCTGATGGTGGAAGCTCTACCAGTGCCTGGGCCAGTTGTGGGCCATGCTGCTGGCCTCCCACCCAAGCACTAAAACGCTCCAGAGAACAACTTAGAGAGGGATAAGACAACAACACCACCAAAATTGAGATGACTGGAACCAGGGGAGAAGGGTGAAGAAGCAAGACAAGGAAACAGGAAAATGGTGCAGCACCTTGGGAGATGAAGAGCAACAGCAGGGCAAGCTGGCTCAGTTTGCTGCCTGATTATCTTTGCTCACTTCCAAGCTGAGTGGTTCCCAGTTAACCTGATGCCACTGAGCATCTATTGCAGCCCCGCCAGGCAATGCTCCTGCTGCCCTCCAAGCAGTGGGTGCTGCTTAAACGCCTCACGAGATAGATTTCGCAGTGCCAGCTTGGACACAATCCCCCTTGCATCTTTACAGAGGTTGTTGCAAGGCATCTGAATTCCTACTCAACAAGGATCTGACCATGACCCAGCCCCATCTGCCTTCCCAGGCAGGCAAAAAGGATTCTTAGGAGCTGGATTTGAAGGGTCAACTCTCAGAGATGGAGAACAAAGTTTATACATCAGAGAACTTCCAAGACAGCAGGATTTTCAGCTGAGCAAGTACCTACAGGCTCTGCATCGGGTCTCCTTCAGTTTAGCCAACAGGGTAAAACCCCACAGTGCCAACACTGGCCAAGCATCACAAAATACCTCAGTTCCACCAAAAAAACCCAAAGCCCAGGCAGACGTGGAGACAGGAAGCTTCCAGGATTTCTGCAGCAGCTGCAGCACTTACCTCATCCGACTCGTCTGAGAGGGTCCGCAGCAAGATGGGGAAGAGGCTGTCGGTGTGTCGGAACATCTGGAAGCAGAAGGATGGGTGGCATCAGTCCTACAGGCCTGGTCATACCCAGCCACAGGACACTCGTCCCGAGGGAGGCTGCCAAGAGCTTCACCAGCATCTTCTTCCTCAAGCTACGGGGTATCTGGCAGCCAAAGCCTCCTCAGAAAAGGCAGGTGGACACACATTTGCAAAGCTACCGAGACTATTACAATTTGCACTGCTATCAAGGCAATGGAACAGGCTGGGAGCTGACAAGCTCAGCCGAATGCTGAGTCCCCAACTTACCTTACGAGGAGTCTTGATGTACAAGTGGTAAAGCCATTTCAGGACTGCAATTCTGGTCATCATCCCAATGGATGTATCACTAAGGTGGTAGTCCAGCACCTGAACGATTCCATCCAGGTTCAGGGTCACCTGGATCCTCTCACAGCTGCATGGAAAGAAGAGAGGCTGCTTTAGTGCCGTAATGTCCAACTTATTCTTCCCATGGTGGGGAAGTCTACAACACTCCAGAGGCTGCATCAAACACCTCCGCTCAAACCTTCACTAGATGCAACTCACTAGACCAGGTTGCTAGTCCAGCCAGGCCTTGAACATTTCCAGACATGGGCTATCCACAGCTCCTCTGCAAAACCTGTGCCAGTGCCCCACCATCCTGGGAGTAAAGAGTTTCTTCCTAACATCTAATCTAAATCTCTCCTAGTTTAAAACTGTTCCCCCTTGTCCTATCACTATCTACCTATGTAAATAGTCACTCTCCTTCTGTATAATGCTTTGGAAGCAACACAAATCTTCGAGGCTTTAAGGGTTACCACTTTTCCCAAAACAGCTGGTACCTACGCACGAGAAGGCACCACTCTAAACGAAATCAGTAGCATGGCTGTGTGAGAAACTGGTCCATACTGCAGTTGCCAGATTTGGGGTTTCAAAGATTAGAGATCCATAAAATCCACTCAGAATCCACCTCAAGGTTGACCAGCTCAAAAAGCTTAAGAAAACATTAACCCATAGACTCAAACTTCAGTCTGATGAAGGCATCCAGGTTCCGCTGATCCCAATGGATTTGTGCTGAGAACTGCAGATGGTGCCCTGTCTGGCAGCGGGTTTGGGATGCAGCTCTCTGCTACAACACTGCCTTGAGACCTTCATCTTGCTTCCCAAAAGCCACCCCAAAAGATCAGGATAACCCTTCATCACGAACAAGGGATGAAAGGAAATAACTCCCCTAGTTCGCCAGGACATTGCGTCTGTTAGAAACTGACAGTTGCTGCAGACTCTTAGCTCTTGCTCCCCCGGTTTTTCTCCCAAATAGCTGGGACCTGCATTGGGACAGGTGACCCCAAGAGAAGTTGTCACGTTACGGCATTTTTATGTCCTGACTGTGATCCTGAAATCTACCTGATGGTTTCCCACCTCCTTGACAGCAAGGATATGGGAAGTATCTGTCACAGGGGACTCATTTAAGGAGAGATAATGGTTAGAACCAAGATGGTTGGAGAAGACCACCAAGGGGAGGCTGCACTCAAGAGCCATGTCACGCCTCTCGTACCAAAGCTACTGAATTATTCAAGGCTGGACCAGGCTCTTGCCGATTCTTCCAGAGCGCACAGAGCTGCCGTGCATCTCGTTTGATAAGAAATCCTAAGGGGCAGATTTCTCACGGTGTAATTTGCAAGTAGAGCTGTGGCTTAATAGGATTTGATCTTCCCCAGGACACACGTTGTAAGGGCGAGACGAGGAGGCTGCAGTCCCTCAGAGCCCTGCGGGGATCTGACTGCTTGATCTGCCTCACGTAACAGATGCTGGGGGCTGCAAATTGCATTTCACTTTGATGTTGAAAACAACAGCCGAGGGCCAAATGCTCAGACACACGGAACTGAGGGGAAGGAGGGACCCAGAGCATGAGGAGTTTGGAGAGATGTCCAAGGGAGCAGCATCCCAGTCCATTTAAGACAGCCCAAATGAACACTGCATTTGGTTTTCCTACAAAACCATCTCCCATGGCAGCTGCACAGCCTGCCATGCTCCCAGTACAGGGCTTCAGATGGAAGAGGAGAGCAAAACCTTGACCCGGTAACACCTCCACGTCAAATATATGCATTGCCTGCACAGGACGGGGAAAAAGAAACCTCAGGGTAATGCGTGTTTCCAGAGGAAAGAGGCCAAAAGGACAGCACAGGGAATTGGTGCCTGAAGCTGGGCAGTTTGGAGGTGGCTTTGATGCTGTCACCTCCCACCTCACAGCTCCATGCTGCTGTGAGGTAAGTGGGCAGGATGCCGGGTGCCATGGGTTGCCACAGCACTGATAAGTCTGCTGATGCTGGACTTCTAACAGCACAGTAGAAACTTGCTTCTACAAGCAACTTCCAATCTGGTTCGTGCCAAAATCACTCGTGAAAACCCCTTCTCCATCACTGCTTGTGATGCAGTACCTGGGCAGAGCCTGGGTGGCTCAAGCCAAAACCCACCCGAGCAGACCCCAAGAGGTGGCAGGGAGCAACAGGCTGACCTGGAGCCAGGCAGCCTCCAGCCATGCCGTGTACCACTGCACTGTGGCTCCGCTGAGCTCAGCTCCCACCAGAAGGGATTGCAGCTGGGAAAAGCTCCTCACTGGCCCCCCTCTGCCCGCAGCTGCCGAGATAAACCTTTTAGGGGGGTTGCTGGTGGAGAAGCAGCTCCTTTACTCAGCACAAAACCCAGGCACCACCACGAAAAGTGAGAGGTCCCGCGAACATGGGAAATTGGGCTAAAAACCTCCCACAACCACACTCCTCTGCCTCTGGGACAGAGCAGCACCAGACTATCGTGGGCTACCCCCTTTCCAGGGGTTACGGCAGCAGCCGAGCGTGCCGCAGCTCCAGAGCCGGGCTCACAGCTCGGCCTGGCTCTCCTTAATCCCCAGGCAGGAGGGAGCGGGAGCAGCAGTAATGGCATTGCGTTAATGTGATCCTCTGGGCCTGCCACGCCGGCTCCAGCGCCGGCATCTGCGGCAGGGCAGATGTCAGATGCAATCACTTCCATCTAACCCACTACCCCAGATTCTCCTCCGGAGGATGAGCGTGGCCCTGGCACCGCCCCCGCCGTTCGCCTGTGACAGCGAGAACATGTTTTTAGGGCAAATTGAGCAACGGTGGGGGTTGTGCCAAGCTTTCACCTCTGGATACTAGGAAGTCTTTGCTCAAGCTCAGTGGTGGGGCAGAAGACCCATCCCCCAGCACATCCCCCCATCTCAGAAAGCACCCTTCAGCATGGGAACTGAGCTTACTTTCCCACTACATTCAATCCACAGCAATGTTTTCACTTCATGTCCTTCATCAACCCATTTTCTCACTTCTCCCCTTTCTTCAAGGGCTTCTGCCATCTCTCTCCTCAGCAGTTGCCTTTTCTCTGCCAATGCCTGAGCTGTCATCTTTCTCCTGGCCTCCTGCCTGGCCCAGCTGCTTTCCTGACCCCATTTTCAGACAAGGTTAAGGTCCAGGCCAGGCTCTAGCCTTTAGGCAAGCCCAGTAAAATGGCCTTGCCAAGGGTGGAAATATCCAGCTTCTTTCATTGTGGTCCAAGTTACAAGGGCAGCTCCCATACAGGCTGGCAGCTGTGCTGCTCAACGGGCTTGAGCCAGCGGCCAGAAGGTAAATAGCTCTGCTATTGGTCCCACAAGCTGTCACTTTCTTGTCCTCCATCGCTCTCATTTCAGCGCTCTCGGCTTCCTTCTGCTTACTGCAGTTTCCAAGATCTCCCAGGGAAATGATGAGGCCAAGGTCCAGGCAGAGGCATCCAGTCCAACGAGCTGTAGATCACCGTGACAAGAGCTGGGGCAGTGTGCCTGAGGTTCCCCTCCAGCTCAGCCACCCAAGCATGAAGTGGGAGCAGCAAAGGGAAGCCATCTCCTCACTCCAGGCTGGAGAGAAGGGCCAGGAAGAACCACCCTGGACCTAAAAGCTGCGCAAGACAAGCTGCTGGAGAACGGGATTCCAAGGCAGGCTTGGTGCCTTAGCTCAAAGCAAGACATCGTGCTGCCTTCAGCCAACCATTCCCTGGGTACCGCAGAGCGCCCAACACCATCCCTACCCTCCACCAAAGTGTTCCCACCTCCAGGAGCTCCCCAGATGCACCTTCACGGTGCATCAGGCTCTGGGCATGGGGGAACAGCAACTTCCAGCATGAGACAAGCAGCAGCTATTTTAGCTTTGTAGTAAGCACTACCACATTCAAAAGCCTGGTTTAAATGCAGGCTTCGGTGGTTCAGCCACGTGGCAGCCACTTGCCCTTTCTGCAGAGCAACACACAGCTTTACATGTCCATGCGTTGCTGACCACCACCTAAAGCATGAAGCCTTCCTTGCATCAGGAAGTACCACGAAGGCTCTTCTTGGAGATTTCATGTCCCTTATCTAGTTTGGTGAGGGACTGTGGTCCCATCAACCTCGTCCCATCATCCAGACAGCCTAACACTGACTGTTTCCAGCTGCGCCCGACCCTCTGCCCGGTAGCGCCATCGGGAAGTTGTCTCAAACTGTCCAGGTCTTGTTTTGAAACACCAATGCAGTTACAAGAGCCTAAAAAGCACTTTCCAGCTGTTTTGGTCCACTGACGCAGGACAGACATCTGGATCTTCTCCTGTGGCAGCTCAGACCGACGGAAGGAAGCCTGGGCTCTGCTCCAGCAGCCACGCTTCCACCTCCCCTTCCTGATCCAGGCTCACACCAGTGAATGCAGCAGCAGCATGCTCAGCCAGGCCATGGGAAGGATCCAGTGCCTTTGAAACATGGTTCTGGTCCACTTCCAGTGACAGTTATTGCAGAAGCTGGAAGCGGGGCCCCCATGTGGACGGGGAACCCCAAAACCCCTCCAGCCCGGCATAGCCAGGCTCTCCCAGCAGCCAGTTTCTGTCTTGGCACAGACACGGTCTCCATTTCCTAGTGGATGCCACCAGGAAACTCCCTCCAAGTAAAGCTGGCAAATACTTGGGAAGCTTTTTGGAGCACGTTTTAGGAGCAAGTGTGTCAGTCTGTGGCCGCAGGAATGTGCCCAGCATCCATGTGTTGAGCATTCAGGCCTTGTCATCTTCTTGGATGGCATCTTCCCAGAACATGGCCCTCTGCAGATGCCAGGCCACGATCTCCTCTGCCCCCACTGACCAAGGTCCTCCCTTCCCTGCTGCTGCTGCACTGTCCCTCTGCAGCCGGCTGGGGAGGGCAGGAGAAGGGGGCGTGAGAGCTGGATGCTTGGCGCCGGGCCATGCTCCATCACTTGCTCGCTGGGGGAGGCTGGGGGAAGCGGGGGGCGTGGGGGAAATGAACAAAAACAGAAGCAAAGAGTGACTTCATCTTAAAAGGCAGCTGCAACTTCCTCTGTTTGCAGGCTTTCCAGCTTTTCCCAGCAACGCAACGGCTTCCTGCGGTCCTGCCTTGACACCCAGTGGGCATTCAGCGTGCCGGCAGCTGCCGCTCCCCGGTGGGAATTATGGCTGCTGATGGCCGTGGGTGCCAGCTCCCGCCTCCCTCCGGCTCCAGCGCCAAGCCAGACAGCCTGAGCGATGGATGGAGCATCAGGCAGATGTCCAGGGCTCCCGACAGCCTCGTACAGCCCTCCCCCCAATCCCGTGTCAGTCCCTCACAACAGATGCCACAGCGAATATGTTTCAGATCCCAACGCTGGACCAGCAGAGAGGTCACACGGGGCAGGCAAACTCCACAGCGAAGCCTGGGGTTTCCTGTTGAAAAGGGCTTAGGAGGCCTCAAGAAAAAGTCCCTCTGCAAAACCAGGTCTCTTAGAGATATGGAGGGTCTTGCCTTCTGTCCTGGATGGTTTTCCCTGATGCTTGAGTTGCTGACAGAGCATTTCAGCTCGAGCAGCTGTTCTCCTCCTGGCTCTCAGTGACACTGGGACAAGTCATCCCAGCTCTCCCTGCTTCTGTCCCGCTGCAGTTTTCACTCCCTCTCTCCCTCATGTGCAAGATCTTCAGCACAGAGCCACGGCTATCACTTGTCCTCCTGACTCAATGCCTCTTCTTTTTCTTCTCCCACCCTCTTTCCCATTTCAGCCCTATGCACATCCACTTCTGCACTTGCTAAACTTCAAGAGCTGAGCAGGGTCAGGACATAGCAACCACAAAAAAGCCAGGGAAAATCATTTAACCGCCATAAACCAACATTTAGGTGCAAATGAAATGATCTGTACTTCCAAGAGAGAAAAAAATTAAGGGCATTGTTAAGACCAAGGAGTAGCTAGGCTGTGCAGAAATGCAAAACAGGAACAGAGAGTACAGACCATCAACCTGAAAAGCTGACGCTTGCACTGCTCTGGGATGTGTTGTGATGGGCATCACGCTGGTAGGATGCAGCTAAAGCGAGGCATCCTATTTTGGGGATCACAACAACAAATAAAAATAAACATCAGCACAATGAAAGTGTTGGAAATCACCACCTCTGAGTAAAGGAACTGCAGGCAGCAGGAGGAAAGGAAAGCTACTAGAACAGATGGATTTGTCCCCCAATTCAGATAGCTGGATGGGAAGAAAGGTATTTGCAGGAGAGATGATTTAGACGAGATATTGGGAGAGATCATGCTGGGCACAGAACTGGTGCAGGGCTGACTAATGCCACAAAAGGCTGGCAGGGGGCCAAGACCTGTGCAGCTCTAGGCCCAGCCCCATAGCCCTGTGCCGTGGTGGGCTGCCAAGACAGCAGCATGGAACTGGGTCAGTCTCTTTTGGGGAAGAAACACCTCAGTTCATTGCAAAGTCAAGACATTTTGGTGCAAATTTGTCAGAGAGAAGCAGTCAGGTCCTAGAGCATCCCCAGTCATCCACCCTACTGGAACCAAGAGACCCCCAACTGCCTCCCAGCCCAGCATCTGTCAGTCATTGTCTGCACCCCGAGAAGCCTTCTCTTCTTCTCAAGCCCCTCTGAAGCAACAAACAGACCCTACCTGGTTACTGTGAAGACTCCGCTGTTGCTGGAGTCACCAGATGCATCCAGAGAACCTGGGGGCAGAAAAATAGGAGACACAGCTAGTGGGGTGATGGAGAAGGTAGACAGCAGGACTGGGAGGCTGGAGAGCATGACCACCTGCAAAGACATCACCAGTCATGGTCTGAGGATCCAAGGACCCAAGGGATCCCTTCTGCCTGCAGTGAGCATTTTACACTCCTTGTCAAGCCCTTCTCTGCTGCCAGACAAGCTGGTACAGAACTGCACTTACCCAGCAACATGCAAGTGGGCACAGCTTCAGACCTCTGCCCCAAACTGGGTCCCCTCCTCTGTAACAGAGGCCCAGACACAGCCTGCTGATGGTTTCAACCATTCTTAAAGAAGTAGCTCAGACCTGCAGAGCTGCCTTTGACTCTCCCGATTTCAATGCCTAAAGATACCACACACACAGTGAAGGTAGAATCCAACCCAGGACACCTCCACCTGGCCATCGCCTGACTCCATGTCGAAGCCAAGTGACTCAGCTTTCTAACCTCTGCTCCGTGCTAAAACTGGGTCTTACAAGCCTGGTGACAAAGCATGACAAGATGAACTTGACTCTTTGTGCCCCCTTGTGCCAACAACCTCTACTCACACAAGCAACAGCACCACATCAGCACGCCCAGGGAGCAGAGCTGAGTTTCCCATAGAAAGGCATCACAGTTTTAGCTGATCCTGCCTGCTTCAAGGTGCAATTTGACACCAGAGGGGCCAAGAATAAAGCAATCAAGCTTTCTGTTGATATTTTAAAGCTCTTCTGTGATAGATTTTAATACAAGAAGGTAGTCTTGGGACAAATAAGGAATAAAAAAGTTTTTGCTGCTGTGCTACAGCAGTAAATTTTTCTGCTTTCTCTCTTCTAGTAAGAAAACCTGTACAGAGTTAGGTAATGAAAGCTTCTGCACCTTTATTGAAGACTAAGATTATTATTTAGACTGGTATTTTGAGGTGCCTGGGTCCACATTATGGATAGAAATCAAATAAAAAAGGAGGAAAAACAGTGTTGCATTGGCCGGGAATCGAACCCGGGCCTCCCGCGTGGCAGGCGAGAATTCTACCACTGAACCACCAATGCTGCCCTGAGTGCTGCCCTTGCGCCTGACGCCTGCTCCTGCCACCCCAAACGCTGCCCACGCCCCCGCTGCCACCCACCTGCATCCCCGCGGCCACCCGCAGCCTGCCTCGGCAGCTCCCCGCCTTGCACCGCTGCTGTCGGACAAGAAAACCCTTCAGCCTTAATCCCATCCTCCTGCTCCCTCTCACGGCAGGATTTTCCAAAAGCCACTGGTGGGCGTGTTACAGGAGAGCACTGGGCTGAAGGCGAAGCTTTAGGAGAACACAGATCAGCCCTCGTGATTTAAACATTAACACATATTTCACACACCGGGACAACAAAGATGTGTTGTGCCAGAAGAAACGTTTAGTCACGCCAGCACAACAGCATGCAAGGGATGCCGGAGGGCTAACACCACTGCTGTTCCCAGGCATTGATTCGTGGGGACCACTTAGTTTCGTTTCACTCGAACCCTCCTTCAGGTCTCCCACCCCTCTTGCAAACTTTTGCATTTTATGTGCTGGAAATTTTAGGACTGGGACAATACCTGCCAGATGGTCTGGAGAGCACCATGAATCTGGAAAGGATCCAAAATTTTTCTCCTTTCTGTTCTCTACCCTTCCCCACCACACACATCCTCCAAGTATGTGTCCATGAACTCCCGCATCCAGCACATGTTGATGCTCTCCCAGGACTAACACAGCTCTCTGAGTTCTCCTTTGGCTGACAATAGCTGATCCCAAACTAGAAGTTATCTTTTTCAGGTCAACTTGATGACTAAGTTGAAGGGGAGCATGGTGAGAGGATGGGGATGCTCACCAGGGCACGCAGCACTGCAGCAGCACCCCTTGGGCTCCAGGTCAGAGCAACGACCCTCTTATGCAGACTGCAACAAACGTGTCTGTCTCAGCAGAGGATCATCTGTGCAACGGGTCTCCAAAGAAAGCATAGAGGTCCCATGTGCTCTGAGCTGCTTCAGGACACCAAACCAACCCAAGAACTTCTCTTGAGAACATTCCCTTGACCTTCCTCACACCTCTAAAGGCCCAGACCTAATGGGACTCACTGGTGGTCGCTGCCTCTGGCTTGGAGAGGGACTCCTCCGAGGTGGGCTCTGCTGGTATAGTCATTGACGGCTTGGCCTCATCCATTTCATCATCCTCTGGGATGACCAGCTTCATCAGGCTCTGGTTGCACACGTTTGCCACCTCCTTGATGTCTGAGTGAAGGCAGTGTAAGGAACACGCAGTCCCACACATGGGCAGGTGCCAGCCACGGAGAAGCCACTGCAGCCCCACCAGAGCTGCCCCAGCCCAGCTACTGCAACCCCCCTCACATCCAAAGGGCCAGTGTGGGTGTCAGCACTCGGTGGGAGAACTTCTCCTGGACCTGCACCCCAGGGGCAAGAAACAGGCACTGGAACAGGCGCTTCCCTGTGGGTTGCTGTAGCGGGAATGGGAGCAGCTCTGAGTTACAAGGATACTCTTCTTGCGATCATCGTAGGAGAGACACGGCAGGACAGCGGTCAGGATCCCTGAGGAGTAAGGCAGCATCACCCGGCCAGCCAGCTGGATGAACTCCCGCATCCAGCACATGGCTGTCAGCTGGATCAGGTCGTCTGGAAGACATGGGACAAGCAAAGGTGAGGGAAAGGGCTGTACTGGCTCCACAGGCCAGGGACCACCTGCAAGCAGGGAGCTGCCTCTGCTCCATCCTGAGAGATCCTTGTCTGGAACAGTTTAGTCCCAGAGGAGATCAGTAAGATCTGCAGGGAGCTTGAGATTAAACACAATCATTAGGTTTCAGTTACCCCAGTTCAACCCATAATGCAAGTTTCCTAATTTACAAGTATTCTGTCAAGCTTCCCAATGCATAAGGATATTTCTTCAGTCCCACCCATTGCAGTCGTGGGTCTGGGTCAAGCATCATTCCTAGAGCTGGGATTTTAACAACCCCCTCCAAATTCTGGAAAAGGCACCACTGTCGAGGCACTCTGCTGATGCAAGGCCAGATTTTAAGCTTAAACAGTGTAAATTCATTGGGAATCAGTTTAATCAAGAACAACCAATCTCTGTCTATACTTTTCTACCTCCCAAGAAACCGACTCCCATTCAGCAACATTTAAGTTAAAGCTTAATGAGCACAACTTGGGAACAAGATCCTTCTCAGGAAACACATCCAGCTGCAGCTGTAACCCTCTGCCACTGCCGATACAGCAGACCCATGGGAGCTACAGTGCAGCACTGGCACAAAGACCACACGCATCCTTAACTCTCTGACCTATGCACCAAGCGCCACCAGAGGTTACAGTAAGACCTTAAGGAGATCCTCCTAGAAGTGCTGGATATCCACAGGTGTCAAATATTTTTCTTTTAGGCCCCTCGATTTTGGAGGATGCCAGATCTGTGTTGTGGCTGGGGGATCTGCAGTACAAAAGCAGTTGTGCCAACTACAGGAGAGCTGCCTGTTCCCCCTTTTCAGCAGGATTTTCATGCACAGTGACAAAAAAAAGGCAAGCAGCTGAGCTGGTGAACAGCCTGCTGGAAAACTCCTGGCCTGAATCTACAGCGGGCACCACAAATCAGGAGGCTGGTGCTACTGCTTGGTCCTGTGCACTCACCTGCTGCCTGGCAGTGGATCACCAGGATATTGGCCATTTCTGCAAACTTCACACTGGAGGGATTCTTCTTGATCTCCTTGAGGAATTCCCCAAGAGCCACCTCGCACCTGTGGAGAAGCAGAGCAGCTGGTCAGCACTTGGTTGCCTTAGAGCAACTAGGGAGAACTAATGGAGACCGTCTCCTGCAGGTGCACATGGAAGGATGCTGGTGGCACGGCAGAAGTGTCTCCACACAGGGGCAGGGGCAGGAAAGATGAGGCTGACAAGCTCACCCTGCCCCACAGCAGAGACTGCACACAGCTGCAAGGACAGAGGTGATGGCAGCCCAGAGACCCCCCCAGCTCCCCACAACTACCCAGGCTCTGTGGATATGGAGGTGCCTGGGATGAGGAGCAGTGGGGCAGGTGATAGCCAAAGCTTTCAGTGCTTGTTCCTTGACATGGGGATGCTGGGGGAAAAAAAAAAAAAGCTATAGGGAGGATCCAGAAAGGCCTGGCAGCAGAAGAGACCCAGGCCGGTCTCACCACTTACTTATGCCCTACAAAACCAGTCCAGCCACTCTCTCCCAGCACAAAATGCCAAGATCCTCTGACCTCCTTGAGAGCACGCAGACATTCCTGCGCTTCAAAATGCCTCTGTCTCAGGACCAGCAGTGTATCTGTGGAGCAAGCTCCCAATCGTTGCTTCTCTTCTCCACCCAGAAGATGCTGGGCTGGAGCTCTGCCTTGCCAAGAGAGGCTGTCATGCTGCAAGTTTCTTCAGAGAGCTCATGCCCATCCCAGAACAACACACGAGCCTCTGTGGCTCCGACATCGGGTGCTGGGAAGGCAACAACTCAACCAAGCCAAAACAGTTTGTCCCCCAGTATACAGTATGGTGCTCTCCAGGGCCATGGGATGGGGGACGCCCTTGCCAAGGACACTCTGATCCACTGCCCAAGCCAATCTGTCTCCCACCACACACGGAGCTTCGCTGCAGTTACACACAAGAGCTGCAAACCAATAGCAAAAGTGATGGATGAACAGCGAACATGACACAGCCCTCATGCCTAGCCAGCCTCCACACTCACATTTTCCGTATCTCCTTGCTGTTGTCTCCCAGGATCTGGAAGAGTCCATCTAGGATTTCGGGCAGGTAATCCAAGAGGTTGATATCAGGCACAGACTCTAAGACCAGGATCTAGATCAGGGAGGGATATGAAAGGAGAGGTGAGTTTTGGAGACGCCGACTAACATCACCAGCACAAATCTGGCAGGACACTGAGGAATTCAGAGTTGAGCTGTGTGGGATGGGGGGGGGGGGAAGGAAAACAGCACACTGTGGAGTTGCCCATCTTGGGAAATAGCTGAGCTAGCACAGCAAGCAAGCAATCAGCCTCCAGCAGTGCTACATTTCCAATCACAGCTCTGCAAAACAAGGCAGGGATCGGGAATGACTACCAAGATGCATCCAGGCAGACCTGGGATGGCAACAGTATGGCTGAGAGAGAGAGCACGGGGGAACACATCTCCCCAGACCCCAGCCGGGCACCAAGAGCTCCTGCCTTGCACAGAAAGGAGAGAGCAAGTGGAGATCCCTTGCCTCTTGGAGAGCAACATCTCTCCATCACCTCTGTATGATGGAAAGCAGCCTAGCACTATTCCTTGGGAGACTGTAACCTCTAGAGCACAGTATGTCTACTTACACAAGCAATACTTTAAGTGTACTTTCTAACTTGGTGTGCAACGTCCCGAACAGGTTGGCAGAAGCGCAGTGCCATGTCACTGTGACTGCAACAACAAGGTGACAAGGGAGCTGGCCTTTTAAAGAAGCAGGCAAAAAACTCTGCTGGCTTAAAAACCTGCTCAGGTAAGTCCAGGAGCTCACACATCACCGTGGATCTCTGCAGTTTGCCTGGACATGGGAAGCTGATGGGACCACAATGTTCTGGAATTCAGACTGGCAGGCACACATGGCACCCCGTGTACCCACCCAGGATATGATGAACTGGCGGGCGTACTGGTTGTTGGAGTAAATCCTCTCACGCAGCAGCGGGATGAAGCCTACCAGGTCGAACTGGTTGCTCTCTGTCACGATATCCTGCAGAGCCCAAGCAGAGGGTGTTAGGATGGCTAACAACACGCATCCATGCAGCAGCCCTCCCGCCCCGTATTTTTAAGGCATGTGACGGGAAAAAGATAACAAGCATGAGTCTGCAGGTCAGGAGACCTGGGGAGAAGGAATCACACAGTTTATTCAGGCAACGAGCTGGCAATCCCCCTCAGGCAGAGACTAATGCTGAGCAGGACCCAGAGAGGAATGCTCCTGCCTGCTGTGTGCCAGACTGGGTGAACAGGAAGCTGGGAAGCTTCTCTGATTCATGCCTCAGTGCTGCGCTGCACACATGAGCAAGCACTTCTGATGTAGCCACGTGGATTTGGGTGGGAGAGTCCCCTGACTTCCCTCTACAGCTTTTTCCACACGCTTGGTGGATTTTGCTGCACGGCCGAGTCCCTGGGCCTGGCGCAGTGGAGCAGATCTCCCAGCAGGAAGGTTTGCAGCAGGAGACTGGGTTAACTGCTGTGATAACAAGGAGCAAGGGCAGGACCTGGCAGGGAGCTGTTCACCTCTGAACAGCAGCAGAAAAGGAACTGGGAGGTCTGTGGCAGTAAAAGACCGTCAGCAGGCAGAACAGGAACGGGAACCAAGCCCACACCCTGAAGCGGCAGCAGCAGCTCCACTCACATCACGACTTCCTTAGGCAAGGGAGGGAGAGCAGAGGAACAGCTCTTCTGCTGCCTGGCACAGCATTGCAACCCTCAAACCTTGCTTCCACCAGCTCCCACAAGCTGAATACAGTGTGCCACTGCGATAACCCACCAGGCCCTACATCCAGCTGCCTGAGAAGGCTACCAGAGCCTTGATCGAAGAGGCTGCAGTCAGTGAAAGAAAGAAACATTCTGATAGCAGCCACAGGACCGAGGTGGGATGGCTTTAGCAGCTCCAGCCTAAGGGACTGACATGCCCCCAGCCAGGACATGCCTCCAGCTTGCACCAAGGACTCTCAGCTGGAGAGCAAAAATACCTTGAGGAGCCGATCGAGGAGCTCAGAGCCACTTTTGACATTTGGGTCAGGATCAGCAGCCAGCTGTGAAAGACAGAAACAAAGAGACGTTGCAACAGTGGGTCCCAGGGCTGCTCCCTGCTCTGCACGCAGCGCACAACAGACTCACGGGACTGTTACTCTCCTTTGACAACACAGGGACAGACACACAGAAGTCCCTTTATCTCCAACTTCTTATTAGGCTTCAAAAAATTCTCCTGAGAGACTTCCTAAGGGGGAGATTAAGCACACATCACCTCCCCCAGCTATGCAGGTTTTCATGGGCCAGCAGTCACACTCCCAAGGAACAGAGAAATGCAGGTTACCAGTGAAAATCTGCAAAGGCAGACATACACAGACATAGTTTTGACGTTACAGACCCCACAAAGCCAAAGTGCTGCAGAGCCACCTTGCCTGCAGCAGTTCTCTCAGCCTCATTTTCTAGTACCATTCAACAAGGAGCAGGAGAATACATCCTGGAGGAGAGGGCAGAGAACAAGGTATCTGACAGTCAACTTCATACCCACAGTATCAGTGGCTACTGTGTAGAAACTGCTCATTTTGCTGATCCTTGTGGGTCCCTTCCAACTCAGAATATTCTGTGACTCTGTCCTTCAGACCTGTCTGGGCCAAAGTAAATCAGTTTGCTTGGAAAGAAAACCTCAGACAACTCGGTTTGATTTGGAGATGATGAGGACCAGTCCTCGAAAAGCACACGGGGGTTAAGAGGAAGCTTCTTACCTTGCTGAGGCCATCGAAGAGCACGTTGAAGTGCGGGAGGACAGAGCCCCTGGCCACCTTGACAATGTTGTAGAGAGCCTCGCAGGCGTAGTACCGCAGTCGACTGTCAGCATCATTGAAACACGTCAGCACCGGCTCGATCAGCTCCTTCAGGTACAGCCCAGAGTCCTGGGGGCACAGGGACACTGGTTAGCTAAGGACCACGCCACAGCGAGTGGGAAGACATGGTGCTGCCCTGGAACACACTGGAAATATTCGGGCCTGTGATGGCTTTAGTGCACCTATGCTGGGCACGATTTACTAATCAACTTTGAATTTTATTACTGAATTTTGTTATTCAGATACAGTGAGAAGCAATCAGGTTTGCTGGGCATCTGCCTCATCTCCCACCTGCAGGGCAGAGGGAGCCAGGGATGGATTTCTGTGCGGGCCAGTGTCAGCAGTGCACAGCAGGAAATGGAAGGGCTGCAACTCTTGTCAGCTCTTTTAACACAAACTAGCACCCAACCTGCTGAGTCTAGTCCTGCTGCTGGAGACTGAAGATGGACAGAAGCCCTTTAACCATGCCTAGGCAGCTGCCAAGATGTAACCCAGGCCAGAAAGTGCTCCTGGGCCCAAAGGGTGTGGCTGGGTGTGCTGGGAAAACTCCAACACAACCCAGTTGTAGGCTGCATTGCCGGGAGGGAGCCGGGGAGCTGTGGGGCCATCAGCCCGAGTCTCCCCATCACACTGACCCAAGAGGAGCTGCTGTTCTCTCACCACAACCTGCACAAGCCAAAAAACCCACCATACCTACCTTGCCAAGGGCAATGGAGCAAGCAGCGAGGCCAATGAGTCCCCCTTTCCGGCTGTGAGGGTGCTGGGAGAGCGCAAACTCCTGTGACAGGATCTGGATCACGTGTTTGATCTGGGATGTGTTGTTCTGAGCCACAAACTCTCGCACCAGCCTGGGGAGAGGAGCAGGAGGCACACAGGGAGGTTTAGGTTCTGCCTGATACAAACATCGAGGGGCTTGGTGTCAGGGACAGGGACTTTCAGCCACAACAAGCACCACAGAAAGCAGTACTGAAATGCAGAATGATGAAGGAATCCAAAAGCGAAACCAGAGCTCTCCCATCCTCCTTGCTCACACGCACCAGCAGCTCCCTGCCCTCCTGCTGCTCCAGCCTGCAGCCTCCTACACCGTTCACAAACTCTCAGCCCAGGATGTGCTCTCAAGGGCCAATCCAGTGCAGCTGTGTGCTTGCAGAGACGTCACCAGGTCTTCACACACCCTCTCCAACAGGGCAGGTTATCAGGGTCATTTACCCCCAGCATGACACAGGATGGGAGCTCAGCACGCACCCAGAGTGCTGGTGGCTTGGCCGGGAATTCTGCCCACCAGACCCACACACAGCGCCATGGTTTTGGACCCTTTCAGCCACCCATACAGTACTTCAGTTAATATCCCGTATATTTAACTTTACTACTAACAGTATATTTCAATATATTCTTAAACAGCCCAAGACTTAACAGAAAGCCAACACAGTTTCCATATACAATACCTGCTCCTCCCCAGGAACTTGCAGGTCATTACCCAGAGATAATTAACACATCAGCTGTGGATGAAGAGACCCGTATCCCTGCTCCTGCCTACAGAACTGCTTCCAGGTCCCAGCTTGCCCACCCAGCTCTTCAACCTCAGTTTGCTGTTGGCAAAGCCCTTGGCCAGGCAGGGAGGCGCAGGCAGCTGTGCAGGCAGCTGTGCAGGCAGCTGTGCAGGCAGCTGTGCAGGCAGCTGTGCAGGCAGCTGCAGCATTGGTGGTTCAGTGGTAGAATTCTCGCCTGCCACGCGGGAGGCCCGGGTTCGATTCCCGGCCAATGCAGTGCTCTTTTCCTCCTTTTTGCTTGCATTTCTATCCATAATGTAGACTTAGGCACCTCAACAACTCTGCCTAAATAATCATCTTTACCTTAACTGTCAATAAAGATGCAAAAGCTTTCACTGCCTAACTCCATACAGGGTTTCTCTGGCACTATACGAATCTCGCGCTCCCAAACAGGCGCCACCAGCCAGTCACGCACTTTATAATCCAGGAAAATCATTACAGACAACATTTATGAACTTTTCCTCCCCAAAAATATGAACACTAGCTCTGCTCTCATCTTGCTCTGCGAAAAGCAGTTGCTCCCTTTCGCCCTGGGGGCACCAGGCAGCTCCTCCCTCACTCTCCCTACTCCAAAGCCCAGTTCTCCAACAGTTACAGTCCGATCCACACTCACAGACTGCTGCTTTAGGGATAACGGCTCCATTTCCAGTCCTGCTCCAAGAAGAGAAACACATTGAGCTCGAGCAAGACAGGCCATTGGGGTGATCATTTTACTGCCTACATTTCACAGATGGAGCTGTGTCTGAACAGGATTAAGTTTACAGACTTCCTTTGCGAGTTTAAAGGACTCAAGATTTGATTAATGAGGCAAAAACTGCAGCATCAGAGCCTGCAAGCAGCAGGAGCTGCTCCTGTATTACCAGCCTAAGGATAAGGAGGTTCCCGAGTCAAGAGGCAGCAAGTCCCTCCTGGCTTGATGCCATGGACATGGGAGTGATGCTGCCGGGGCCATTCTGTGATGGGTTTTAAATGAACTAAACCTGTGAAATTTGTAGAAAAGATTGGCCCTTGCCTTTTTCCTCCTCACGCTCTTCCCAAGTTGTACTTCCAGCTCGATCAGATGAACTGCCTGACTCCAAAGCAGACTTTGGTTGGTGTGAGGCAAGCACAAACCCTTAATCCCGGGGCAGAGTAAGCTGGAACAGAGCTGCCTGGATAAGGCACAGAGCATCACCCTCACAGTGTAGCAAAGGGGTTACTGAAGTAGCCCCGAGGCTGGAGTTATGAGGACATTGCAAGAATCCCATCCTGCAACACTGCAACCCAGCCACAATGAATTATTCCTCTAACAAAGAGAGAAAAGGAGAGAAAACTAAACACACAGAACAGCAGAAGGGGCTCACTGAGTTGGGTTTCTACCAAAGCACACACTCACCCTTGGCCCAGGCGCCATTTTTCTCTGCTGACCTCTCACACAGCTCCCTCCGCGTTTGAGGCAGGCAGTTCCCACATCCCTCACTGAGCCCTCAGCAGAGCAACTCTATCCCCACGTCACTGACTGCCACGAGTGCCTGACTGCTCCCCTTGCAGGCTCATCGTGGCCACATCTCCCACCCAAAACTCACCCACCAGCTCGGACCATCACTGCCAGCCCTGTGCTGGGCTGCACCCTGAGGCGATGCTTCAGATCTCCTGTGGGAGCTGAGCTCTCAGGCAATGCCCAGGGAGGAACGCAGTCCTTCCCAGGGAAAGCTGTGGCCCAGCACAGCGAGGGTGAGAAGACGGGCAGAGAACACGTACAAGCAACACCAGAGGGGCACGGCCACACCAGAAGGTGCCTGCACACCTTTGCCTGGGATGCTCCGAAAGGAAGGCTGAAGATCTGCGGGAACAGCAGCTGTGCACAGCAAGAACCAAGGGCAAAACCCGATGGCCAGGGGTGACAGCGACACTTCTCACCTCTCTAGCAAGGATCCAGCATGGGACAAGCTTGGGTGAACCCTCGGGGGAGAGGTGGGATGGCACCAGGACTCTGGATGTGGCGCAGCAGAGCAAACAGTACATTTCCTACGGTGATGCCACTCACGTATTCACCTCGCATAGGGCTGTGCAACTGCACCGGGCACCCACAGTCAGAACGAGCCTCTGTCAGGGGCTCCTGGGATGCGCCCGGAGCCAGCGGGTCCCCAGTGGCACCCAGGTGCTGACGCACTCGGGGATAAACTTCACTGCCGGTGGGATGGGGCTGGGAGACAGGGAGCAGCTCTGGCAGAAATCCCTCCTGCCCGAGCACCGCCCACGGCGCTGTCCCCGACAGGGTCACCGTGTCACCTGAGCCCTTTCCCGGGGCTGCCGGGCCCGCAGGGTGCCAGGCCAGCAGCCCCGGTACCCCGGACATCTCGCAGTCCCCAGCTCCCACCGGGCAGCCGGGCCGCTCCCTCCCGCCGCCCGGTGTACGGCTGGACCCACCCAAGCATCACGGGTCGGCTCCCGCCACCCCGGGGCCGCAGGGAGCCCTAGCACCGCAACACCTCTTCCCGCTCTCCCCGCCCTTCCCCGGGGCGCCGGCCGGGCTCCCTGACCCCAGTCCCGGGGCCGCCCGCACCGGCACCGCCCTCATTCCCGCTACCCTCCCGGTTCCCGGTGGCTCCCGCCGCTCACTTCTCTATCTCCAGAGCCGCCACCTTCCTCTTCTCATAGAGCTTGTCGGTCAGTGCCCGCACCACGCCGGGGGTCAGCGGCGACAGGTCCCGTTCCGCGTTCATGGCCCCGCCGCCGCCACCGGCGGCCACGTGACCCCGACCGGGAGGCGCGGCCACGTGATCCCGGCGGGCGGCGCGCACACGTGAGCCCGCCCCGCCGCACAGCGCCCCCGCGCGGCGCGGAGACACGCTGCACCGCCGGCTCATTAACCCCTGGGGTCATTAACGAGAGCGTCATTAGGGAGAGGCGCCTTCGCCCGGGTAGCCCGAGGAGGCACAGTCCCGGTTCTGGTCACAGGTTTATGTCTAAAAGGATGTAGCAGCACTTAATCATTGATTAATTTAACATTGATTAATTCGACAGCCTTAGCTATAACCGCA
The DNA here is from genome assembly GCA_013398855.1 of Mohoua ochrocephala. Classification (NCBI taxonomy): domain Eukaryota; kingdom Metazoa; phylum Chordata; class Aves; order Passeriformes; family Acanthizidae; genus Mohoua; species Mohoua ochrocephala. The sequence goes on along the minus strand of VZTA01018010.1, from coordinate 6,010 downwards.
ACAGTCACTCAATTATCTATAAAGTGTTTAAATTAAACTCACACATGCACTCCCACAGACACACAGGTAGATACTGGTAAATGTACCCAGCTATACCTATTAAAAACTCCCCTCAAGTGCCAGTGAAATACTCGGATCGAATGTCTTGGTGTTCCTCAGCGGGTGAGGGTTGAGCCTCAAGGCGTGGGGGGATCCGTGCAGGCTGCAGCACTTCAGCTTGTGGCACAGACCGATTGTTTGTGTGTGGCTGAACGTCTCCTGTCCAAAGGATTCCCCCTCTTGTGCCAGCATATCTGGCCACCTCACACTTCACAGGGTGCCTTTGGAAGGTGACCAGGACATCTAATTTCAAGGTCCCTGTGATGCCCTTGGCACATCCACCATGGAGGTGTCCCACCTAGGGAGAACCGGAGAGTCCAGACTAAACTGGAATTACTGGCAAGGGCAGGATTGACAGCAAAAGAGATGGATGTGTCTGCCAGGAATCTGCACCTCACTGTGGATTTATCTGAGGTTTGATAGAGAAAAGCAGGAACAGAAGATGCCACTTCCCATAACATGGAGCCTTTCCTGGGGGGCTGATGCCCAACTCTCATTCCATCTGCTTCCAGCCAGCTCCTGCCATATGGCAAGCTGAGCCAAAGAGGGATTTTGGCTTGTGCTGGCTGGCTATGGGCTCAAGGGCTGCCTTTGTTCAGGCCAGTACCTTCCCACGTGCAGCAAAGACCTCAGGGAATCCACTGATGTGGTGACAATCCCCCATAACTAAACCTACCACGTCTAGAAGAACATAAAAGCTTCCTACAACTTTCTAGCAGGAAACCCTGCAAAGAGTCCACAAGAAAAGCTTGGTGGACAGAAAGCCCAAGGTAGAAAACTATGTCTAACGTTTGGCTGCTGCTTGGCCAAGTCAAGAGCAGGGCACACATTTCCCCTCTGTGGATGATCACACTTCACGGTTAATGAATTTACCTTTGCCACAAAAGTCCTCAAAATAAACTCAGAAAAGGGAACACAGAGCACAATGACACTGGTGTGAGTACCAGCGATGGCACGTGGATTGACACCACAGAGCCACTGGTCCAGCACGGGGAACCCAGCACGTCTCCCCGCTTCAAACACAGCGCTCAGCACAAAGGTCAAGTAAAATCAGTCAGAAAAAAAGAGTACTGAAAGTAACGTGTAGAATGTAATTAAACCGCAACCAAGTTTAATTAAAATGTAGTAAACAGGATCAAATACAATCTAATGGAACTGGGACATCACACATGCCCATGAGAACAAAATGTGAGTTGAGAGACAGGGCAGAAAATCCCCCACCACCTTTCCCGTGTTGTGTTCAGCTGAAGAGGACAGACTGGTCAGAAAATCACATTTCCAAGAAGAACTCCCTTCCTGGAGACCGGAAGTCAGTCATTTGCCTAAAAAGAATTTCTGAGACCTGTTTCCAAGTCTGCCATATTTTGGGGCACCTTTCCTCCATGGGACAAGCACTGGCTCCCAGACCAGAGCACTCCCTGAGCAGGTCCTCACCTGGACAGGTACAATGCCATCGTTACAAAGGACCAGAGGGAGCTTCTCTGAATCACCCAGCGGGTGCCTCTCGAAGCACAGCACAGGGTCCCCCCTCCTATTACGAAGGCCCGGGCACAGGACCCTCACCCAAGGCAGATGCCCCTCTCCACTGATAGTGAAGGTCAGGCTTTTGGCTTTAGCTCTCTGTGGCTGCAGGAGAGGCACAGAAATAATTTCAGCCAGCACTAACCCATTTCCCTCTGGGCAAGCAGTGCAGAAAAACACCCACTGTGTTTTCCCTGGCAGGGGCTCCTGTACCTCACAACAGAGCCCCCCCCCTCACCCCTCTCCCTCCCAGTTGATTTAGGGCCGTTCACAAGAGGAATCTGCTTCAAAGAGACAGAGCCTTCCAGAATAACTGTTTAAAATCATTTCACTTAATTGAATCATGCAGTACAGCAGGTAAATAATGATGCACCAGATGAGACATGGCAAATCCCCTGGCTGCAGTGATATGAGACATATGCAACAAGCACAAGGCACAGCATGAAAACAGTACAAAAGCAAGAAGGCAAAAATAAATCAACACCATCATCAGTAAAGATTATTTCCGAGGACATTGAAAAACGAATTTCTTATTAGGTCAGAAAGCTGACTTCCCTCAGCCACTAAAGGGTTGGGGAAGGCCAGGTCAGAGCCCCACTGCACAGGTCCCAGGACAGAGGAACTGGGCTTCTCTTGGATAATGGCTTCAATCACTCCCTTAGTATAAAATAGCTTAATACACCCCAGGGAACCACCCAGGATCATCTCATTTTACAGAAACAAAGAGGAAATAATGACTGCTGACTTGCTGGCAGAGAAACTGCTTCATCTAAGCCTTTGTCCTTGGAAAGCCCCAGCTCAGCTGTTGCACATCTCAAACACTTCCAGTTGGCTGCCTAATGTTGCCCTGTCTTCATAGGCATTTAGACAGGCTAAACTATCATCCTCATTTTTCTGCTCTGCTCTATCTAACAGCTACTGCCTCCCAGATCATCTCATGCCAAGCACTCTGACATTGTGATGACAGATTAAAAAACAGTCTCATCTCTAAGAACACCCTCACTTACTTTACAAAGTGCCTCAGGAAGGGTGGGGAGGGCGTGCAGGATCGCTCAGCCACGGTGACCCTCTCTCCCACCCGCAGACCCATGCCCAGCTGGGCCTTATCAAATCCCAACAGGTTTTTGTGTGGCCCGTCTTGATGCACAGCACCTTCATGAGCAAAAGAGAGAAAAGTTGGCAAAAGTAGGTGGAGAAGAAGGAGCAGGGCTGTCAGCTCTGCTTGGAAGCCCCTGTTATCTTCTGCCAAATTAAATTAGAGATTAATTACAACCTAAAGGGGAAATCTAATTTTCGTGCTAGAACAATGCACATATTTTATAATAACAGAGAAACAAGCACATTTCAGCGAGGTCCGCGAGGAATTAATTTCCTCTGGGGCCACTTGTTGGCCGCTTGCCTGCTTCTCTTTATTCCCATTTTTTAGAACCAATTTAGGGTTTTGGAAATGGGAATGCTGCTTGGCTTTTAATCACCCCATCTCCCCCTCAATTGGCTTTGCTGGACCTGAGCCTGCAGGCACTCGCTCCTCCTGATGCTGAGTCACCTGAGTCTGCTGAGTTGGTGGCAGCCGAGGGTCCCAAGCACCTGGCAGGAGAGCGGCCTCTGCTCCAAAGGCTTTGCCGTGGCCCCGTTGCTGGCTCTTTCCTGCCGGGGATGCTGTGACAGCTCCCTGCTCTGCTCTGCATGTTAATTAAGCAGTAATGTCTTTTCTCCGGGTCCCTCAGCAGCCACCGTGTGATTGTGCGTGGCAGAGCTGCAAATGAAGATGGTCTCCGAGCTATTAACACCTCAAATTGCTCATCAAGAGCCCGGCAGAAGGGCAGCATGTCAGATATTATTTCTGGTCTGCATTAAGCACCGTTGGCATTCCAAGTGATCAGAATAAACTAATTCGGTCTGACATGATTTCGAGAGAATCAAGTATCAAGACTCAGGAAGGTGAGATCAGTAGAACTGGAGCAGCCATACATCTAACCTTGCTGGAGCCCATCAGCAGAGCCTCCCAGCATCCATCAGACACACGCATTTATTTTGTTCAGGAGAGAAAAATGGGGGTTTTTTCTGCCTGGACAAGACTCTTGTGTGCTTAGATTTTTTTTCTTCCAGCTGTTCAACCCATTCTTTCCTCTTTGCTCTCTAGACACTGAAATGTCTTTCAGAGAAATCCTTTCCAGTATCCTGGCCATCCAGCTTCTCTTCCTGTAGCATTACCAAAATCTTGGCCTCGGCCAGCGGTGGTTCCATCTTGGAGCCACCTGGCATTGGCTCTGTCAGACATCAGGGAAGCTTCCGGCAGCTTCTCACAGAAGCCACCCCTGTAGCCCCCCCACACTACCAAAACGTTGCCATGCAACCCAGTACGTGTCACTGATCTGTAATAGTGCTAAGATTCTATGATTTGGCCTGCCACTATGTTTGTGTCAGAGGGGAACCTGCAGAGAAATCACAGTGGGAATTACATTTCCTGTAATTACATTGCATCCTCACTGCTGGATAAAGTCTGCCTAAAAATGTTGTTGTAACTGCTGGTGTATTTCTATTTTTAATGTCACTCCTTTTTTTTTGTTTTGTTTTTTATGACATTTGAAATTAAGTTCTTTTCTCCATGGGAGCTCCAGAGGGCTGGGTGTATTTTGACAACCCAGAGACATTCAATCAAAATAGTTTAAAAGCTAAAGAGGGTCTTTAGCCAGGCTGATGTCTAGGCTGGGATTTCTGTTTGCCCCTTTAACCCTTTCATTCCAAATTCAGTTCCACACCTGAGAGATGGGTCATTTGTTATCTTTCACATTCTCCTTGGGAAATGACCCTTTCTATTTCCTTCCCTCAGATTTTGAGCTAACCCATGAAATCTAAGGCAGTCTCATGACTTTTCTGAAAGAGATAAACTAAACTATTTTAAAATCATCTTTTCAAAAGCCTTTCTATAGAGAAAAGCCTTCCCTGCAGGCAAGGCAACCCGAGAAAGAAAGGGAAAGAACCCATGTGCCTAGTGTACTGTTATTTTGCCAGGCACTTTTGAATTTATTTTGTGTAAAACTCTCTTGAAGTGGCCTGTACATCATCAGGCTTCTGATGTGGAGGCATCAAAGTAATGCAAGGATGAGCGCACACACTGTGCCCTGTGCCCCGTGCTCCTGACTGGGATCCTTTTTCCTCACCTGTTTGTTAGGCTGTGGTTTTCCAGTGCCACCTCCTGCTGCCGACAGACGGTGCTTTCCTCCATGTGTGCTAAAAGCAACAGTCTCCTCTGCAACCTTCCCCCTTTTTATGGACAGGGACAACACAGAACTGTCCCCGCAGCTGCAACGAGATAACCATCAACATCTCCCCCTTGGAGGCAGAGATGCATTTCTTATTTGAGTATGATGGCAAAGCAGAAATGTTCCTTTTGGACCCTGCCAGCACGAGGCTGAAACCAAACAAGAAGCAGGCAGGACATGGGCAGGCAGGGCAGGCACCTTGGAAGCATCCAGGCACTGCTCATCCTGCTCATGGAGTGCTCTTTGTGCTTCTTTTTGCAGGGATAGGTCCAGGCAGCATTTGGACAGACCCCACTTCCATTGGCCCCTTGGAAGGCGAACTCATCTGGTGCATTAAGGAGAACCTGGAGCTGGTGGTCTTCTTCCCATGCTGCCAAGGGGTGCACGTGGAGCTGGGGATCCCAGGAGCTGTGTTTTGGCAGCTGCTTCTGCACAGGTCACTCATCCCACGGGCACTCTGAGACTTGTGACAAAGAGAAAATGTTTGACTCTGGTTTCAGAGGCACAGATGGAGCTGCTCCAAGGTGGCGAGGCTGGTGTGACCGTCCTCCTGTCTCTGCAGGACAGGCAGCAACACCCTGGTCCTGAGAAACCACACCCCACTACGAGAATTGAAAGGCACAACCGCATCTGCAAAATGCTATCAAAGGAAGGTAAACGAAAGCGTGGCTCGTGTTCCAGGAACCACATATAAGGGATAAGAACAATTAGTTACATGAACAGGATCTAGTATTTGTGAAAGGAAACCAGGCACAAGTGGTGGATGTCACTGTGAGATACAAATATACTGAAACATCTTTGGAAGAGGCTACGATGGAAAAGGTGAGGTTCAAAAACAAATTCACAAACTAACGAATGCAGCAGACATTGTGCTCACAGATTTAAAAACAGCCTCATCTCTAAAAACACCCTCACTTACTTTCCGAAGTGGCTCGTTAAGGGCGGGGAGGGCGTTGAGGATCGCTCAGCCGCAGTGACCCGCTCTCCCACCCGCAGCCCCAGCACGGGAGCGGGCTGAGCAAAGCCCGGGCTGCGCTCGGGGGTCTCACACCGTGCATGCCGTGCCCCGGGCCCAGCAGCTGAACTCTGCCTCCACAGCAAGCGGGGCAGGGCAGGGCAAGGCA
>VZTA01018009.1:15785-44693 GCA_013398855.1 Mohoua ochrocephala | reverse complement strand
GGTGGGATGACTCCCATGACTGGGGTGCCGCAGTAGATGGCTTCATCTTCAGAAGTGACGGGGGAGGAAAAAGACGTGGGGTGGGTCTGTACATTAGGGAGGGTTCTGACTGTATAGAGCTAAAGGCTAGTGATGATAAGGTTGAGAGACTATGGGCTAGAGTCAGGGCAAAGGCTAAGAAGGCAGATATCCTGGTGGCAGTCTGTTATAGACCACCCAACCAGGATGAAGAGGTGGATTAATTATTGCATGAGCAGCTGGCTGGTATTTCACCGTCATCAGCCCTTGTTCTTGTGGGAGACTTTACCCTGATGGACATCTGCTGGAAACTCAACACAGCAGAGAGGAGGCTAGGGAGGTCTAGTAAGTTCCTGGAATGTGCAGAAAATAACTGCCTGACACAGCTGGTAAGAGCCTATCAGGAGTGAGGCCCTGCTGGACCCGCAGTTTACAAACAGAGAAAGGCTGGTGGGAGATGTGGTGGTAGGAGGCTACCTTGGGCAGAGGCCATGAAATGATAGTTTCAATTCTTGGTAAAGGAAGGTGGTTAAAAGAACATCTACGTTGGACTTCTGGAGAGCAGCCTTTGGCGTATTCGGGACACTGGTTCGCAGAGTCTCTTGGGAAACAGTCCCTAACAAAAGGGTCCAGGAAGACTGGACATATTGAAAAAAGAAATCGTGAAGTCACAGGAGCAGAACATTCCTGTGTACCAAAAGATGGGCAAGTGGGGAAGAAGACCAGCCTGACTGAACAGGGAGCTTTCACAGGAACTCAGGGAAAAAAAGAGGGTGTATGACTTTAGAAAGAGAAGCAGACAACTCAGGAAGAGTGCAAGGATGTCGTTAGGTCATGTAGAAAGATTAGAAAGGTGATATCTCAGCTAGAACTCAATCTGGCCACTGCTGTAAGAGACAATAAAAAGTGGTTTGATAAATGCATTAATAACAAAAGGAGGGTCAAGGAAAACTTCCTTTCTTTCTTGGACACTGCCGAGAACATTGCCAGCAAAGAAGCAGAAACGGCTGATGTACTTAATGACTTTTTTCCCTCAGTCTTTAATATAAAGATTGTTTATCTTCAGGGCAACTGGCCTCCTGAGCTGGTAGACAAGGACAGGAAGCAAACNNNNCCCACAAAATCCAGGAGGAAGTAGTGCTGTGCCACTGAGACAGTTACAAATCATGAGACCAGATGGGGTTCATCCGAAGGTACAGGGGGAGCTGGTGGAAGAGCCCTCTAAGCCTCTCTCCATAATTTATTATCAGTCCTGGCCAAACAGTGAGGTCCTAGACAACTGGCTGATTTTGTGCCTATCCACAAGAAGGGCCAGAAGGAGGATCCAGGGAGCTACAGGCCTGTCAGCCTCATCTCAGTGCCTGGCAAGATTATGGAGGAGATCATCTTGAGAGCGATCACATGACACACGCAGTACAACCAAGGGAGCAGACTCAGCCGGAATGGGCTTAGGAAAGGCAGGTCCAGTCTGACCAACCTGCTCTCCTTTTATGACCAGCTGACCCACTTAGTGGATAAGGGGAAGGCTGTGTCTACCTGGACTTCAGCAAAGCCTTTGACACCATCTCCACAGCACCCTCCTGGAGAAGATGGCAGCCCATGGCTTGGACAGGTGCACTCTTTGCTGGGTTAAGAGCTGTCTGCATGGCCAGGCCCAGAGAGTGGTGAATGGCGCTGCATCCAGTTGGTGGCTGGCCATGAGCCGTGTCCCCCAGGGATCTGCGTTGGGCCCAGTCCTGTTTGATATCTTTATTGACAATCTGGATGAGGCGATTAGTGTCCTATGAGGAGTGGCTGAGGGAGCTGGGGTTGTTTACCATGGAGAAAAGAAGTCTCAGAGGGCACCTTATTACTCTATACAACTCTCTTGAAAGAGGCTGTAGCCAGGTGAGGGTCAGTCTCTTCTCCCAGGCAACTCGTGACAAGACAAGAGGACATAACCACCAGATATTCCAGGGTAAGTTCAAGTTGGCCATCAGGAGGAATTTCTCCACAGGAAAGGTTGTTAAAGGTTGGAATTGACTGCTCAGAGAGGTGGTGGAGTCACCATTTCTGGAGGTAATCGGGAAACAACTGGATGTGGCACTTACTGCTGTGGTCAAGTTGAAAAGGTGGCGATCGGTCAAACACTGGACTCAATGATCTCAGAGGTCTTTTCTAACCTAAATAATGATGTGATTCTGTGCAAAGTAGTGAAATAATCACTAATCCACTGGGAAGTAAATGCAGTGCCAAGAATGATATTGATAATGACACCCTTAATTTGTTTTGTAGGAAAAAATTAGACTAAGAATAGAAGATTAGAATAGCATGTTTCTATTTTCATCATGTCATCCACCACCAAAATGTTGCAACAAGCATGCATTTAATGGGTTTTTTTGCCTGTTTTCCTGCAGTCACACCCAACTTTCAGTCAGGGTTCACCTAAGTGATTTAGCTTTTATACCTAATGTATGTATATATATTTGTATTGTATATTTATACTTACATTGTTTGTATGTATATATATTTATAAATACATGTGTACTTTTGAGGAATACATTCAGTGCAGGTAGCTCAGTGTGCAAGCTGCAGTGTGAGTGCAGGGTGAGTTCTGTGGAGCTGATGACTCCAGACTTTCCTGTGCTTAGAATGCCAGTGTGTAAATCCCAGAGGATCCTTTGTTTAGGGTCCCTCCTTCAAGGCACCCAGCTTGAGCTGTTATTTTGTTGTTTTCTTGTACAGTTACTGCATCATAAGATCTAGATGTCTGAGAGTCTGCTATGGGAAACCTAGGGTTGATCCAGTAGGGAAAACCTGGTCTGACTCTGTGAGAGGGGTGCACGTGCACCTTGGTCCCAGCTCAGGTGGTGTGAGAGTGACTGGCAGTGGGATTCCTGAATGGCTGGACAGGGAAGTTCCCTTAGCAGCAATATACCTGCTGGGATGTGTGCAAATATGTGTGTACATATATACATACACATATAAACATAGATATCATATACATACAATGCACATACTACGCAGATGTTAAGTTTATATCTATAAATATGTATGCATGTGCATAGAGTCTTTTTGTAAACATTTTACCCTATACATGTAACTCAGTCCTTATGTGACAATGAAAAAAATTATGTCTTTGTATAACCATTGTCAAAATCTAGCTGCGTACACCAAACCTGCAATTATCATCCAAGAAGCATCGTCCTGTGTTACGTAAGGCAACATATAAAATGTTTGGTCTGCATTGCGTTTGGACAATTTGATTTGATGATCATATGCTGGGTGGTCTTTCATTAGAAATACAATGAGAAAAACCTAGACGAATTTTTCTTCATTTCCTCAGTAATGCTTACATTACTCGCAGCTTTAGCAACTGGACCTAAGTCTGTTTGCCTCATTTGAGATTACAATCATTATGCCTCCATGCTGACATTGTGTATTCCGCTTATTTTGAAAACAGCTTCCAGAACTGTGGTTCCTTTGTCCTGGTTTCAGGGAGGGGGTGGAGCTTAGCACCATGGTGTGGCCAGGTTATTACTCTGTATCGCCTACGTTAATGATGGGGGTTCATGGTTTCAGGAAGAAAGGGGAAGTGCATCCCGAGAAGTCCATCGTTTTCCTTCCTCTCTCGAGTGGAAAGGTGTCAGGATCAGCCTTTGCAGACCCAGTCTTCTGCTGCCATTGCTGGTCCCTTTCCTGTTCCTTCAAGCTGTGCTTGCAAGATGTGGTGCTGACGGCAAGAGGCAATGAGCCTGAGATGCTGTTCTGAGAAAAGAATTGGCGAGCCTGAGCCCACTGGAGTGCACACCCCACTTTAAAATAACAAAAAATATTGGTGGTGTGCCCAAGCCCAGTGGAGTGTGTGCCCCACAGCCAGTGGAGTTGAAGCACCTGAGGGGGAAAAGAAGTGGAGGACCTCGAACAGCTGTGGGGAGTGAAATAGGGGCAGGCCAAGGAGCAAAGGGATGAGCTGAGCCAAATGCTGAGAACCACAACTGAGCACAGCTGTTCAGAAAAGTGGGCAGATGTGGATGATGGAGTTTTTGAAGGTTTGTCTGTCATTGTTTTGCATTGTCTGGGACTCAGGGATGGGAATCACTAGCTGCAGGAGCCCCCTTTGCCCCCATCTTGCCTTTGTTCCAGCAGCCATGCAGCGTGGAGTGCAGGAATAGCCTCCATCTAATCTTTGTCTGGGAAACCACATGGAGCTGGTAGCCCAGGAATGGTTGCTATCTTGCCTTTGTCCCAGCAGCCATGCAGAACTAAGTAAAGGCGGTGAACACCTTTTTTTTGGGTAAAGCACCTTGTCTCTTCCTATACTTTTGTTATAGTATTGCTGCTGTTGCTGTGAATTTCTTATTCCACTGCTTTTTGCTTTCATTAAATTGTTACCACAACTCATAGTCTCTGCCTTTGTCCCTCTCTTACTGGAAGGAGGCGGGGGAAGGGGAGCAGCGGGAGTTTAATTTCCAGCTGGTGTTAAACCACCACAACTGCTTTCAATCTAGGTGAAACTGAGTGAACTTACCAATTCCGGGGAACTTACCAATTCTGTCTAAATCAAGTCTAGTTTCCTCCACAATTGTCTACATAGCTGCTGCAAGAAGATTTGGAAAAAGTACCACAACAGTATTGTTTGAATGCCCTTTTTGTTGTATAGGCAGAAAGTTCATGTTGTGCCAAATAAATTTGCGATGGTCTCTGTCACAAGGAACTCAGATTCTGAAAGCAGCAGGCTTGGGAAGAGCTAAACAGAAATCATTTCAGTACAGATTAAAACAGTTTATCACAGGCAGCACAGCAGAATTCCACATTCTATAAATAGAGAAGTATTGTATTTTATAATACAAACTCGAATTACTTGTCTGGGCCATAAGACCACTGTGAGTTTCCTACCTACTTTCCCCATTAGATACTGTTACCATCTGCCTAAGACTGCTGTCCCTGATATATGGCAACTATATCTAAGTCCTGTGTCCTGTCATCTACCTAAAAATGTATGTGACCTATATATCAATAAGGTTCAATGTTAGTGTAAGACGACACTTACAGCAGAGGTCTTTTGGATTTCACGCTTATAAGATTTAATCTAATAAATATTGTAATGTGAAACATTTTAAATCCTAAATTCTTGCCAATACCTTCCATATTCTACATAGTTTATATGGATAGAGAATCTAAAAATATATGAGTCAATATGTGATTTTTAATGCCAAAATACACTGGAAGCTCAGAGATGGCCTATAAAACTTAGTGATGTAAGTTAGCACTTACTTGAAAGGAGGGGCTTTAATGGAACTGCTTGCGTCAGTAGGTGCTTATCAGCGTGAGCTGGGCCTCCACAATCTGGCGTTTTAAAGAAAATTGCTTCTCTGAGTTTCAGGTGGCACATTATGCAACCCTCTACTGCAGCACCTGCAGTGCATGATATAGAACAACATATGCTTGTCTTATGGCACCATTTATTTAGAAATAGCACACCACACATCTCATGCTAAAAAGAAGAACAAAATAAATCAACACATTTGTTTTCAGAACAACCAACTGTTTTAGCCCATGATTTTTTTTTTTTTTTTTGGGGTTTTTTGGTTTAGTTTGTTTGATTTTTTGGGATGGGAAGGGGGTGGCCAGTTAGGGAATAGAATATGCTCCTTAAAAATTTTTTAGTACATTTGCTAAAAAATGATGCTTTAATCAAATCAAAGAAAGCATTTGGGAAAGAAATAAGATTCTCTGAAAATTTTCAGCACATAATTAATGGTTATAAAAGCAGAACTATATGCTTCCCTAGGTGTTAACATCAAAATTAGCAGCAGAAAATACTCTGTGCCTCTGCTTGAAGTGCTGCTTGTGACTATCTTCTTTTTTCTGGAATTAATTGGTGATGAAATTCAATCCATTCTGTTTTGTGATCTCAATGGTGTCCTGTGATAAACATCAGTATACAGACTCTTTAGAACTACTAGGCATATTGCCAGCATGAAATTCAAGGAAGAGTAAAAAAAAATGTATGTGAATTATTTAAAATCAGAAGGAGAGAGGACAGAAGTTCTCATTGTCACTGTTTATGAACCAAATCCTAAGCAATGTAAAGGCCAGCCGAGTTTGCAGTAGAAGGATCTAAACATATAATTAAATATCCTAATACTGAGATGTCTGTGGCATAAGCATCAAACTGCAAAGAAAAGAGAAGTGTGTTTACAGTAGTGAAACTGGTGACATACACTACCTGATTTTTCTCCTGGACACAAGCCGTAAGCTTCGTATGCGCAATGAACCGAAGCAAGGTAGTGTTACCATGCAATTAAATAATCAATGGAACAACTTCATCAATTCTTACCTGGAAATACTATAAGGAGCAGATTAAGTATGAAGCAGGAGATTTTGTTGACAGAAATGTGGTCCAGCTGATTATTACAGGGTGAGAGCAAAAGGAACAATCTAAGGGGCTGGAGATGAAGATCTGTAGGGTCAATTCATATTGATTGATCTCCCACTTTTTATTTTCCTGAGAGCCAAGTGTTCAGGTGACAGGGCCTAAAAATAGCTTTGCAGACCACAGCCATGACATCTCAGTTTAGATTTACTTTAAGAAAATACTGCTGTGCTTTGCATAAGTAGACCATGAAAGACCAGAAAAGAAAAAAAAAAAAAGGACTGGAACCATTGAGTCAGTGATAAACAGTAGCTCCAATACAAAAGAGCAAAATAGTAAAAAAAGGTAAAAAGTCAAAAAAAGTGCAAAGCTGGAAGGCAGAAACACAGACAAGTAGGGATCATTATGTTATCAAGAGGTCATAACTTCTCCAGCTGTCTTGTAAATTTCTGACCAGCAGGTTATGTCACTAAGTTCCTGCATGAGGAACTGTAAGCTTTCTAAGGCTAGATTCAATGCTGCAAGGCCTTGCTAACATGAAAAAGCTCAGAGTAATCCTGAGTACATACTGACTTTAGAGTCTCTACACATAATGAAAGACATCCAAACACAATCATTAACTAGAGAAAATGTTGACCCTACTACCAAACAAGAGTAGCACCAAGAATTATTCAATTCTTGTAGTGTAATATCTAATGCATGTCAAAAATTGCAAGGAGCATTCAGCTGAGTGTTGCTTTGGGGTGAAGAGTGGACCTGAATATTTTCCTCCACTATTATTTCCCGGAAATAAGTAGTCTATGTATTCTGTCATGTCACGGTCTGACACTTAGCAGTGCTAGTATTTTTAGGCAATAAGGCCATCCTACTGTTCTTTGTGTACCTTGTTGTGCAGTGTCAGAGTGCCTCCTCTATATAGTACACCCATCTAAGGTAATATTCTTGCATATGCATGGGATTACAAAGCTTACTGTGCCTTGTGACAATTTTTCCTCCATTTCTGCTATGTACTTCACAATTTTCATGAATGGTATATCTTAGAAGTTTCAAATACATTACTTTTTTCTACCCGTTGATAACTCACAATTATTTATAATGTTACATTGCGTGCTTGTCAACGACCTTCTCCTAGCAGCTACAATTCCAGCATCATCCTAGCAAAGATATTAAGATAGCTGCATTAGCTAAGAAATTTTCTTGTTTCCTAGCATATGAGGGAGGGAATGACCACACAAATGGTGTTAGTAAATGCTTTAAAAGTATATTTTAAAAATTACTTAGTTCTCATGAAGATGAAAGATTTCATAATTTTAATATACACACTCGGCTGTGGTAAGATTCTCAGAGAAAAACATGAAAAGAATGTCTTAATTAAAAAAAAAAAAAAAAGAGCAAAGTATGTAAATGGTATTAGGCATATTTCTCAAATATGCAAAATAATGCTTTGATTTATATGCACTCTTCAGACCTTAAAGTCTGTAGAGCTCTAACAAAAGTAAAATTGTGTTTTATTTCTTTCAGAATGCTCTTAATGAGAAATAAGTTTTTACCTAAAATCTTGCTTATAAATTTTCTTTTTCTACTAAAACCAGATTAATTTGTAGACAGCAGAATCTAAGAGCCTGTTCCTCCACACTAATATCATTTCACAAGATAGGTTTGGATTCTGACAGTCTTTACATAATTCCAAATAGTAGGCCTCCTACAGTCAAAAATAAGTGAAATAAATGTCTTGCCCAAATACAGACTGCACTGATCAGTAATCCAGTGCCTAAAACTGTGTTCAGAAATACTTTTCCTTTAGTGCACACAGAAAAGGCAGCTATATTGAAGAGTGAGATGGAAAACCGTGAGTTACAGGAAGTCCTTTACCACTAATCAGTCCCAGCCTACAGATCAAAAGTGGTCAAAGATCAAAAAAAAAATTATTCTTCTTCTTCTAGTTAAGAAGATATTTAAAATTTGAATTTCATGATATTTTAAAACTGGCATTTAGAACAGGTATTAAAAAAAATTAAGATAAGCTTGAATATTTAAAGGACCTGAAGTTTTCTAGAATATAAGAGAACAATGATCAATCTTGTATGAAACTTATTTCTCATATATACATTCACAATTATTTGACATTTCATGTATAATATTGTATAAAATATAATATGAAGAAATAAATTGATGTAATCTCCTGCATGTCTAAGCTAGCAGGCATGAAAATGCTCTGATACAGAGCATTTTTCCAGACTAAATGGATCACAGTATAAATAAGAAACAGATGATAGGTATATCAAGTTAATGTTTCACTTTAGGGAACCTTGAAAGCAATGCCAGTATGCCAGAAAAATGAGAAAAATACATGTAAAATAATTGAGAAGGGTGTTTTGGACTTTCAGAATGCAGATTCCTGCCAAATAAATATCCCTGCTTTGATATAGAGCATTTTCTTCCTATTTTGTTTCAATACCACAGGCAGGACGAAGATCAAAGATTTAGAAAACAAATCAGATTTGGAGTTTAGGAATGAATCAGGGATAATGTAAATTTGATGCGAGTTCTTTTGAGTTTTACCTCCAAAGAGATGGAATTTCCTATCAAAACCCATTTACACTACATTTTTAGCAGTTTGGGGAACTTCTGAGGAACATGTCGAGACTACAAAGCTCACCATTTTTAGTGAATATGCTTTCTGGCCACTAAATATGGGAGCTATTACCAATGAAGAAGATCTTTGATCTCTCTAAGCATGTTATCACATCTCAGCTTTTTCATTCTTTTGAACCATCTAAGCTAACAATTTATCACACACTTCATCAGTGTGACGAATAATGCTTTCCTATCATGTATGCAAGTGTTTAATTGTCTTTAATGAAAAGGGATCTTCATTTTTCATATTCAGAACTTTCATTTATCTTGACAGCAATGGTCAAACTCTCTGGCATCATTAATTCTATAGGTCTCCCTGTGGCATTAACACGGAATTAAGATGTTCTAGGTACAGAGAAAGGAGGCATGGCTACACTTTGTGTAGCAGCCGAGACTATATTTTGATGTACCACTGTTTAAGTGCTGGAACAGTTCAATAACACCTAATGATGTGGTCAGTCTGAATTGGTATCCCCTGTAGTACACTGACAAATAACATCGGTCTTTACAGTGATGTCTTGTAGTAGTTGTTTATACCTGTTTTTAAAGTTTCACAAAATGAACAAATAGGTATAGATTCTTATCTGAATCTGACAGATGAAGTTCTCTTTTAATGCTAACTGTGTGCAGCCTGCCACCAGGTGATGGATTAGCTGAGGTTCAGAAGCAGTATACCATATCAAAGTTCCCCATGCGGTGCAGTGTGAGATGACCTCTTGAAAAGTTTAAAGTACGCAATAGTGAACAGCAAATTCCGGTCTGTCTTTTCCCCTGTCCTTCAAGTCTAAGAAGACCCTGAAAGAAACAGGCAGTGAACTATATGTGCAAAACTTATGCAGTAATTGGAAAAAAAAATTTTCAATTGTTTTTTCAATTTGATACCCTTCTAAAGCTCCTCGGCATTTCCCAAAAGAGCAAATGGATCGTAGTATAAATAAGAAATAAATGATAGGCATATCAAGTTAACTTTTCATTTGTAAGTAACCCTGAAAGTAATGCCAATATGTCAGAAAATGAGAAAAATAGATGGAAAATACCTGAGGAGTGTGTTTTGAGCTGTCAAAAGGCAGATTCCTGCCAAATAACACAGTAGTATAAAGAGGAATGGAGAGCAAAGAAGTTGCTAATGCTTTCCTACTCTTTCATTGACTTTACTCTGAGATGGTGACTGCAGAGATTAACCTCTGGAAATTCAGGAAATCTTCACAATTAAGAAATTTCTTAGGATTATTCTCTTCTTTCTCTGAACCTTTCAAGTTTAGTTTTTTTTTTTTCTATGCCATCTACTCTATTTTATTATATTTGAATCTTCCCATGCTGCTCACCACAAATGGAGGAGACAAGGCTATGTACTATATTTCATTTGTAATCTGCAGCATTGTAGGATTTACTTCTTAAGATCTGACAACATTACCACATCCTTCTTGTGGTAATATTTGAGATACCCTTTGCTTGGCTAAAAGCAACTCTGAACAGCTAGCTAGTGCCTCAGAAAAAAAAAGGTACATCTTTCTTGCCTGAAACTAAGTTTTCCTCGAATATCTTGTTCTCATATTTGAGGGTTGTTTTCTTCCTTTTTTTTCCCTCTCCTGGGGTAGGAAAAAAAAAAAGGAAACCAGAATTCTGTGATGTCCTAAATGAAGATCAAAAGAAAACAAAAAACCAAACAGGCTGAACCCTCAACCATTTGTTTCCTTTCTTTCAGTCTCTAGAAAAGAACAATATAGATTCTTAACAAAGCTTGTGCCTCCAGAACTGCAGAATGGCGAAACACGATTGCATTATTACAATGACCTCTTTATTTCCTGCCTGTCAACTGGAGCACATGAATTTTGAAAAAATAAACCAGAAATGCTTTTTCCTTGGTTTTTTTTTTTTTTTTTTTTCCAGAAGCTAATAATCCATGCTACACAAGCACCAACAATTCCCTTATACTTAGTTGATGCAACTTTTTGTCTGCCCTCTGTTTAACGCTAGAACTCTTATGGAATATTTTATAGGACACATATTTTTCTTCCACAACAGAAATATCACTAACCTACATATCCTCTGTGGTGTCTAAGTACTTGCTTTATGCTTCTGTGTGCTCCTCAGCTGTCAGCTAGATTCATAGCCCTTGATAAACTTTGTTTAAAAGCTTGTTCTAGCTTTCTTCAATATAGAACAAAAACCCTGTATAAAAGCAGTCATTTGATGAGATGATAGTCATCCGAGCACGTAAAAAAAAAAATTGGTTTGGGGAATTGCTTGGAGGCTGGTTTTTGGAAGTGTGAGTTCCCAGATCCCCAAAAAATAAGGTATTTGCTTCTGGAATGTATCTCTGGGTCTGTGCTGCTCTGAAAATTTCGAGTTCCACGTATCTAAATTTTTCTGTATGTTAATGTTATTGAACTTTATGCCTAACACCTGTATACCTGAGAATTGACATCCACACACACACACATGCACAGTCACACAACGCATTTTCACCTAGATCTCTGGCAATCGCTAGAAAATTAACACCATCCTAGAATGTAGTGTACTGCAACATGGAGAATGGGATTATGTTCCTCTGAGCACTGCAGCAATTAACTAGATGCATATAATTTACAAGAAATGCTTTCACAAATATCTCAGACGTTCCAAACTCATTAAGAAGTCATTAAGCAGGGTTGCCTTGCTTTAAATTGCCCAAAGAGATATTTCTGGAAAGTCATAATAGGTTGTAGTGCAGAGTGCTAGGTGTGGAAGCTGTCATCATCACAGAGCCACAGAATCATGGAAAAGCTAGGGTTGGAAGAGACCTCTGGAGATCCAGGTCAACCCTCCTGCCAAGGTGAGGTCACCTAGAGCAGGTGACACAAGATTGTATTCAGGTGGGTTTTAAATATGTCCAGAGCAAGAGTCTCCATAACCTCCCTGGGCAGCCTGTTTCAGTGCTCTGCTGCCTTCAGTGTAAAAACATTCATCCTCATACTGAGGTGAAACTTCTTATGTTTTAATTTATGGCCAGTGCTCTTCATCCTGTCTCTGGGCACCACTGGAAAGAGTTTGGCACCATCCTCTTAGCACCTGCCTTCGATCTTCATATAAAGAAGCCAAGAATTTTTCTATTAGCAAGACCAGATTTCTTCATTAGGGACATTAATCAAAGCACTTGACTAAACACCTAGTGCTTTTACAGAGGGCTGTAGGCACGCCAGATTAATGGGTCAAGGCCAGTGGCATGAGATTCAGGAAGTGCTGGGTCCTGCACTTTGTTCAAAACAACCTCACGCAGCACTCAGGGAAGACTGGAAAGCTGAGAGTGGAAAAGGACCTGGGAATGTGGGTCGACAGCAGCTGAGCATGAGCCAGTGTGTGGTCAGGTGGCCAAGAAGGCCAATGGCATCCTGGCCTGTATCAGCAACAGTGTGGGCAGCAGGACCAGGGATTGTCCCTCAGTCCTGGGAACAAGTGAGGTTGCCCCTCAAGAAAGAGTACTTGACATTAAAAGCTGGAAGTCTGCATACTGAATACTATCAAATAAACCTTGAGGGAGGCACAGTGTTAATTTCTGATTGCCCTAAGGCACTTTTTATTCCTATGCATGAGTAGGTGTGCAAAAAAACTTGATTTATAAATAGAAGTCAAGACATTTGAAGCCAAAAGGGTCTGTAAAATTTTGTAAATTGCTGAATATTCTAAAGTCAGCTTTACTGAATTTTACTCATTGTCAAAAGAATGCACTTTGCCTACTACCATAAAGTGTAATAAAGCTTTCTAGGTTTTTTTTGAAACAAGCAGTTCTTCTCACTCTTCTTGCCAGAAAGTGCTTTGCTTTAGTAACAAATTAAGCAATCTTCTGTGTGCACTTGTAATGGACTTCGGGTGCTTAAAGCTGAGATATGATTCAAAATATCAGATATTATTTGCATAATACAGGAAAATAGGGTGTCTTTCACCTTTTATGTCTTGTACATCCTGAAGTGTTACAAAAATTCATGTTTTAGCATTTTATTTTCAAGTTGTTACTTATGTTTTGTGTCATTCCTCATCATTTATGCTGTGTATTGCATAATTTTTTATTTCTGTTACTTCAAGCCTTTTTTCTACCGAAAATCATCATTTCCCATATACTTGAGAGGACTAAAACTTATTACATTTTATGTAGACAAGAATGCACTCCATTCTTTTAGCATAATAAGTTATAAGCATTGTTCTTATCTTAATGCAAACATTTTTCCACTAATATGATTGCTACAGTTAATAACGGTGTACTACTCCTCTCTTTAGTCTACCTGAGAAAATACAATCCATTTGTGGTGTGTTACCTGATTTTTTGCCATTATTTTTCACCTTGTTGGGATATAAAACAATCTCTTTGAGGCAAGACAAGTTGTCACTTCCAGTTACTGTGGGTGAGTATGATATGGCATGCAAAATTGCACACCATGTTGTTACAGCCTGAAAAATAATGGGTGTCACCACTGTAATTGTTGATAAAAATTCAGTGTTTGATACTTAAAACAATTACCTACCAAAAATGTCTTATGTCAGAGTCCTTTCTAGGAAGAATCTAATAGAGCCTACTGACCCACAGTCGATCAACGTATATAATGAATGATGAGTCTGCAAGGGAACATTATACAGTCACAGTATTTCTGTGTTTCAATCCATACAACGACTTTTAAGGATTGAAAATGGTGTTCAAAATTCATAGTAAATAATAAAGGTAAAAAGTGTCTTTCCCTAAGTATGTGGTGATTATATATTGCAATGATAAGCTTCATTGCAAGGAGAGGAAAATAGTGCTACTTGAAAAAGATGGAAATGGATAGAAAAATCTGTGTGAGAGAGAAAATATTGAAAATCCCAGAGAAAAAAATAATTTATGCAATATATAATTTTAAAAATTCCAGAAGGTCATAGTCAGCCTGACTGAGAACATCAAAGAGAAAATAGAACAAGAACAGAATCAGCTATATGGGCTATTTATCTGTGAGAAGAGAAGATACTAACCCAGGAACGACTTAGTACATTTAGGGCAGTACTGAGCTCTGTGTGGGAAGCTGAGTGAAATGGCAGAAAACTGTTATAGCAGATGAGATCATGAGGATGTTTTTTATTTATTTCTTAACCTTCTTTTGGGCCAAACCCAGAAAAGTTGATTCAAGATGGAATCTGTACATGACAGAAATAATGAAGAATTAATTGTGTAGTAAATGACAATAAGTAAAGGCCCAGAAAGAGTACGATTAAATTAACAAAATTAATGGTATTACTTTGAAATGGTGGGGTACAAAGAGAGGAAAAGTGGTGACTACGTATTCCACCTGAAGCAAGTGTTGAACTTCCTTTCAAGCCTATGCGAAAAATGTAATCAGTGAGTCAGAGTGAGTGGCATAGCCTCATTTCTCTAGCAAAATTTTTTACCTGACGTGGAGATGGGGAAAGACAGGAGAGAGATTTTTGGTTTGCACCCTAGAGCGTTTGTGTAGTTTTTATCAGCCCCTACCGGCAGGAAAGTTCTAGTTTTGTGGCCTGCGAGCAGAACTCTAAATCTCCATCATGACTGCTTGTGATCGACTCATAAGATCATAGTTACAGCCCGTCTTGTCTTTCTTGGTGGTTTTCTGACTCACTACAACCTCATCAGGCTGCCTTTATAATGTAGACTACTTAACCCTGAATTACAGTGGAATACCTGCCTCACCTCTACAGACACTTCCACACGGAGGCAGGGCTGGAATCTATCAGACTTCACCACGCACAAGATTTTGTTTTCAGACAATATGGTTCTTCAGAGAAAATAGACAAAATATAGGTGTTAGATTAAGCTGAATAGAGGGTGACCTTGAAAACCTAGATGAAAATACACCATCGCTTTCACCAAAGCTATGGCAAAGGTTCTTGAACATATGCAGACTGAGCTATCGGTTAATTTTAAAATAGCTGCAATGGCAAACACAGAAATTTTATACAAATCTGATCACACTGTAAATGAGCAACAATACAACAGTAAACAACAGCACAACATTGGAAACATTGTATAGATACAGAAGAGATACTGAAATGAAGAGATGCAGATCGCAACTATTGTATGAGAGAAGATATCATGACAGTATATTGAAACACACTTATTTGAAAGAGGTATGATTAAATTCAATTACCTAATTAATATTTAATATTGTCTTATATTTTTGTAGTATGTAACTATTTGTTAAATAAAACGAGTAAATTTGCAGACTCTTTTTACTTCCTTTTTTTGACTGTACATAAATCATCAGGTAATGTCAATTTTCTTCTTGATAGTCATGCTTTCACTGTGTTTGAAGAGAACTAACAATGTTTCCTTTTACTCGGGATGGAGACTAAGTTAATTTAGGACTACACTGATTTCAAAAATGGAATATCATACAAATGTCTACCTTATCTCACAAAAAACAGCAAATAAGCAAACAAACAAAAGAAATAAGCAAAAAATCCCATTTGGAGGTCATTATTAAATGTCTTCTCCTGCATTGTCATACACAAGATGCTAGAGGACAACAGACCAATAAATCACTAGTACTTATATGTCTAACATATATAAAGATTCAGCTAGCTGTCAGTGCAGTTGGGAACATCAGCTGAATTGGCCTATTTCTTGCCTAGTACAAAATTCCTGTCTTCTTCTCCACTAATTATACCTTTAGAGACTATTCATATTTGCTAAATATACATACGTGCATGTGTATATGTGTGTGTGTGTGTGTGTACATCCACTTTTTTCTTTAACTTTGCACTTCTTTTTCATTTCAGATCTATTTCTTTGTTTCTATAAAGACAGGTATTTAGGCATCATCCTGCAAATAGTTGGTTTAGTTTAATAGTTAGTTTAATACTTGTTAAATATTTTTTCAATCTATGATTAGAGGATGTGAAGGCTTGGTACAATACAAAGCAGGAAGAAAAGCTAATATACAACTCGAAGAATCTAAGATTAAAAATTAGATTCTTTTGTTATAATCAGCTTTTTCACTGACTTCAGTGTTACAGCTCTTCATCCATACTGTTGTATTTCACAAGGATAAAATAAGTTCATTTTTGAAAAATGCTTTGTGAAGTATTCAGAGTCTAGCCCAGAATGATAAGTCTTTAATGGTTATTTTAGTTTCAGAATAGCTGCCTTTGAACACAATGCACCACAGAGGTGAAATGGAGGAGAAAGAGAATGAGCAGGAAATATGGTATTTTCTATAAAAGTGTATGTTCTCAGGTCACAGTATCTCTGGCTTTGTATAGATGCATTTCTTTCTTCTTTCTTTTTTCTTGTCCCATTTTAGGGAAAAAATCTATGGGACACAAGAGAAGTAATTTTTTTTTTAATTTTTTTTTTTTTTTTTTAGGAATGGCAATATATTTGTACCTGGTTCTGTAAAGAGGATGTGGATGTGGGTTCAAACAGGCCCAACCTCATTTTAAATAAGATCTAGGGCAATCATATTCTCTACACTGCCTGTGGTCTAAAAGCCATCCTCTTTGTCAGAAGATGCCTTTTCAAGGGAGACAGATGGCATGAGCTGAACTGCGTGGAAAAAGTGTTTGTGCTTTCTCACCACACCTAGAAGCATTGCATCTAAGGTACAATGCTGCTGAATTTTTTTGAGGGGGCAGAGTCTAAAGAAACCTGAAGAGGGCCACGATTATGCTTACTTGGCATGACAAGTACCAACCAAAATTTCTACTGCAGCTCCTCTGCTGTTGCTTGCTAAGGGAACAATTTTTTTTTTACAATAATTTCATTTATGTAAGTGATTTTATAAATACCTTTGAACTCTTCTGGTGGCTTATAAGTTCCTTAGAAACCTACAAGAAACATACCTAGGTTCAACCAGAGGTGAACCTTCACAGGTCTTTCTGTACCTGGTGCCTTCCACCAGACTCAATGGAAAGAGCGCAGGGACCCAGTTGACACACCAAAAAAAAAAGCTTTATTGTCTTCACATCTCCCTGCAGTAGTGCCTGTGTTTGCTGAGCAGATAAGAAAGCAGGGGTCCTGCCTAGGTGCTAGCATTGGTACAAAGACGCCAACTGAATTATTGCAACCTCTGCGACAGGCAGCGCACGTGACATTTGCTTGCGTTTCACTATCTGCAGAGTACGTGATGTGTTTGCAAACAGGAGAATCTTTTGCCCTAAGATTAACCGATGCTCACTCAGTCAGGTGGAAATATCTTCCAGGAAACCAAGACCCTGTCTTTTGAGGTAGGCAAGCAGAGAGGAAGGAAGGGAAAGTGGAAAGGAGCTTCAGGCATGAATAGAGAAGGTGAAACCCACTATGCAGCCACGGCGAAGGAAGAAGGATATTTTCCTGACGACTTTGCTTCAGCTCGTGAAGATATTAGGAACTGTTGAACTGGAAAGCATGAGTAGACCAAGCTCAGACAAATTTTGCAAGGGCAAAATTTTATCATCTCCTTTTTATGTTCATATTTGTGAGACAATAAATCTTATCTTTTTTGTTTGAAAGATATCCTGGTTCTGTATTTGTCCTAATAGCGTGTATCTTCAAGGTTTGAAAGCCATTTCTGTGCTTTTGGAGTGCCTATTTTTAGGAAAAGTTCCAAGCAAATGTACTGAAAATCTGTGCCTATTCAGGGTCCCACCTGCACTTAAAACTACACATTGCCCCTAAACTTCCAAATTATAATTTTGCCTTCTTCTCTGAGCTGACATCTTGCCTATCCTATTGACCTGTAAAAACAGTACCAATAGCACTGTCACACAGAAATGAGGATCTTACTCCATAGCTAAGGCTGATTCTTTGTTACTCACACAGTAAAGCCTAGTCTTTTCTAAAATAATAGTTGAGATACAAACAATATGTATTTCAAGGGGACCATTAAAATGAATCCTGCTTTCAAAAATATGTGGGTGCTCCCGACATGGAAAAGCAAATGCCAAAAATTACAGGGTGAATGCCTTTCTTCCTCATTACGCTTACAGGCTATAGTTCCATTTTGTCATAAGAACAAAAATTACCTTAAAGCTGAGGAACTTTGTGAACCCACTTAATTAGATCAGCAGCATCTGTTTTCTGCATCTCCAAAGAGAACTAGAAAGAAGCCAAGAAAAAAGAGCTCTAGTTGTGATCATCACAGTGACAGCAAGTTTGTAAGGTCTAGTGGAAGGTTATGTAGTGCCTCATGAAAATTCCTACATGCTTTTCACACGATTGATTTTCTGTAAAAATGAGAAAGTATGATTTGAAGTGATTCATACATTAACTTGGGCCCTTAGTTTATTTAATCCAAACAAGCTTTTTAACCTGGACCTTTATTTAGCACCAGGAAGCTGAAAGTTCTCCATGCCTGACTAAGCAGTTCTGCATGTTGTAATAGTAAGTAATTTACATATTGAACTTACAGAGAAGATTGTCTGGAATACAGTGTCTTTTCATCTCAGAAAGTGACAGTCTTAATAAGAAGTACATTCCATTGTCAATATTTTAACGTTTATCTTGCTTAATGTAAAATCAATATTTTAACATAAGCTAATTACTCCCAATGATAAGTTATGAATGTACTCCACTATTGGCTTGTAAACAAAAGAAAACACAAGACAAAGCAGATTTTTACTAACGTAATTTTTATCCAGTTCTCCCCCTCCCTGAAGTAAAAAAAATCCTTTTAAATTATTTGTTTGAGTATCTGGAGACTTTTAAGAAAGGNCCCTAAGATTAACCGATGCTCACTCAGTCAGGTGGAAATATCTTCCAGGAAACCAAGACCCTGTCTTTTGAGGTAGGCAAGCAGAGAGGAAGGAAGGGAAAGTGGAAAGGAGCTTCAGGCATGAATAGAGAAGGTGAAACCCACTATGCAGCCACGGCGAAGGAAGAAGGATATTTTCCTGACGACTTTGCTTCAGCTCGTGAAGATATTAGGAACTGTTGAACTGGAAAGCATGAGTAGACCAAGCTCAGACAAATTTTGCAAGGGCAAAATTTTATCATCTCCTTTTTATGTTCATATTTGTGAGACAATAAATCTTATCTTTTTTGTTTGAAAGATATCCTGGTTCTGTATTTGTCCTAATAGCGTGTATCTTCAAGGTTTGAAAGCCATTTCTGTGCTTTTGGAGTGCCTATTTTTAGGAAAAGTTCCAAGCAAATGTACTGAAAATCTGTGCCTATTCAGGGTCCCACCTGCACTTAAAACTACACATTGCCCCTAAACTTCCAAATTATAATTTTGCCTTCTTCTCTGAGCTGACATCTTGCCTATCCTATTGACCTGTAAAAACAGTACCAATAGCACTGTCACACAGAAATGAGGATCTTACTCCATAGCTAAGGCTGATTCTTTGTTACTCACACAGTAAAGCCTAGTCTTTTCTAAAATAATAGTTGAGATACAAACAATATGTATTTCAAGGGGACCATTAAAATGAATCCTGCTTTCAAAAATATGTGGGTGCTCCCGACATGGAAAAGCAAATGCCAAAAATTACAGGGTGAATGCCTTTCTTCCTCATTACGCTTACAGGCTATAGTTCCATTTTGTCATAAGAACAAAAATTACCTTAAAGCTGAGGAACTTTGTGAACCCACTTAATTAGATCAGCAGCATCTGTTTTCTGCATCTCCAAAGAGAACTAGAAAGAAGCCAAGAAAAAAGAGCTCTAGTTGTGATCATCACAGTGACAGCAAGTTTGTAAGGTCTAGTGGAAGGTTATGTAGTGCCTCATGAAAATTCCTACATGCTTTTCACACGATTGATTTTCTGTAAAAATGAGAAAGTATGATTTGAAGTGATTCATACATTAACTTGGGCCCTTAGTTTATTTAATCCAAACAAGCTTTTTAACCTGGACCTTTATTTAGCACCAGGAAGCTGAAAGTTCTCCATGCCTGACTAAGCAGTTCTGCATGTTGTAATAGTAAGTAATTTACATATTGAACTTACAGAGAAGATTGTCTGGAATACAGTGTCTTTTCATCTCAGAAAGTGACAGTCTTAATAAGAAGTACATTCCATTGTCAATANGTTTATCTTGCTTAATGTAAAATCAATATTTTAACATAAGCTAATTACTCCCAATGATAAGTTATGAATGTACTCCACTATTGGCTTGTAAACAAAAGAAAACACAAGACAAAGCAGATTTTTACTAACGTAATTTTTATCCAGTTCTCCCCCTCCCTGAAGTAAAAAAAATCCTTTTAAATTATTTGTTTGAGTATCTGGAGACTTTTAAGAAAGGAACCAAGTTAAATAATTATAATAGTAATTGCTTAAAGTTATGTAAAGCCTGTCATCTCATGAATTAACACAGGTCTGTCATTTATGAATGCACATCTTCTTATTATTGTCCAGGGAACATTAGGGTATCTGCAATCTTTCTTGTTTTTATAGCTGAGCTTAAAATAATTAATGTTGCTTTAAATCTATGAACAGTCACATGTGTTCCTAGCTTACATCTGTGATGCGTGCACATATCATTTTTCAGAAGTTAAAAGAGAAAACATGTGTAGGCAACAAAAAAATCTCCTTAAATAAATTATGAACTAGGGATGATGAAAAAATATTTTTATTTTAAATATCAAATGGAAAGATCTTACAAGTGAAGACAAAAATATTTCCTCTAGTTGCCACTGTCTTATTTCATTCTGCTAAACAACATTAATAGGACGCCCTTTACTGGTCACCATTAGAAGCAATTACAACAAGGAAGCAAAAGAAATGCCAAATGAAAAACTTGTCTTTTCATATAATGAGATAGTATTTTATTTTTAATTTGAGCTACAATCTCCAGCCAAGATGGAAATTAAATTGTGCTAGGAATATAAAAGCACAAGGAATATGCAGTCACTGCCCTAGAAAACATAGCCGCCTAAACAGAGAAGTCAGACAAAGAGAGAGAGAGAGAGAAAACCTGCATGCTCAGATGCTTCTTCCTGTGCATTCTCTCCCTAAGCCCTTCCCCGCCCATTCTTTTTTAAATAGAAGCTGGATTGATGTTGACAATATGCCTCTGAAATACAGCAGTGTGATGAAACAGTGAACTACTCAACAGTGTGAACTGAAAGAAAGACAGGATTGCCACTTACCATAGCAATAAGCAGTCAGTGTCACAGCAAAATAATATTTCTTCACTTACATGCAGCATTTTTTTATTTGGTTATATGAAAATAAGGATGCACATATGTTCAAAGGCTAAGAGCACAGACTTCAGTTACTGTAGCAAAAAAGATGATCCTTCTGCCTCAAGGATTTTCTCTCTCCTGTAAATACAGTTTTACTTCTGCATACTGCTTTCTTCCCTCATATTTAAGTCCAAGCACTCCTGAAGAAAAAGAAATTAATAGTACTCCTTGTTTCTTTTACTTATTTTTCCCTGTATGGGTTATTTCAAAGCACTGAGACATCCAAAAAGCATCTTGCTGATAGTATCTTCTTCATTATAGAAATTTTAACTGTCTCTATTACATATGTTTTGAGGAAGGGCTGAGAATATTGATCTCTCCATTCCATTGGTGAGTTGTTAATCACAGGAATACTCCTGAATGCGTGACTGAGTGCCTACTAATGGAAAGAAAGGATTTACTATCTGTCTCTGTAAAAGTAGTATTACTATAGATTACTAGGAAGGCATGGAAGCAGAGATGTTCATAAATCATACACAGATATTTTGAAAAATATTTATAACAGCAGTAGTTTTCAATTAGCATACTTTGTGTGGCACTCTGGTCTGGAGCTAGGGGAAGGTTAAATGCTTCTCGCTTACATTTATGTAAATCTAGAGTAACTGTCATTGAATTCTGAGCAAAATCAACATATAGAAGAGCAAAATGAGGTCACTATGTTATTAATGCACCCTATCAAATGATCCTATTTAATTCACATGCAGAATGTGCATTTGTTGGGAAACAAATGATGCGAAGTATATGTGTGCCTGTTGTGGGTAACATTACAGGGCTGAGCACTCAGAATTATTCTGGTGATTTAGATCATGGTAAACACACTCTCAAAAATATCAAACCTAAATTACATAAGGTGCCTGGCTGGACTGATGAAATGTGTTTTATGCCTCTACAAAAGCTAGGGAATTTTAATCAGTCACTGGGAGAAGCAAATAGATCAAGTGACTACCTTCCCATTAGCTCTGCAATGCTTGACAGAAATAGGACGGCAGAGAACAGTTTTTTCCTGGTGCACATAGGGTTCTGTTTATGTCATCTGAATTTTATTCTGCACTGTTTATGCACTGTTGCCTGGAGGAACCCTGCAGTCTTGAGGTAAATACAGTAACTTAAAGCTTTATCACTTAACATATTCCTGCCAGTCTATTATCAAGATAATGGGCTCTTTTCCTGGCACTGGAGTAAAGTTCTATCTACATACTACCACAAAATTAACAAAATAAGTAAAGAATAGGCAATGGGACTGTTGAGTCCAACCAATATAAAATCATAGAGTCACAGAATATCTCGGTTTGGAAAGGAGACATAAGGATCATCAAGTTCAAGTCCCTGTTCCTTGTAGGACTACCTAAAACTAAATCACACGACTAGGAGCATAGTCTACACACTGACAGGCTTGGTGCTGTGACCACTTCCCTGGAAAGCCAATTTCAGTGACTGACCACCCTTCCCGTGAAGATATTTTCCTGTTGTCCAAAACGAACTCCCCCCAGTGAAGCTTCATTACATTTCCTCATGCCCTACTGCTGGTCACCAGAGAGAGGAGACAAGCACCTCCTCCTCCATTGCCCTTCACGAGGCAGCTGTAGGCTTCAATGAAAGCAACCCATTCTCTCCCAGGGGAACAAAGGAAGTGATCTCAGCTGCCCCCATAAGCCTTGCCCTCAAGGCCTTTCGACATCTTGATCACACTCTTCCGGACACAGTCTAATAGTTTGATGTCCTTCTGGTACTGATGAGCCCACAACTGCACACAAAACTTGAGTGTAGAGCAGAGCGGAACAGAGCAGAGCTGGACAATCCCCTCCCTTGCCGCCTGGCAATGCTGTTCCTGATGCTCCTCAGGACACGGTTGGCCCTCCTGGCTGACAGGATACACTGTTGACTCATGCTCAACTTCAATTGACCAGGAGCCACCATTTCTTTCTGCAGGGCTTCTCACCAGCCTCTCACTCCTTAATTTGTACACATAACCAGGATTACCCTGTCTCAGGCGGAGAATCTGGCACTGCTCTTGTTAAATGTCAGGCAGTTGGTGACTGCCAGCTCTCCAGTCTATCCACAACTCTCGACCCTCAAGGGAGGGTTCCTCCTAATTTAGCCTATCTTTTCAAAACTATTAAAATTCAATTATAGTAACAGCAAATTAGAAAAGTATTTCTGTATTCACATTCACTTTACCTTTCTCATTAGTAGCTCTATGCCATTTATAACCGGAGCTTACCTGATGGTAAACTGAATTAAAGCCTACCAAACTGTGTTGAATACGTGCAATATAGCTCCCTGCTAGAGACAGCAAACAATTTTAAAAATTACCGATCTGTTTGAAGCAGTGCTAAATTCACCTTACTGTATAGGATTACATTTTCACATAGTTGTATATGTTCTTTGTGCTATTTTTATGTTTTTTCTAGATTTCTGTTCTTAATCCTGTTTTCCAAAACTTCTGGTCTTTTAACTGGATACTGACCTATTAATATTGCAAATGTAGTAGCTGAATGTCACTGGCCTGTGTAAGGAAGGGTGTAGAAAAAGGTTTGGTAGATCTGAGTCAACTTATTTGTGAGGTCACCTAGACAGCTGGGGGATTTTTATGGTAGGCTCATACAACAAGAGCTGTGCAGAAGCTCTGAACTGTTGTTTTATTCTGGTGAGCAGCAAAGTTTCAGCAGATTCTGAGATTCATGAGGAAATTTTCAGAAGTATGATAAAGAAATTGCTGAGAAATTACAGATCTCCTTGTCTCACATGTCTTTCCTAAATCACATCTCGAACCCAGTTCTACCCTTTCATAATAGTTTCTTCTACCTATTCTTTCTGTGATGCATTTCTAGCTCTCACGAACTTTTGTCTCCGTCTCTGGCAGCCTTCAATCTCCATGAGTCATTCATTTCCTTTGGCTAAACTTACTTGTGGTTAACTGTTCTAATTTGTAAATTATATCCTGTTGTATCCTTTTAAGCAGCTGTAGCAGAGAATGTTCAGAATTATTTTTTTTTAATACAAAATGCTCCAAAGGGATACAGACTATGTCCAATGAGAGTGATGATCTAAAGACCAAAAGAACTGCTGAGCTCAACCATGAAGTCATTCACTGTTTTTCTGCTCAACTAAAAAAAAGTTGACTTTTTAACTGATTTTTTTTAAATTTTGATTTTTAATTTTTATTTTAAAAGATGCCAGTGTCAGTGCAGCTTTTGCTCTGTTACTAAGGTGGCTTATATCAAGTCCAAATCTCCTTCTCTTTAAATAATTTGAAAAATACGTGACTGAAATGAGAAGAGTGTAAAGAAAGCTGTGTTTCATTTCACTATAGGTGGCAAAGTAAAAAATAGTTTATCTTTTTTGTGTGTGATGTGATTATGAAGAAGAAAAAGAAAGCCTTACCAAATGCACAGAGAATACTTGAATTTACCTCACAGCTCCCTCAGCATGGCAAAATTCAATGATTCAGTAACCATATATTCACGAAGAACATTTTTAGACCAAAAATTCTTGTATATGTTTTCCTTTGCCTTCCGGAGCCTGTGCTTCAAAATTACATCCGGGACAGCAATGAAGCAAGGCCTGTTTTGAATATTAGGAGCCAAAATTTTCCTTGAAAATTATAACCAGATAAACTGAAAGCTTTCATCCACAATTTTTCCATTTCATGAATAATAATTATTAAAAGAGTAAGGGACAATATCCAAAGATTCAATTGCCTAAATGTTAATAAATCAAATGACAAATCAGTTCATGTCTTTAAAGCTCCGCATCTGTTGAATACTTTTCCAGAAAGCTCCCTGGCTCTGAACATTTCTCAGTCATATTCTCAGTGCCTGTTCAGGAGATTCTTTGCTTTCTGTTTCTTCTTTATTTTTTTTCAGTGATGCTTCTGTACTTCCTTTCTCTTTCTCACATGCAGACATACATCTCTCTACTGAAAAAAAAACCCAGAAAAACAAAGAAAACTTCCCCAACTAAAAGAAACCCCAAAACCAAACAAAAAGATCCAACAAGCCAAAACACACCCCGGCAAAGTCTTATCACCCACATATACTTTTATTGTACAAAAGTATGTACTTTCAGTGATGGCTACTCTTTTTTCCAGAGCAATTCACAAGCGCCTTGTTACAGCTATCTTCAATGAATTGTGACAGTTACTCTTCCCTACCACAGCGACATATATCCAGCCCACAGTTTTACATAAAACTAATATTCATTGTCAGGATAATGCAGCACGCTTTTTCTGGTTAGTTTTGTTTGCTTTCTTGTTTGTTTTTTTGTGTGTTTGTTTGTTTGCTTGTTTTTCTGCAGTTGCTTTCATAGATAACATTAGAAGGGTTTTTTAGGCTTGTTAGTTTTGTCTTCTCTTAAGGTACATATATTTTAGATATTTGTACTCAAGAAAACTATGGGATATACTATACTTGATTTATTACATTTATTCAAGAAATAGAAAGCTTTTCAGACAGGGACAAATTTGAAAAATTGACACTTAGTCTGTGCTAGGTAACTATAAGTGGCAGCCACGTGAAGATATATGTTAAGTAAAATATGCACTGACAATAGAGCTAAGAAAAACAAAGGAACTAAAGAAACAGAACCTTTTCCTTTTATCTGCACATTAAAGTATTAAGAGGGCACAAATTTGCATATGCAAAGAAGCTAGGCAGGAAACATTTCACATATTTTTTGAGAGAGAGACTTACATACTTAGATTTCAAATCTAGTCTATGTTCCTCTTTCAGGATTATTTCTTGCATTTCAGGGAAATGCAACTATGACAGCTAAGAATCCCACTACCATAAATACTATTCATAGGTAAACATTCCCTACCCTGATCCATGTCACCAGGAAAAGCATTCTTTTTCTTGATGAGTTTAGGATGTAAATGAACAGGGAAGTCAAATAATGGAGACAATGAAAGCATTGTCTATCGTTTACAGTCAGTAAACCAGAGCAGAAAGATTTGCTGACATTTGTCTACTCTGCATGCAGATGTTGTTTCCTTTGACATGGGGATTCAGAGTGAAAAAATCTCATAGTAATGTAAAAAATCTTATTTCCCAACGTACAGCCAGGGCTTGAAACAGAGCAACCATTTAGTTTACTAGGCTTCTATTGAATGTTTAATAATGAGGATTTTGTAACAGAGATGCCCTCTAAAACAAAACAGGAACAAAGACTACAGAATTTTCTTCATACACTCTTTCTAACTGCCATCAAAGAACCGTGATTCAAACCCTGCCAGTCATGGCTGCACTTGAACTAATGACTTAGCAGTGAAAAGGCTCTACAGTCTATTACTAATCTCCTGATTCATCTGGCTTTCAACCCTTTTTTAAAGCTATATTTACTGGGATCAGAACAGCTGCCCTTCTTAGAATAGATTTTATGCTGCAGCTCACAGTCCAGAGTTCAAGAGTATTCCATTTAAAAAAGAATAAGTCATAGTGTCTCTGTACAGTCACTTTCTGACAGCAGGGCAAAAACTTGCCTATCCAGAAAACAGGATATAATTAAAAATGTCTTTCTCCCATGTGAGGCATCTCACCTTCATGAATGAATGCATAAAGATAAGTGCCTCTTACTTTATCTTATCACTTTCTTTTTCACATTTATTTATCTTCATAGAAAATAGACAAGACTAAGTAAATTACTTTAACAAAACAAAACAGCAAGACCAAACCCGACCAACTATTTTTGTGTTGCCATGTTAGCTACTGGAACAAATGAAAAAACTGTATTATGACAGAGAGAAATAAAGACATATGGGAGAGGAAAAGATTCTTTAAATGAATACATTTTGTTTACTTATGTCAATAAATTTTCTTAATTAGATACCACCCATTTTAGAAAGTAAGTGACCATTTCACAGGACATATGGAATATATTTTCCATTGTCTGTCTTCTGCAGTTCAGAACTATTATTTACCCTCTTGAAGTATTTGAAATTGAGAATCAGTGTTACATTCAGATTTTAAATATCATTCTTTCGTCATGACTTTTTATATTTTTTTCAAAGGCCATGCTGTACCTTTTTAAGTGTATACATATGTACCACTTCAGTGCACGTGCACAAAGCACATTTCTGAATTCTGCTGCTAAAATTCGGACCCAGAGTGGAATGGAGCAAGGGTGCAGGGGTCACTTGCATATCTTCGGATATATTTTCTGTAGTAAAGAAGCAGTGAACAGAAGCAGTTTTGCTGCACCTTGCTTCACAGCCCCATGCCAGATGCAGATTTTAGTGCTGATGCAGAAAGATGAATGAATTCTAGTCCCCAGTAGTTATAATGGAGAATATGTTGTCATGCTGAAAAGTTCCATGCAGAGGAAAAATAACATTGCCTACTCACTTGGCATGAGCCTGCCCCTGCATCTAGACATATCAAACTCTTTCTAGGCATGGAGAAGACTGTAGTCTCAGCTCAGATAACAGCAGTTTTGTATCATACTAACATGCTGTCATTTTATTTGTATGATCTTTTCCATGGTCATAACTGATATCTATCCTTACATAAATTTGACAGACACCTAGAAAAAAGCCGCACAGTTGCTAAGTGCTATCGCAGCACTTGCTCTTCTCTTCTCTTAAGTATACTAACATATTGTGTTGGAGCACTGCTCCTTTGAGGGTTGAAGAAAATTGCTAAAATCCAGAGAGTACAAAGACAGAGAGAAAATTGTTTTGCATTTATGTTTCCCAGCGTTTCCAGCTTTCACAGTATCAGCAACACAGGTACTTCTTGTATTTTAGACTGTCACTTGCACCATGCAAGTATTACCTGGGCATATGTGAGATCCTGTTTCTTTTTGTCTGGGGAGGTACAGCAGGTATGGGTATTTTTATGTGTCGTATTCCTCTTCAGTTTTCTGTGGGAGATTATACCTGCTCTTCATGTTCAATAATGAAAAGAGGAACAGGAGAATATTCAGAACACTTGTTACTTCACTTACATCTTCACCACTGATGTATCATCCTCAGTCTTAATGGAGCCTATGTTCCATCTTGGTAAAATGGATAAGATTTAAAGCCCTTTTAAATCCTGCTCAGAGCTTCTTTGTTCAGATGGAAAGGGATAATAGATAAATAACAGCTAGAATTAAATATGCAGTAAAGATATACTGTCTAGGAAAATCTGCAGAATGTGAGTTATTGTTTTGACTGAACCTCTAAGTGGTTTAAAAAATGTGTTTTCTAAAAATATCTGTTGGTATAAGCAAAGATTACTGTATCTTTTTTTCCTGACTTATTTTCAGCCTCAGGATATTTTAGCCATTTATAAAGCAGGTTACAGCTCTAAGTTTTATGTATGAACACCTATTCAGCTGGAAAAAAATCTATTTGCAACTGCAATTCTTCCAAGAGTCACAACATAAATTCCAGTGCATGAACATTACCATGTCAGGAGTATAGTGACTCTGAAGCAATTACAATTTTCTTAGAGAGTCAGTATTCCTAGGAAATTTAAAATTGCATTCAATGGAGCAGGAAGAAGGAAAAGTAAATTATGGTACAGTCTAGCATTTGTCAAATCTTCTGATAATCAAGTTATGAGGCTTTATTTCTATGGAATCATGTTTTTAAGACTTTTGTATTCATAGACTGAATGGTGGCTTCTGTTTCTTCAAAAATGATTGTCACCAGGAGAACAGGCTGCATATTTTAAGAGATGCATGCTTGAAAACCATTTAGGTGTAAAGAAATTCCCCAAAGACTTTTAAAAGACTGAATGCTATTCTAATGCTCTATCTCACAGCG
>VZTA01018009.1:1626-12300 GCA_013398855.1 Mohoua ochrocephala | reverse complement strand
CAGATCCATTAGTTATCCAAACATGAATGTAAATTATCTGCATTTGTCTAGGCAGCACCTGTTCAAATAAACCTAGAATTCATGTACCAGATAATGACAGCATGGTAAATTACAAGTATTTAAATGACTTTTTTTTTCAACCAAGGATATTGTAGTGAAAGAAAAGCAATTTTCATCATATTTTTAAGCAAGTAAAAAAATCCATTGAGTATAATGTGGCTGAAAATTATTTAATCTCTATAACAGAATTTTTAAAAATTTTCATGTCTATGACTGAATTCTATTCAGAAAACTATTCAGCAGGAGTTGTTGGTTTTAAATAAGTTCTGGCATGTTCATAAAAGAAATGAAAGAGTGTTGTATCAATGGCTTCCAGCTATGAAATAACCTGTTGCTTTATCTGAACAATGCTATTGGGGTTCATTGAATTAATTTACTTTACTCCAGAGGACGGGTCACTTGTATGACAACATTGAGAGATTCCAGGCTACTGACTCATTCATACAACATTCTACTACTTTATTCGATCTTATGGCAATTTTTGAGGGAAATTCAGCACTACAGTAAAACAGTCTTTCCAGCAATGTTCACTGATGCTCATAGTCTTCTGACTTTTTTGTTTTCCAGAGCACTGTATATACCCTCTCCCTGGTCACCCATATTCCCTTGGGGAAACCAAGAGTCTTTACATAATGGAGCAAGAACAACGTCATTTCTTCCAAACAGGGGAACTGGAATATGATACAGCGCTCAGGGGCAAATTAATCCCAGCCAGTTTTAAACCATTTGCTTTAAGACAGAGGAAGAAGAATCACAGAATCACAGAATTTACTGGGTTCGAAAAGATGTTTGAGATCATTAAGTCCAATCTATGACCTAACATCACCTCATCAACTAAATCATGGCAAAAAGTGCCATATCCAGTCTTTTTTTAATACTTCCAGGGATAGTGATGCCATCACCTCCCTGGGCAGCCCATTCCAGTGTCCAATCACTCTTTCAGTGAAGAATTTTTTCCTAATGTCTAGCCTAAACTCCCCCTGATGCAGCTTGAGACTGTGTCCTCTCATTCTGTCAGTAGTTGCCTGGGAGAAGAGACCAACCCCCACCTGGCTACACCCTCCTGTCAGGCAGTTCTAGAGAGTGATAAGGTCTCCCCTGAGCCTCCTGTTCTCCAGGCTAAACAACCCCATTTCCCTAAGCTGCTTTTCACAGGACTTATGTTCTAGACTCCTCACCAGCTGTGTTGCCCTTTTCTGGACGTATCCGAGCATCTCAGCATCCTTCCTAAATTGAGGGGCCCAGCACTGAACACATCATTCAAAGTGTGGCCCAACCAGTGCCAAGTACAGAGGAAGAATGTCTTCCCTGGTCCTGCTGGCCACACTATTCCTGATACAGGCCAGGATGCCATTGGCCTTCTTGGCCACCTGGGCACATTGCTGGCTCATGTTCAGGAGGAAAGAATTGTACTGTTGTGCAGGGCTGTACTTGCTGCATATTGCTAATTCATTCACCAACTTTATCTGTGGCACAAACCTACATGGCACATACAAGATAAAATGCTCTTCCCTTTCCTTTCCTTCTCTACTCTTCCCTTTTTCAGTGCCCCTTGAGGAGATATTTTTCTCTTTTTTAAAAAAATACTGTGACAGTCTCCTAGCTTTAAATTTTTACCATAAAATCAGCTTTAACCACTCAGCTGGTGTTCTTGCTTCTGCGGGCCATGTGTCTTAACAATTCCCAGCATCCTTCTGTTCACAAACTACTTCCTGAAAGCTAAGAGAAATGAGCAAGAAATGAATAAAAGAAAAGGAAATAAGTTTACAGTGATGGAAAATAATAATGGCATAGATTATGACTGTGGAAACAGTGTGCTGCTAGAAATATAAGTGTTTTCAATGTTTTCATCCTGCAGTCATGTAAATGGGAGAACAAATGGCACCAAGAAATGGCATTACATAACTGAAGCTTAGAAACACAAAGGCCTATAAAATACCCTGAATTTTAGAGTTTCTAATAGAATCTAATAAGGCAATGAAGTTAAAAATATAGATGTGCACAATTTGAATACAACTGAAAACCAACAAAAAAAAAAACAAACCCAAACCCAAACAAAAAAAAAATCCAACCCAAAAAAAAACCCAAAAAACCACAAAACCAAGAAAGGGATTGAGTCACACTAACATACAGACAAAGTCA
Source organism: Mohoua ochrocephala (assembly GCA_013398855.1). NCBI lineage: Eukaryota > Metazoa > Chordata > Aves > Passeriformes > Acanthizidae > Mohoua > Mohoua ochrocephala. The sequence continues at coordinate 10,098 of VZTA01018009.1, read as the reverse complement.
TAAAGATGTTTACATTTTTGGAAAAATACATTTGTATACACAGACACACACACGTAGAGATATATGTTTGTACATAAGTGTAGAGAGATATATGTACATTTAGACATATATACCTATGTGTATATATATATGTGTGTGTGTGTGTGTGTGTGTGTGTGTGTGTGTGTCTATGTATGCATGTGTAGTGGGTTGACCCTGGCTGGATGACACCCACCAAAGCAGCTACATCATCCCTCTCCATAGCTGGACAGGGGAGAGAAAATGTAACAAAGGGTTCATTGAGATAAGGGCAGGGAGAGATCACTCACCAAATACTGTCACAACAGGGCAAAACAGAATCCAATTAGAGATATTAATTGAATTTATTACTAGCAAAAGCAGAGCAGGATAATGAGAAATAAAATAAGACCTTGAGAAGACTTTCCCCCAACCCCTCCCTCCTTCCCAGCTCTGCCTCCTGCCCCCCCTCAATGGCACAGGGAGACAGAGAATGAGGGTCATGGTCAGTTCATCACATGCTCTTCCTCCCACTGCTCAAGAGAAAGGAGTCCTTCCCCTGTTCCANCCCCTGTTCCAGCGTGGGGCCCTTCCCGTGGGAGACAGTTCTCCACAAACTTTTCCATCTCACGGGCAACAGTTCTCTACCAGCTGTTCCAACATGGGTCACTCTTCCATGAGGTGCATGTGTCCTTCCATGTGTCCTTCAGGCACAGCCTGCTCCAGCGTGGGTCCCCCATGAGGTCACAAGTCCTACCAGGAAACCTGCTCCAGCGTGGGCTCCTCTCTCCATGGGCCCACGGGTCCCTGTCAGGAGCCTGCTCCAGCGTGGGCCTCCCAGGGCCCCACGACCACGCTCCTCTCAGGCATCCGTCTGCTCCAGTGTGGGTCTCCTGCACATGCTGCAGATGGATCTCCGCATCCCTGCGGACCTCCATGGGGTGCAAGGCACAGTTGCCTCACCGTGGTGTGCACCATGGGCTGCAGGGGAATCTCAGCTCTGGCTCAGCCTGAACCACCTCCCGTCCCTCCTTTTGCACTGCCTTTGGTGTCTGCAGAGTTTTTCTTCTCACAAATTCTCACTCTGCTATACTCAGGCTGCAACTACATCTGCACGATAATATTTCATTTCTTCTTAAATGTTATCACAGCAGCATTACCACAATCAGTGATGGGCTCCATCTTGACCAGAAGCACATCTGTCTTGGAGCTGGCTGGCAATAATTCTGCCAGACGTGGAGGAATCTTCTGGCAGCTTCTGCCAGAAGGCACCCCTGTAATACCCTGCTATAAAACCTGGCCACGCAAACACTACAGCATGGTTTTGAATTCGCCTGTCAGCAGAAAGGACCCCTGCTGAAAAATATCACAAGAATAATAATAACTTTGTGTGTGTATGTGTGTTAAAATATGTGTTTAAAGTTTGCATCTGTGGGGAAATACAATAGATCACATCACAATGATACCATGAATGACGAACCATACACATTTTCATCTGATACATGATGCAGTCTTTATTACCATTGTCAATATAATCAACACATACCAGTTGCAAGTGACATATAGAGACACAGCCTTAGTATAATGAAATGAATATTGATCAGCAGAGCCACAGCAAGTCTGTTCCCATGCAGTGCAACTTCATTAAAGTATCCATGCAGGAAGCTAAAACATAATGTTCTGGCAGTCAAATGGAGAGATTGTTCATTCCAAGAAAAGACTTTCTTTACTCCAACTTGTCCATTTCCCCCTAGAGTTCATAATAACCTTGAGAAATCAACCACATTACATTGTGAAAATCCACTTCTGTTGTCTTAACACACCTGTGAAATGTTGGATTCCTAGCAAAATTGTGTCACTTTCAGAATTGTATAGAAATTGTCCAATAGTACTGAAATTGTAGTACTATAAAAGAAGTACTTATAAAAAATATTGAACAGCTTGAATAAAAATTGTACTTTTCCTATGTTATGTGTACTATTAAGAATAGTCTACTCAGACAACAACAAATGAACCCAAAGTCTATAATTAAAAAATGGGAGACACTCAAGTTTTATGGGTTTTTCTGCATGTGCTCTGAGACAGTTATTTATGACTCTTCTGTGAGACCAATTCTGGTCACCTTATTCAGGTATTGGGGGGTACTCACAAGTTGTCACTGGGGTTTCTGGTTCACCTTCTCCTCTGGAGCAGGGCAGTTTTGATATTTCCTTAAAAAGACAAAAAAACCTGTGTAGTCTTCTGCATTTGCAGCCTTTAAGTACTTGATTAAGAGCATGATCCTCTTTATCTTCCCTTTTCCATCTAGGCAAATAAAGAACAAAACCGAGACTAGAACTTTTTCTCCCAAGCCCTTCCTCATGTCTATTAATATCTGTGACATTGAGATAGTGAAAATTTGAATAAATTTCAGAGCAACCATAATAGCTTTTCCTATTTTTCATCCTTCCATAGTAAATAACTTCTTAAAACAGCCTCTTGAGGTCTACATAATACCTCTGGTGTTATCCACAAATGTTGGTTGTTTGTCCCATTTAAAGTTGGAAAGAGAACCCTAAGAGCAAACCAAGTTCTGAAATTCTGTGCCTGTTAGACTTCTTCAAGTCAAGAGTATCCCATCAGGTTGCTAGGGTATTCTTTGTGAATAGTGTTGAGAAGGAGAATCTTAAGAAGACCTGCACAAATAGCCAGCCAGAACAATAAGATTCTGTCTTGTTTCTAACACTGCTCTTTGAAGGCGAAAGCAATCAACTTGTGAGAAAGAATCTCTCCACATAAAGTAATAACTAACCTGTGTTTTGATTATTTTTTTAATGCTTTTAAGTTCAGAGGATAGACAGCTTTAAATATTAAGGGTACTTGGCATTTTTCTAGTTTGCTATGCAGTTTAATTGTCTGCACATATCAGTCATTTGTCTTGGGGTGACTCTGCATAAATTTTTATTTACACAGTCCTGACAGAACAAAATGACTTACTTAATTTTTCTTCTCCTCTATGTTTTTCATTACTAAGAACACTTTCCTCGACTGGAGTTTAGCCTATATATTACTCAGGAGTACAGTTTATTTCCCAAGCTCAGGTAGGAATTTTGCATTTCTCTTTTTACTGTTGTGGCAGAGTAGTTGAGAGAAGGCTGTCAGCCAAGCAAAATAAGTAGGACACAGTGATTGCATGGATGATTATGATTAGATTTATTGCTAATACAATACTGAAATATTGTCAATGCAGTATCTAAATAACGACTCTATTGCAATGGTTTGCAGTGTAACTCAGTCGTAGTCCCAAGCAGCAGTGAGATCTCTTTGCTTTCTAAACTTCTCAGAGAAGTCTAGGTGTGACTAGGTACGCCTAGTCTCAGATTTGGTCAACAGCCTACGTCTAAAGGGTTTGGCTAGAAACATACATGTTTGCAGTCTTTGGCCTTGCAGAATTCGCAATTGCCAAGCAACAAAGTCCCTATGTAGCTACTTTAGGACTTTATCTTCATATTTGACTGGATCTTAGTGTTTTTTACTCAGACAGCCAAAAGTGAGCAAGGCATCCCTGCTGAGGGGTGGGCAATCCACCCAGAAGCTGTTTGCAATATTGAAACGTCAGTTTGCCCAGTTGGCCAGATATGCAGCAGCATGTTATATCCTTATGCAAGCACCAAAGTCAATTGCAAATATCTCTGTTTCCTCATCTCTGGAATACATTTACTGAGCATCCAGACAGTTCTTCCTGAAAAACCCACCTGATCTTACCAGATTGCATGATCAGAGAGAGGAGAAAGGGAAATGAAGTGTGGGGGGGTCGGGTCTGAGGAGGTTTGTGTAAGACACACATGAAGACCCAATTCGCAGCTGTCAACATTAAGTTATTTGAAATCATTTCCTATGCTTTTAGATGCAGACATTGGTAGCTGGATGACAGTCTGAGTCATATTGTTTCATTTTAGGTAGCCACGCAAGGAGTAACAGCTTGGACCCAATGATCCTTGTGGTTCCCTTCTAACTCAAGATATCCTATCTTTCTATGATTTATGATAAACCAATATTTAAGCTGCTACATCAGACACTCTGGAGTTAGATACCCCAGTTTCAAATTTGTCTTTATAGGTCTCCTACACATACATATTTAATGAGAGTCTTTTACTGTAATACCCTTTGCACCAGAGGACTCTTATCTTTAGTGTTTAAGGCAGAGAGTAATCACTATGAAGCATCTATTTATGTATTTTCTCTGGTTTTATTATTTAGCCCTATGCCTGTCTTATTGAACGCTCTTCAGGCTATATTCTAAAAGGCAGAATTATTCATATGTTTTTTGTCTGTGCTAGAAGTTCAACATAATCAGTGATTAGAGTTTTTTAAAGCATTCCTCTGAGAAGAAGATCTGGTTGTAGGCATAAGGAGTCTAAAAGGCTACTTAGGACACAAAGGAATATGTTTTGTTTGTTTGTTTTTATCCTGCACTCTTACTTCTCTCTCCTCCTCACTTGCAATTTTGAGATACCAGTCTGTGGGAGCTGGCCCTTTGCAAGTTCTTACGCTGCAACAATTGATAGCTTGTTAGCCTTCAGTGTAGGAGTAAAACGAACCTGCGTGTTCTTACAATGTCAAGGTAAAGTGGCAAGGTTTGGAGTGCAAGGAAGGAAACTATAAATTTAGGAAAATGTGAATAGTGAAGAGACTGGACTGATTAAATTGCTTATTCAATGTGAAATATTTTAAGCAGTGAGTAGACAGATTTTCTCATTTTAAGACTTGCATTTAGTTTAATCAGGATATTTTATTATTTAAGCTGTGCATTATCATTAAACACATATGACAGAGAAAGGCTAGAGGAATAAAAATCTCAAATTTAAAAGCATTGTGAATTAAATCTCTTACCCACAACATAGGGTGGGACTTTTTCAGAATTTTTAGATCTGTGTAAAACCAGCTTATCTGCTGATCTTTGCAATTCGTTTATATCAGACTCCTATATTTCAAATTTTAAATACTGGAAGGTTACAATAAGTGAGAAGTGGAAAATACAGAATTCAAGTTCAATGAGAGATGTCAAACAGCAATATTTTAGTAAGGGGACCATTAACATGACTAACAGTGGAATCATTACAGTATGTAATGTTAGTTGAAACTCATATTGCCTATCTGGTTTATTCTTCATTTGTACACACTAACTAAATATTTTGGAAATTTTGGGTCACTTAGGATAAGGGCCAGATGCTTCCAAAAAATCTACGCTAGTCCCAAAATAGCTTTGATGGTTCAGGAGAAATAAGTCCTTAAATGTGAGTACACCTGAAGAGTGATCTATTTTTTAAGTAAAGCAGGCATTTTTATGGAGCTACCAGTGATAATCAACTGTGTCAAATTTGAGCTAAGAGTAAGCTGCAGTTATTGAGACACAAGCTTCTGAAAAGTAATGCTACGTAGAGCTCACAGCCTTATCACAGAGTGAGTTGTGTCACCTTATAATGTGATATAGATGATTCTTGATTGAGTAGAAGCATGTAATTCAATTGAAGGGTTCTGCTGACACAAGGGCAGCCTTCAGGTGATTTATGAATGAGAGCAGAGCACTTCATTGAATTACAATCTTGGTATTCAGCTTGGAAAGGGTTTGCAATATACATCATTATCGTCATCCTGGAGTGGAGGGGGGAGAGGAATTTAAGGAAGTGAAGAAAACAGATAATAAAAATTCTGAATTGGAAACATGCGAGTAAATAGTTTCAACTCAGATTTTTAAAACAAAGTTTATAATATTTTGATCTGTGTAGAAGCTTGAAATTTGAAATCTTTGGACATCATTTTATGTTTTCCCAAACCAAAACACTGGGGGTCTTAGGACTGTTTCATGATATGTATCATAACTAACTGACAAGTATTTTCCATTCAAAAAAGCAATTAATCCAAGCTTTCCTTACCAAGTATAATTTAGACCACTAATGCAATAAACTAATTCTTCTCTGAGGATTCACTGGCTGAAAAAAGAGGCAACTGTTACCATGCAGGAGACTGTTAGTATATGGAAAAAAACCAATCATAATGAAAGTCGATTTTCCTTTTCCAATGTAACTTGTTTTCAGCAGACATATATTCATGGAGCTGGTACTCAGAAGCAAGTGAGATTGCATCTCATTTCCCCTCTGATGCATTTGTGCTCCCTGTGCAGGGTTCAAGACCTCCGAGTCAGTTGGATCCCAGCCCATCTATGTGCACAGATTTCCTCATAGATGAGGGCCTCTGAAGGTGTCCATGTGGCGAGTCCGTGATCCTGCCACAGTGTAAATCAGACCACATCCAACATTCAAGAGAACCCAAGAAGTCAGAGTGGTCCTTGGGTTTAAAAATACAATGTTAGCCGTAGAGAACTGATGAAATACAGACATTGTGTAACCCCGTCTGGAACTTCCCCAGAACATACCAATTATTTAGTCCTGAATTATTCAGTCATACACAACTATCACTAAATATTTGATATATTCAGTTATCGATGTGGCTCACCAAGTTCTTCTCATGTATTATGAATATCATGCAAGAACATGGACAGGTAATAACAGAGTCATTTTGAATAGGCAAGAAACAACAAGTTGAGGTAGTACTGTTTGCCCTACAGAGCAGCAGTCAGGTATGTGTCCCTCACAGGGGTGTTCTGTGAGAAAGTTCAGACATAAAACAGAAACAAGTTAGGAGTGTTGCTAGAAGTAGCTGTGCAAAACAAGAAGTTGTACTAATTCCCGTTCTGAGGCACAATTCCTTCTCAGATTCTGTCAGCACAAAGGGCACAAAGATTTTCTTCTAGCACATACAATACCACGTAATTCTGCTGCCACAAGGGTGGTCCACCAACAAATGAATAGCAGTTTGCAAAGGTGAAGTTTAGCTTAATTCCTACTTATTGCCTAGTTACATGTTGTCAAGAGAGTTTTTCTTCTTTTTTAATCTATAACAGTTCGCATTTGTGTGATGGTGGCATGTGACAATAAGCAAGGGAGGGCACATTCTTGAAAACTACTATGAATGTAAATCTCATCATGAATATCATATGAACTCTCTGTCTTATCTCAGCATGAAATCAAACAGGTTGTATTATAACCTGCTCTGTCTGTCAAGATAGAACACTTTGCATAGAAGACTTGAGATTAGAATGAGGAAAACAGTACCGTGGGAGCAAAAGGAAATTTGCTTTTACGGATTCAGGGCCCACTGTCACTATTTGTGTAATTTGAGGCTTTATAATGTAAACAGGGTTCAGCTGACATTAGGACAGCACTGAGAGACCCAGAAAAAGGAACTGATAAACAAGAAAAATTACAGATATCGGGGAGCAAATCACCATGAGATAAAACCCGAAGAAAATATAATACTACACATAAATGTTTAAAAACACATATTTTTAAAAACTGGCAATGGTAGACCAGCAAGATCTGATCATCAACTATATCAAGCAGACAGATTTTTACCACTAGCTTCATAGTGAATACAATGAACGTCAGCAAATTTTAAAAATACACTCATATTTAAAAAAAAAAATTAAAAAATAAACAGGAGAGGGTCATAATAATACAAAGAGGAAGATCTTCAAGTGCTGATGTATGCAGCATATTGTCAAAGAAGTTTCTACAGAAATCACAGAATCATTGAGTGCCTGAGATGGTGCAGCAGCTCTGGAGATCTACTAGTCCAACACCTTCTCAGAGCAGAGTTAGCAGAAGCAGGTTACTCAGGACTGTGTCCAGGTGTGCTTGAGCATCTCCAAAGATGGAGACCACAACTTCTCAGGACAGCCTGTGCCACTGTTTGACAATCATCACACAGAAAACAGCTCAAATACCTGAGGGCGTAGCCGCTTCACCAGAGCACATCTCCCACAGATGCCAAGACCAATGCCTCTGGCTCCAGCAAAAAGTCCCAAATATCGCTGCAACTTCTTTCTGCACAGGTACCTTGTTCCTCAGGAGCTTGGATCTCTGATGTAGCAAAGACACAGAGAGTATTTCCTTTGCGTGTTAAAGTATTCATCTTTCAGTAACAGCTTTGGCTACAGGCACACACATGAGATATTACCTCAACCCAGGATTAAAGCTAACAAATGATTTGGACATAACCAGAAATTAACTGTAAGACGAAAAAGTTTACTTCATGTGCTAAAGCACTGTGATGGGTTTAAAACTTGGTTAGATGGACAGGTTGTTAAACCAATGAGAAAAGCTGGTAACGCCTCTGCGATGCGCATATTTAGAGACACTCAAGCTGCAGGAGTTTTGGGTTCTGTACTTCCTGCTTCCCCGTGGGGACGAAGTGGGCCCTGGGCTCCGTTCCTGGAACAGGCCTGGGCCTGGCCCTCCCCCGGCGTGGGGGCCCACGTGGCTGGGAGGACAATCCCAGGAGCCACAGCTAGCCGAAAGAAAAACTGTGAGCTGCCGCGCAGCTGAGATCACCGCGGTGTGGCTTCTAGGGATCTCTGGGCTCCATCCCGGAGTG
>VZTA01018007.1:0-17078 GCA_013398855.1 Mohoua ochrocephala | reverse complement strand
TTTAAACTAAAAATTTTAGCTATAAAATGGAACATTTTCTGAAGCAGTTACTCAATTCTTCATGATATTTCTCAGTAAAGCATATTTTATCTGAAGATAATGATTTCAGTTCCAAAGCACATATAATAAGAACTTTCAAATGCTCATTCTAAGTGGCAGCATCACGGCACAACTGAAATTACAGTATTTTAGCACCCGTAGCAGGAAATCTGTTTAAAAAAAATAAAAATTAAACACCATTCAAAAACTAATTCAGCTGCAATGTGAGTGTTGTGTCTGCACAGGTAGTACAAAATGTACTTTAAACCTCCATCCTTACCATCTTCCTCAGGCTCAGCTTCACTGCCAAATTCTCTCCCTCCTCCACCCTGCAGTGCAGGGGGACAGGGAACGGCGGCTATGGGCAGTTTATCCCATGTTGTCTCTGCCACTCTTCCGCCAAAGGGGGAGGACTGATCACACGCTTCCCCCTGATCCATTGCAGGAATCCCTTCCAAGGGAGACAGTCCTCCATGAACTTCTCCAACATGAACCCTTCCACAGGCTGCAGTTCATGAACTGCTCCACTGTGGGTCCTTCACAGGATCACAAATCCTGCCAGCAAACCTGCTACAGTGTGGGCTCCTCTCTTCATGGGACCACAGGTTCTGCTCCAGTGCAGGCTTCCCACAGGGTCAAAGCCTCCTTTGGGCACCCACCAGCTCCAGCGTGGGGTCCTCCCCAGGCTGCAGCTGGATCTCTGCTCCACCATGGACCTCCATGGACTGCAGGGGAACACCCTGCCTCACCATGGTCTGTAACAGAGGCTGCAGGGGAATCCCAGCCCCGGCACCTGGAGCAGCTCCTCCCCCTGCTTCTCCTCTGACCTTGGTGTCTGCAGAGCTGTTTCTACCACATATTCTCATTCCATTGTTCCCTGGCTGCAATTGCTCCTGCACAAATCTTCTTCCCCCTCTTCAGTTTGTTGCCCCAGAGGCACTGCCGCTGTCACTGATTGGCCTAGCCTCGGCCAGCAGTGGGTCTATCCTGGAGCTGGCTGGCACCGGCTCTGTTGGACACAGGGGAAGCTTCTGGCAGCTTCTCATAGAAACCATCCCCACAGCCTCCCTGCTACTGAAACTTTGCAATACAACCCAAATACAGTCAGAGTGTTGCTGTTTGGATTTCAGCCTCAGCCTTGAACTTTCAGCAGGCGGAGATAATTTCCATCAGCAGGACACAGTCTCCTCATAGTTTTCAGAATAAAAATGTCCTTTCTGAATTGAAGGGCCCAGAAATGGACACAGGACTCCAGGTGCGGAGCGCCCAGCAGGACTATCCTGCTGGAACTATCCCTGCTCCTACTGGCCACACCATTTTTGATATATAGGCCAGGATGCCTGCTTCTGGCCACAGCTGGCTCATGTTCAGCTGCTGCCAAACAGCAGCCTCAGGTCCTTTTCTGCTGAGCCCCTTTCCAGCCTCTCTTCCCCCAGCCTGTAGCTCTGCCCAGGGTTATTGTAAAGGCAGGACTCAGCACTCAGCCTTGAGGTTCATCATTAAATTAATCTCAGTCCATTGACCCAGCCTGTCTAGGTCTCTCTGCAAGAACTTCCTACCCTCCAGCAGATTGACATTCCTGCCCAATGTAGTATCATCTGTAAACTTACTGAGGCTACACTCAGTGCCCTAGACCAGATCNCAGATAAGACCAGCTGCCAGCTGGATGTAATTCCACTCACCTCCACTCTCTGGGCCAGCCACACAGCCGGTTTTTTACCCAGTGAGGAGTGCAACAGTCCAAGCCATGAGCAGCCATTTTCTCCAGCAGAATTCTGTGGGAAATGGTGTCAAAGGTTTCACTAAAGCCCAAGCAGACAACATCCAGTCTTTCCCTCATCCACAAAGTAGGTCACCTTGTCAGAGGAGACCATATAGGCTTAACAGGACTTGCCTTTTGTAAACCTGTGTTTGCTGGGCCCAATCCCCTGATCATCCTGCATGTGACTGCCATGTGATGGCAATCAAGATGATTTGCTCCATGACCTTCCCCAACACTGAGGCCAGGCTGACAGGCCTGTTGGTTTTCTGGATCTTCCTTCCAGCCTTCTTGTAGATGGGTATCATGTTTACTTATATTGGCTCTGGCTGGGATGGGTTCTTTCCCCCACAGCAGCCCTCACCTTGCTGTGCTGTGTATCGGTGACTGGTGAGGTGCCGATAACACACTGGCGCTTTGGCTACCTCTGAGCAGCCCTGCCCCAGCATCAGCACTGTCTCCCTGACATTCTGCACCCCCACTACCAGGCAGGCTCGGGCTGTGCAAACCTGGGGAGGGGACATGAACAGGACAACTGACCCAAACTGACCAATGGAGTATTCCACACTACATGAGGTCTGCTCTGATATAAAGCTAAAAGACCACAGTCGGTCCTCCATAAGTTCAAGGTGGCAGTTCTGCTCATCTGCCTCCTCACTTTTCTGAGAACCAAAAGCCCTATCATTTTGTGATCTCTCTGCTCAAGACAGCCTTCAACCACCACATCACCCAGCAGTCCTCCTTTGTACTCAAACAAGTCCAATGGGGTGCCTGGACCCAAACACCCCTGAAAGCCAAAAGCCTGTTCTTCCATAATCCTGAGTAGTATCTCTGCCAACATTTTTTTCATAGTGCCAAATATCTTAAACGTTACAATTTCATAATCAACTGTGACCAAGACAGCCACTAATCTTCATTTCACGCATGAGACCATCTTTAGTTGCAAACAACAGACCTAGGAATGCACCTTTATCAAAAGCTACCTTCTGTGTACTTCAGGACCTTGACAAGCTTTTGGACTGCGCCCATGCAAACTTTCTGAAGGACAGCAAGGACAAGTTCAACATCCTGCACCCGGCCCAGGGCAACCCCCACCCAGTCTAAGTACAGACTGGTGGATGAAGGGTCTGAGACCAGAGGAGGACTTTGAGATACTGGTGAATGAAAAATTAGACATGACCCAGCAATGCGCACTCAGCCCGGAAAGCCAAACATGTCCTGGGCTGCATCCAAAGCACCATGGCCAGCAGGGTAAGGGAGGGCATTCTGCCTCTCTGCTCTGTGCTGGTGAGATCCCCGCTGCAATGCTGTGTCCTGCTCTGGGGTCCCCAGCATGAGAAACACCTGCAACCTGTCAGAGAAGGTCCAGAGAAGGCAACAAAAATGATGAGAGGATGAGAACACTCCTCCTATGAGGAAAGGCTGAGTATTGGGGTTGTTCAGCCTGGAGAAAAGATGATTCTGGCAATACCTTATTGTGGGCTTTCAATACTTGCAGAGTAAAACATGGAGACTTTTTACCAAGGCCTGTGACAGAACAAGAAATTACAGATTAAACTGAAAGAGGGCAGCTTTAGACTGGATGTAAGGAAGACCTTTTTTCTATGGGGGTGGTGAGACAGGCAACTGGAGCAAGTTGCCTGAAGAAGTTGTGGATGCCCCATCCTTGGCAAAATTCAAAGTCAGGCTGGATGGGGCTTTGAGCAACCTGATCTAGTGAAAGATTTCCACGCTCATGCCAGAAGGGGGGTAGTGGTGTTTTGTGCTTGGACTAGATGTTATTTAAGGGTCTCTTCTAACCCAAAACATGTTCTTTTCATGCATTTCCTAGACCTCATCAGGTCTTTTCTAGGCGGCACAGACAGCATAGACTTTAATCCATGAGTAGATTTCAAATGTGTGCATTGAGGTCTCCTCACTCCACTGCTGTAATCAGGTCTCTTAAAACATGTAACAATAACACCTGTTAACTAAGCAAACACAACTGTAAGTCAAGATAGCATTATGAGAATCAGGCTTTTAAATTCCTTGCCATCCAGAAAGATTAAATTTGTTCAGCACACCCTAAAACATTATTTCATCTAAGACTGTAGGAAAGGGGGGAAAACCACAAATTTTAAAAAACTATCTTTATTTTTTTTCTTACATTTAAACAGGGATGTATTTCAGTTTTAGACATCCAGCCATTGTTTACTTCATAACTTTAGACAGGAAGAAAAAGTATATAAATGCAAATCATATTGGCATACCTACATTAGTGCCGACTGCTTTACTAGAAGAAAACCTTCTTCCACGTTAGAATCAAGCACTTAAAAAAATTGCTGAAAAGCAAGTGCCTAGATACTAGTCATTTCAGCAAATAAACAGCTTTTACATATTCAACCATTGTAAGTCCATAATATTCACACTGTCTTGTTATGGAGTTCAGATCATACAAACACTGTAGAGATCAAAAACCTCCAAGAATAAAACTCATCAGGTGTGTGAGAAATACACATACCACACGCACAAGCAACAAATTTGGTCAAGTACTAAAAGGAGGATGTGTTTTCATAAGAGAATAGACAAGTGACCTACTTCTCAGCTCAAACAAAAACAAAGAAGTAACTTCATGAGTTTGAAATAATCAGTAACACACTCTGGTGGAGTGGAAACTTATGACCTGTTATACAGTGTGTTTTTGTAGGCCAAGTTCAGGTTTTCTAAAACAAAAACTTAAGATCATGAACAGTAATATTGACAAAGATCAAAGTATACATATGAGCACATAATCCAAACAATAAAATACACTTTTGGCTCTTAATGAAAAATAAATTACAAAATACAATTAAAATCCTTGTAAACGCAATGATTAATTGAAATATGTACCTTTGCTTTCATATACATTTTAAATGCTACCACAAAACAGATTAAAAATAAATAAGTGTGCCAAAAGACATTTGTGGATAGAAAAAAAATGCTACTTAGCTCTAGAAGAACTATAAAAAACCAGAGATAATCTGTGTTTTGGTCAACAAATCCGTCTACTCACTTCCATCTTCCACAGCCCTTCTTCGACACCTGGCAGTTAAACATGACAAAACCACAATTCTCTCATTATGGCTTTAAAAGAAGCATATATTTTCTGAAGAAGAAAACATGAAATGGGCTGTCTTGCCTACAGAACTGTTGGTTTGTTCATATTGCAAGTACTTCATTGTACTGTAGAGAAGCACCTGACACATCCTTGCCATCTTATGATACTAGTGACCTTACACTGCAAGACAAGAAAATTCCAGGGAAAAAAATGAAGGAAATTTTGGATGCTCTGGGCTAGTCTGCAGTGAAGGGAAAAGTCTAACTCACTTCCACTGCATTTGTTTTCTAAACTAAAGAGCAAAATAATTCACTAATACACCTCTAACTTTACATGGCACGTTCATATTTTCAAGTTAAAGATGCTGTCAATCATCAACTACCTCAGTGAACATACAGGCTTTAATACTTATTCCACTTTAACCAGATTCAATATTTGCTCTGTGGAACTCTTTTGAAGGTAATTCAATCTTGTTAGCATTATGACAAGTCAACTTAAATTATACAAACATTTGTATTCTTTGCACAAACACTCTTATAATTTCTACTGTACTGCAATTTTCATTGTAGGCAAAATAAAAGCAGGTTTTCAAACCAAGAAGATCCTGGAAATACTTTCTGTTCATTAATAGCACCAGCATTTTGACAACTGTCAACAGTTAAACCAGCCTCCCCCGTATCACTAGACAGTGACAATTTGAGTACAGTAACAATTTGACTAATCAGTAATACTGAGGCAAAAGAAGAAAAACAATGCAAGTGTCATAAAATAAATCTTAAGATTTTATTATTTTGCAATATGGTTGTGTACCTGTATTTTTCTTCTGCATTTTTGAAGAAAACTGCTTTAGGTACACTGCTACAAATTCAAATAACTGATTTATGACATCTGTCTTCATCTAAGACACTGCTACTACTTCCTAGAAAAGAAGAAATACTTCTCAAGTTCAGTTTTGCTCAAGATACTGTTCATTTCTATCATTTCATTGGTCCGTACGTTGATGGTCAAAGAAGCACTCCTATTTGACAATACCTTAAAGCTTTCAGAATAGATGAATTAAAGAAACAAAAGATGGATGCAGAAGAACGAAATCAAAGCACAGAGGCATGATATTGTTTCTGAGGGAGTCCTTGGAAAATGTGTTTATTACGGAGGTTTTTGCTTTGGGTTTTGTTGTTGGGTTTTTTTAAGATCACAAGACAACAGTTGAACAAATAAGCATTTTCCCATGTTCTGTTTGGTTCATTTGTTGCGCTGAATGGTTTTCCTTTTCCTCCGCTTGAATAAGCAGCAGCACCTGCAAGTGTGACATGAATTACATATGACATAAAAAGAAACCACAAAACTAAACTGTTTACTGTATGTCTCCTTTGAAGTATGCACCTCAGGTATAGCCAGCACCACAAGGAACACATTAAGCTCTATTGCAGGCAACTGATTTATTAGAGAAAGAAACTGAAGTAGAGATATTTTTGACACATTTCACCTTTTTTTAGAAAAAAAGTATCAAACTAAAAAAGCTATGATACAAGTAGCTATTACATTTAGAGTATCGTAAAGAGTATCAAAAGCACAGGTAGTATAGGCTGACTTACAAAAGCATTTGTAAGAATAAAGAATATTCCATTACCCGAGTACTCATTCATATTAACTGGTAATATGCCGAATAGAAGCTTGTGCTTATGATTGTGTCACCTAAACTGTGCACTTAAGACACTATTGTTGCTAAAACAAGAAAACAATTTGAGCTTCCTTTGTCAACCAGAACTTGGAAAAACTTTCTCCAAGGCTATTCCACTAGATATTTTAGAAGAAAATGTTCATGAACAATAGAATCAGTGTTCTGATCCAGTGCTGTGATACTACTACTACAGTGAAAAATCACAGCTTAAATATAAAGAACACTGATATTCTCTCTTCTGCCTTACTGCATACTACATGAATGAAACTGAAACTGACAAATACTGTGAATTTCACTTAGAGACAATCTGAAAGTACATGAAAGGACACCACAAAATGAAAAAGAGTTGGAGGGAGTTAGATGTATATAATATAGAGGAGGACTGCAGAAGTTCAGGAAGTACTTCTGAATATAAACTAAAGAAGAAAGCAACAAAAAACACCAAAAAAAAAAAATTCATTTAAATTGTACTGTTAGGCTTATTTTAAGCAACTCCCAGGTCCTGAACATCACCTTTAAAAATAAAGCATCACACTAAAGCGTTCACAGTGTTTGTGATCAAAACTGAACGTGCAAGCTGTCTACTTCAATAGAGCTTGCCCCATGGAGTTCTGTGGTTTGGTCATTGAATTCTCACCTGCAGCTCTATACACTGAAGAGTCTTAAACTATGAAGTACAACAGTAATGAAAATATAAATGTACTGCATCAATAGCCTTGATCAGTAAATCCTTAAGTTCACCAAGCATTTTATATCACTAAAATTCAAAAGGCATCCAGATGATTTAGTTTGGAATATGGGAAATGGGGAAAAACATTTAAAAATCAGGGAGAATAAGGGGCTAAAAATAGGGTTCTACAGGGGGTGAGAACAACATCCAAAGTAAGGGGAGACAGAAGTTACCTTCTCAAAATATCCAAGGCACTCTGTCGCTCAGTCACTGAAAAAGTAGCAGTGGGCAGAGGCAGACCAGAACTGCTCTGAGAGTTACATAACTTTCAGTAGAAAAAAACATTGGTTATTGATGAAGAGGAAGCCCAAAATTAAAATTCAGTAGGGGAAACTACACAGATAAGTATTTTTACAACTAGCAGAAGTATCATACTGTATTCACTAAATTAAAAGTACTTCTTAGAGAAGAAACATAATTGGTTTTGTAGGGTAGTAGCCACTGACTGTAACTGAAATTCCCCCATAACTACTAACCCTTTTTTTAGCATTTGCCTATAACCACTAACACTCATTATCACTTAAGATTTGAATTTACTTGTAGATGTATGAACTCCAATTTAGTTTGATTCTTCTTTCACCCCAAATATTTTATATATGTATATGCCACATATCAAAGCAAAGGATTTTACAGTGCTGCTCCCTTTCAACATGAATTATCCTATGATCCTGTAGATGAGGAAATCCTACCCTCAACTGCGATGGTAAATCACTCTTATACTCTGAGATTAGCAGGCTTTAGGGAAAGCCCACAGAAAAATTTTGTCTTGATTCATAATGTTAGCATATACAGAAGCCATATTACATAAGTAATTGTAGGAAGATGGAAGTAGAGCAGACAGTAAATTCCTATTCTAGAATTTTAACTCTTCACTCTTTAAATAAATTTTAAATGGAGCACAACCCAAGTAGATCAGACTTCTTAAAGGTTTAGGACTACTTGGATCCTCTGCAATTCAAGGACACTTTAGCTTTTCTTGCTTTCCTTATCAGAAAATTTTAACTCATCCTTGCTGCAAATCTCATACTGTCCTTTATTCCTTCTGCATAGCCTATTTAGTTTGCTACTTCTCTGTCAATCAGAGAAAAAGGGCACTATGCAATGGTGAATTCAAGAGTTCTATTTTTAACCAACATAAAGCACTGGTTTTTTAATCCTCTGGTCTTCTGGCGTTTGCATAATACTACTATAATGAGTATAATTTCTATTAACAGTTATTTTGTTTGGGTTTTATTAATTATAAAAAACATTTAACTGTATTTCAATTCAGGGAAAAACCACTAAATGCTGAAAACTTTTATTTGATGTGGGAAAATAAGTATCTTATTAACAAATCTAAAAAGCACTAAAGGAACACAAATTCCTAATGAATTGTAAACCACAGGACTGTCTTGGAAATTTGAACTGAAGTACACTGAAACACCATGTATTTTTAAATCTAGAAGTGCTAGACTTCAGATTGGCTTCCAAGGCCAAATAAATGTAGTTTTAAAATATATGCACCTTTACACGGGATTAAGACAGATCAGACTGTATTGCCTGACAATAAATTATATGAAAGAAACATAACCCTGAATGAGAGATCCATAATGAATAATCTCTCAACAAGTATAATTCATAACAGAAATGCAGACTTGCTCTTAAGAATACTGTCACTAGAGGGTGCTATTGTCACTTATACATAATACAGATATTACATTGCTTAGAGCCATATTTAAAGCTATACATAGGTGCATTATTAAGGACTATTAAACCACAAATTTATTATACTCTTCAATATGCATGCTAAATACAGAAAAGAGATGTTTTAAAAATTTCTAATTCTAGGAAAGCATTTTTTTTTAAAATAAAGCATTTAATGACTGCTAACCTTTATCTGTAGTTTATGTAACATTTCTAGAGCAGGCAGTATAATAGCAATCTATAAAACTCAAAAAATACTGCACTTTCCCTGTACAATCTAAAGTGACCTTTGAGATATTATCTAAGGTAACAAACTCAGCACTGCGGTTGCAAACACATCTTGTTCTTCTTAAAACATTCTCATACTTTTTTTCCTGTTAAATACCCTTCCTTCTACCACTTGAGCAGTCCCTTGGGCCAACATTAGATAGCTGTGCTTTTATATTTGCCATCAAGCACGTGGCAGGCACTTTACTGCAGGATTAGTAACAAGTGTTTAAAGTGGCAAAAAAGATGCAAGATGCAAAACGGACAGATCATATAATCATTTCCTGTTTGCCCTTCTCTGCCTTCCCACAGAAGAGCCTTTTGGTTATCCAGATCACACATGCTTCATAGAAGCAACTGTTCTGATGGCTAGCAAACAGTAAAGACAGGTTAATTGCTCAGTGATAAATGAAAGACCATCTGTAGAAGATTATAGAGAGATCTGTAGATCCCCAGGTGTCGGGGCAGCACAGTGATCCGGTTAGTTTTCTCCTTGCTTTACAACTTCAGTAAGTAACAACTGAAATAGAGTGGATAGCTACTTTCCTAAAAACCCAAACCAACAAAAACAACCAAACCAACAACCCCCTCCACCCCCAACACTCACAAACAAAACCAACCCACCAAAATGCTCAAAACACAACATCCACTGCTAAGTCGTGCTAGCTGCACAGCCACCATGAAAATGACATGACATAAGATTTAGAATAGATACTGCACATGAATACAAAAATATTTATCGAACAATGCAATGTTTGGTTAAATGTCCCAAAACAATAAAATTCTTACTGAAGAAAAAAACCCCAAACATATCCTTTCTGATTTACAGCATTTCACTGAAATGGTAGCAGAAATGCTAACATTCAGCTAAATTACCTTTGAGTTCATAGTTAAAATCATACATAATGGGGGCAATCCCACATGGGGGGCACCCTTTTTAAAATCTTTAAAATGAAGATATAGTCATGCTAAGTTTCTAAAACTAAGAAAACACCTAGAACAAAGAATGAAGCATTTCTAAAAAAGATTCAAGTTTGTCTCCTCAGAGTATGAGGAAATGTTACAAACAGAAGATATGACCAAGATCGGTTAGCTTTGTTCATACTTTCAGGTGGACAAAAGATTATGAAAGAGGTACAAAGTGAGAGTCTTTTGAGAAAATGATGTCTCCTTAAAACCAAAAATATCCATGTCACAGATATGAAGGATACTAGCAATCCCATTCCCTTACACTATTCCGCAGTGTAAAATCTATAAATAGATGTTTAAATGTCTCACAACCCTTTTGGATACTAAGCTTGTAATTATCATGTTAAAATGTAAAATTATCTAAATCTCCTAAAGTGTTGTTTCTGAAAAAATAGTGTACCCATGCATTAATGTTTGACAGCAAAGCTGGAGAGGGGGTGTGGGTGAGTGGGCATGCACGTATGTTAATTACTGAAAAAATATAAAACAACTTCTACCCCCAGAAAGCCTCCAGTGATTGAGGAAACTGCAGTTTAAACAGACAGTGCTGAAACATTAATTTGAGTGTTTCATACTCAAAAAAAAAGAAAATTAATCTAAAGAGTAGGACACTGAGACTAGTTATTCTGTTTGTAACAAAACCAGTTAAGAGTAGGCCAGAAAGGTCAAGGATAGCATATTTATCCATTATGTATTCACATCAGAAAGAGTGTACTTCTACACTTCTAAAGCAGCTGAGCATCTTGGCTCCTGACAATTCTCTTAACTTTCTGCAGATAACTAAGTGAAGTAGGTAACTAAAAACGTGTTTAATTGTGCAAAGCACCACCCAAAGTGCAAGAAATTTGACCTTTTTCTGTGTGTACATGAGCTGAGCATAAGGGAAGTTATCACTGTGCTTATCTGAAGAGAAGGGACAGGGAAATTATCTATGGGCAGCCTATCAACATCCTTGCGCTTTGGGATTTTTTTTTCTTTCAAATACACACACACACACATATATATAAAAGAAAACTGTATTCTTGATGGTACTCTACAAAGATGGCAGCAAAGAATATAGTTCTTCTCAGTGCTCACGGAAAGCCAGTGCAAAAATGTGGCCCTATAGACACCTCCATTCAAAATTATTAATTACACATGCAAATAAAGCTTAACTACCAAAATCAGAACCTGTAGAACAATTGCCTCAAGAAAAAATTGCACTTTGAGAAGTTTCCCTTTTCCTAAAAGTTAGGAAAATGGGTCGTGGAAAACTTGCTGCTAATGAATTGTTCTGCTACTAATGTATCGTTCACACTTGTGTGCCTCTATTTTACAATAAACTAGGTCCATACTCTTGTAAAATCCTATTTCAAGCACAATTATAAAATAAAACATGTAGGAATTCATACTGCCTTTAGCTATCAAGAATATTTCTCTGTATTATTTTGCAAGTCTAAGTTTACTACTCAAATATATAAACATTAGCTGTCTAGCCCCATGTTAATAGACCTTAATATTTTTCCCTTTCATTACACTCTAACATTAAGAAACCCTGAAGTTTAGTTTTAGTGATTAGTTAGAAGGTTGTCAAAGAATAATACTCTGGTAAATACTTTGTTTGTAGAGATAACTGGAAAAGTTCAAACATTTGCTAGCATTTATTACTTACTCATGTGAATTATTTTCTAGAGTTAACACACTAGCTGAATGCTACAATATCTGAAAAGAATGCTTTCCCCTTTCAAACAGAATAGAAAGTAAGAAAAAAATATTCTAGTACCCATTAAAAAGGTTGACATAAAGTACATCACAGACTACACAACTTAAAAGCAAGCAGGATTTGAAGCAGGCAGAATAGCTCCTGAAGGTGGCTTTTTGTAAAAACAGTTAATTGTTTCACAGAATTGAAATATATTTTGTCATTTCTAAATAGACAATTTATTTTTAAGTTCTCAGAAATTAGTTTTAAACCCAATAACAAGAACAAAGCTCCTCGGGCTATTTCTGCCTGCCTGTGCTGTATAACTCACCACATGTTCAACACTTTCTGGCAGCTATACAGAAAGAGAGTAAGGGAAAAAAGAGAATCAGAATACCACATAGAGGAAGAATTTTACATCTTTCACACATGACTTTTGGTAGTCAGAACACTATCTTAAAATAAATATTTCAAAATGAGTTGAAATATCAAAAATGCATGCACTTCTCTAGCCAGCATAGCAAGACATGTCATTGAAGACTTAGCCTAAAAAAGCACAAGCTATAGGAACTCTACTGTTTAAAAACTTAAAGACAAAATTAAGTATAGCACTACAGTTTTGCCCCTCACCAATGGATATTCAATTTAGACAATGTTTTCTGAAAAACTGTACGAGAAAAACATTGAAGCAGCCGAGCACACAAAATCGAAAGGATATAAAAAGAAGGACATACTTTGTTTCATCCATTACTTCTACTTCTGCAGGAGCTGTGATGGGTGCATTTGAACGGCCTGCAGTTGGGTCATCTGTGTTCAGTTCTCCATTTGTTGAGCTTACTACCTGAAATCACAAGCAAGACCTGAAATTATGCCAGTGCCAGATATACATTTGTTAATTCCTAAGGTTACAATACATCTTAAAAAACCAGTAATTTTTATTTCCATAGTAATTTTTATTCCAGTAACAGTCTCTTTTCCAGGTTTTATTCTGGCGTCCCTGTGCTCCTGTAATTTTCCTTTCGTATCTATTAGTGGAACTGTCATCTACATGACAGACTCAAGGTGAATAGACGAAGCAAAGCAATTCTGTGGATGAGGTTTGCTTATCTCCTCCACATCTCTTCAGAGCCTTAAGGGAAGGCACTAAGCACTTTTATGATACCAGTTCAGCCAGTCTAACCCTATCTCTGCTCCTTCAGTGTGTTTATGCTCCTTAGTTTAGGTCTTTATATTCAGAGTGAATATGAAGGCCTGATTCAGTTGTATCTCAAAGAGCACTCACCAGAAAAGGTGAAAACTAAGACCATCTTCTAGATCTAAGAGTATAGACGGTGTCTGATCTTTTAGAACACAAAAACACCTACTGCCAAAAAAATTAATAAAAATCACATTAATCTTCATTCCTATTAGTTTACTCTCAAACTCCTTTGTACATTGTTCAAGTCACCATAAATGCTGTGGTTCTCAGGAAGTATTTGTTTTGACTTTAAACCAAGCGGAAACCAATATTCCCTCTCTCAGTTCCTATCAGCTTTCCTGCCTGGCAAATGAAGCCATTCCAGAGGCCCCTCTGTTATCCACCCCAAAGAACACGAAAACGAAGATGGTTAACTGTCTGTAGACAAGTATCTATCTGATCAGAGCTGCTGACACTGCTACTTGACCCACTAAAGACTTAACTGACGTGGAGAGGTCTACTAGCTGCCAAGTAGCAGCAACTGCTTGGCAAGGCAGCAAGCGTTAAAACATCATACTGGACAAATAATACAAGAGTTTGCAGAAAACATCTGTAAAAAGTTAATCAGCTATAGAGACCAATAGAAGTCCATAATTCCAAAATTATTACCAGCTGTTGCCTGATGGTCAGAGATTAAGGTAGATGAAAGGAGAAGGAAGGAAAGTCATCACCATAATATTATTTCCCTCACTCTTCCAAGCTCTCCTCTTAATATAACAGTTATGTCTCATCTGTTTTTAACCAGAGCTAAGAGTCTAGCCTATGGAGGTTTGTTTTGTGGTTCGTATTGTAACTAAGTACAGAGCTGCAGAAGTTTGCTGCACTCAAGGCATTTTCCATGCCACAGGCTGATAGCAGGCCAAGTTTTCTCCTCTTTCTAAAATGTCACTAAAATAGGAGCCACAGCCTAAAAAACCCTGCAGGCTTGTAACAAAATAAAAGATGTCTGAGATTGCAGGAATCTAACTACTTAAATTTTAGTCAATATAAGTGAAGGAATTATGGGATGCTGGACTTTATTTCTGCAATGATAAGTAAGTCAATTACTTACTCAATGGAGTTTCAACGAGGTGTCTTAAGCTTAGTTTCATATAATTGGGCATGACAGCAGCACTTCACATTCAGTGACAGAAATAGGTAGGAACTGTACTTTAACAAACCTTAAGATGGTGGGGCAGGCATCCTGAACCAAACATCCTGGGTTACTAGTTATTGCGTTTTACAGAGTCATAGACTATTCCGAGTTGTCATCATTGTCCACATTTACTAAGAAAGGGGATATAGTATGATCCCAACCACCTCACCAGGTATCTTACTGTGAAGATCATTTCATTGCTTCTTGTGAAATACCCAGAGTGGAAAAGTGCAGCAGAAGTATTTGCTAAGACAGAGAGCAGTCATAAAAATGTAAGGGTAAAAACAATTTGCTCAACTTGCCCACCAAAAGAGTTTCGTTCCAAAGGAAGCACAGAAGCACAGAATGGTTTTGGTTGGAAGGGACCGCTGGCGGGGTCATGCTCACATGGAACTTCCTGTGCATAACTGTGTAACAAACCACAACTACAGCCTGTACTAATCCATATACAGCAATACCACACAATTAAAATTGTAGTCAACCTTGCCTGCAGCCCTAATAGTGCAGGATTTCTGCTCCATAATCTAGACTTAAAAAGAACTTTTCTACAAATATCCTCAGATCCGTGCTCAAGATTGAGTAACAGAGGCTGATGAGAAACAGAAGGCTTTGTCTTCAGTTTACTCAAATAAAAGGAGGGCACATCAAGAAAAAACAAGACAGGTATATGCCCCTTTCTGGATGGGAAGGAAATACAATACAACTTAGCATTCCTAACTGTTGTAAAGAACAGGTCACAGTTTGCAGAGGCATATGCAAGAACTCCTACTTTCTTCTCTTTTCCTAAAACAAATGAAAAAATGTATGACTTTTACACAAATATCAAACACACTGCCCAACTGTAGCATCCGTAGAGCTTTCACATGACATTCTCCTTCACACTTCTTTCCCAGGAGCACCTGTTCAATGATTCACATCTATCTTGGACAACACGTTCAAAAAAAGAGATCAAACTCAACTATGTACGTATCTTCATTTGAACTGAAAAATATGAAAGTAGGTATCTAAAACTTCTTCCTACATTAATAATATTGTAAGTATTATGTATGTGTTGTACTAATCTAAACTGATTTCATCTTTAAAGAAGGCAAAATTATCCTTTGCTGGGGTCAATAGTACCACACTACTATCTGGTAACAAAGAACAAAGCTTATTGCGGCTTATTCTTCAAACTGACTTCAAACTTATTAGTTTTTCTTGACAGTGGTTTCCATTAGCTGGATAAATCTCTTTTCAAGACAGCTTTTGTCCTAAGTTGGTTTACTGTTTTGACTGTTTACTTTAAGAGAATTCGAAAACACTTTTTTGAAAACTTCACACCAGACAGCAAAAGCCTGTCCTGCCTTGCTCTGGTCAATAACAGATAATCTCTGTCTCTTTGACAGATATCAAGAGAAAGAGACCATAGTCCTTCCCAAACACATACACACCCATACACATTCACCAAGTACACAAACAAGTACTATCAAGTGTAACTGTCTGTTGCATGACTTAATTTAGATGGGAGGAATAAAAAATTCTTCTTTCTGGAAAGAGTTATGACCACTGAAAGCATAAGTGAACCAAAGGGTATATAGTATAAATCCAAAAAACAGCATCAGTCATGCTTCTCCAGAATCACAAATGCCCTGAGATTCACTCAAATCTATTACTGCCGAAAGCAGCTCTAGGTGCTCATCACTAAGATGAAGAAACAAGAAACTAACAAAAACTCATACAAAGAAGTACAAGAGCTAGGCAGGAGTGCTTCAATTCCACTGTCAGTAAGGCTACAGCTGTATGAATTTAATTCCATGTTACATCAGTAAAGTACTTTGCAATCTGACCTAAAAGAGCTTTTAATAAGGTAGGCCCATCATTACACTTTTCTCTTTAACTACATGCCAATCAGCTCAAAAATCTGCCCAACACAGGCAGGAAGATATGGGAATATAACAGAATTGAGCAAGAATAAGTCACCCAGAGAACATCATATGCACTGAAGAAGTAGTACACCAAATTCTGTAGCCAGAATGTACCACAAATAAGGCACAATGAAAATTCATCACAGTAGATCCACGTAAAAAGTTAAAATTTTAGGAGAGAGAAGCACTGATACATTAAACTAAGTTTGCTCTAAGAGAAACTTAGTCTACATCTCTAAGCAATTCAGTAGTGATTCTACACAGTCCTTTATTTTACCTTCTTTTCAGTTAAGACAAAAGAAAAAAAGTCATCACAATACCATTTTAGTTCACAAAAGCTTAAGAAAACTGATTTGTGTAATCTAACGCTTTACTATCTTGACTTCTTGAAGGAGAGGAATCTTGCAACTTAAAACTACTTACATCAAATATAAAAACCCTTCAAGCAGTTCCTGAGTACTTTACTGGGAACTCTTTAACCCAATCTTTCAGAGAATTTCCCAATGGGAAAACAGAAAGAGAAATGATAAGAGGAAGATCAGTGAGTAAAGAAAAAGTAATGGAACAGACTAATACAGTCTTAATGAGTGGACAAGCAGATTGTAGCTCATGTAAAGAAAGAAATAATTCACTGTTGTACAACTGTTATGGGTTTAAAACTTGGTTAGATGGACAGGTTGTTAAACCAAAGAGAAAGCTGGTAACGCCTCTGCGATGCGCATATCTGATGATATTCAGGCGTGGGAGTTTTAGTTCTTACTTCCTGCTTTCCCTGTGGGAAAGAGGAGGGCCTCTGGGGCTCTGTCCCGGGAGCGGGCCGGGCCCGGGTCTGGCCTTCCACCAGCGGCGGAGGTGCAGACCCAGCAAAGGGAAAAAAATAACAAAAAACCACCCAAACCCCGAGCAGCCATGAAGCT